>JAZHEH010002541.1:0-355502 GCA_036589455.1 Ateles fusciceps | reverse complement strand
TTGTGTGGTCTACTGGTAATGTACTGGTTTTGTGACCTACTTGGTTTTTCTACCGGCAATGTTTACTGTTGGCGGTGATGCATCTCTTGGGCAATGTGTTTTATTTGGCATTTACTTCCTTGGCAAGTAAATTACCGTATTCTATTATTCGTCTTCATCAAGTATTTCACAGCCACTAATACCACATTTCTCATTGCATCGTTTTAATTTATTTCTACAGTTCTCTCAGTAACTCAGCACCAAGGTTACTTCTTAAGTTCCAAGAACCCATTTGAGCCCGACCGTCCAGGATTTTTACTTGAACTGTTAGTCCCTAGTAAGGCAGTATAGCAATGGTAATTCAATTCTATTCTCTGCCATGAAACAAACTATTATTTAAACTCTAAGCCTTTACTTTCTAACATTAGAATAATGAAACTACTAGGTTAGAGCTTTTTGATCATGTAGAATTATAATTTTCAAAATCCATATGATAGTGTTTGAAAGATGCTACTTTTATTACAAGAACTATCCACACGCTTGCTAAATTTTATTAGGATCCTACCAAATGGGGTATTTAATCCAGATTATTTATAATATTGATGATGTCTCTTAATTGCTTTCCTTTGTAGGTTTCCTACAGTCTACTGACTGTGGAAAAAGGATCAGGGACCAAAGTAGAAAACGTGGTTAATGACATTGAATAAGAATCAGACTCAAGTTTAAATCTTACTTGTTTTCATGGGACTTTTATTGTTTTCTGATTTTGTTATTTTCATCTTTTTTTGTTATACTTTAGACTTATGGGGTACATGTGCAGAACATGTTGGTTTGTTACATAGGTATACATGTGCCATGGTGGTTTGCTGCATCCATCCCCGTCATCTACATTAAGTATTTCTCTCCTAATGTTATCCCTCCACAACCCCCCAACCCCTGCTGTCCCTCCCTAACTCTCCACCCCCTGACAAGCCCCGGTATGTGATGCTCCCCTCCCTGTGTCCATGTGTTCTCATTGTTCAAAACCCGCCTATAAGTAGAGCTGTGGTGTTTGGTTTTCTGTGCTTGTGTCAGTTTGCTGAGAATGATGGTTTCCAGATTCATCCATGCCCTACAAAGGACACAAACTCATCGTTTTTTTTATGGCTGCATAATATTCCATGGTGTATATGTGCCACATTTTCTCTGTCCAGTGTATCATCAATGGGCATTTGGGTTGGTTCCAAGTCTTTGCTATTGTAAACAGTGCCGCAATGAACATTTCGTGTGCATGTGTCTTTATAGTAGAATGATTTATAATCCTTTGGATATATACCCAATAATGGGATTGCTGGGTCAAATGGAATTCCTATTTCTAGGTCCTTGAGGAATCGCTACACTGTCTTCCACAATGGTTGAACTAATTTACACTCCCAACAATAGTGTAAAAGTGTTCTATTTCTCCACATCCTCTCCAGCATCTGCTCAGGTTTTTGGTGCTTTGCCTTAGCCTATATCCCATCCATTTTTTGATGGGTGGGAGCCTTATGTATAAACCCATCATTTGCAGGGTGAGGCAATTAACTTGAGACCAGGACCTAGAGATTAACCGTGAGCATAGAGAGACTCTCATCTACTAAAAATAAGAAAAATAAAATTATAAAATTAAATAATTGATTCATTTCTGTTGCTTTAATTCCTTTTTTTAAAACTTTTTATGCTTTATGCGCTGTTTAGCAACTATAGGTTTTGCTTTGGGGTCACCATGAAACTTACATAAAACATCTTATAGTGGCAATAGCCTATTTTAGCTAATAATAACTTCAAATGTATACATCTACTCTATACTTTTACTCCTGCATCACTAATTTTATATCTTCAAGGTAATAATATATATCTTTTTATATTCTGTATCCATTAACTAATTGCTGTAGCTATAATTATTTGTAATTATAACCCTTTGCCTTTTTACTTTTATAGTAGAGTTATAAGAAATTTTCATACCATCATTACAAGTACTGTCAATTTGACTATATACTTACCTTTACTAGTGACTTTTATACTTTTGTATGTTTTAATGTTACTAATTACTGTCCTTTTGTTTAGCCTGTAGAATTCCCTTTTAGTATTTCTTATAAGACAAATTTAGTGGTAATAAATGTTCTGAGGTTTTCTTTTTCTGGAAAAGTCTTTATTTCTTCTTAATTTCTAAAAGATAGTAAGTATTTTTTTTGTTGGGGGATAAAGTACTATTTCTTGGCAGTTCTTTTCCTATAACACTTTGAGATATCATCTACTCTCCTGCTCTGCAATGTCTCTGCTGGAAAATCTGCAGGTAAGTCTCACTGACATTCCCTTATATGTAATATACCTCTTCTCTTCCTGCTTTTAAAAGTCTTTATTTTTTAGATACTTTTATTACAGTATGTCTTGGTGAAGGCTTCTTTGAGTTGACTATGACTCGCAACCTTTGACCTTCATGTACCTGTTTTTCCATATCACTCCTCAAATTTGGAAAGTTTTCAGCCATCATTTCTTTAAATAACCTTTCTGCCCCTTTGTCTCTTCTTCTCTGAGACTCTTATAATAGAAAAGTTAGCTTTTTTAATGGTAACACATAAATTCCATAGGCTTTCTTCATTTTTTTCATCTTATTTCCTCTGATGGATGTTTTCAAATGTCCTGTGTTCAATTATACAGATTCCTTCTTCTGCTAGATCAAGTTCTTTTGATACTCTCTATTGCTTTCTTTTTTAAAATTTCATTCATTATATTCTTCTGCTTCAGACTGTTTGGTTCTTTTTTGTGATTTGCCTCTTTTTATTAAACTTTTTATCTTGTTCATTTTGCCTATCACTTCAATATTCTGGGTAGAGTGAGTAAGAAGCTGGCCTCCTGGGCAGCACCCTGCACAATTCCAAGAGCCAAGAGCTCCCTCACAATGCTTTCACTTTTCCCTGTTGGAGATACCATGGACCAAAGGGCCTTTCTTGGCACAGAGCCCTACCACAACAGAAGGGAGATATGATGTGGATAAAGTGAAACTGTTCTTTTTAGTCTCCTTAATGCATCTGTTTTTAGACTTTTTTCTTCTTTTATAAAGCTTTGCTAGAACTCTCTGCCACACTTTCAAACTACCACAAAACATTAGAGTTTTTAACATTTCATTGAATTATCTATGTTCTCCTGCAGCATTCTGAGCTTTCTTAAAATAATTATTTTGAAATCTTTTTCAGTCAATTAATAGATTTTCCTGACATTAGGTTGGGTGTTAAAATATTATTGTGTTCATTTGGTGGTACCATGTTTGTTGATATTTTTGTTTTTCTTAAAGTACTTCATTGCTGTCTACACGTTTGAAGAAGCATTCACCTCTTCCAGTCTTATTGACTGGCTCTGAGAGAGAAACAGCTTAACCAACCAGTTTGGCTAGAAATTCTGAAGATTTATCAGACCTTTTCTGTGAATGTGTCCACGTCACATCACTTGTTCCATCTTTGTGGGAGATTTCTTATTATTGTATACTTTCTCTCAATTCTGCAAAACCATGCCAGGTGCTGAGAGCATTCTGTTTGCTTTCATTGAAGCAGTGTCCTAAAATGCTCAAGTTTATGTGCCTTTTCCCAATTCTACAGAGTTAAGCTGTCTGTCTGTGTGAGATACTTTTAGTTGTCTTCAGGAATGTGCTTATAGAGCCATCCTGGGGAATGGAGAGGTGATATATGCTAGGTGTTTGTGGGTAACCATGGGATTGTTGAGGGAAATCCACACTCAAAGTGATCCAAGAAGTTCATGGGTAAGCTTTATGGTAGTTTTGGAGCAGTTAGGGTCTTCCCCTGCTCCCAGTTTCTCCCAACCACTCTGTTATACCAATAACCTCAATATTCTGAGTGGAGTGAGAAAGAAGTGGGCCTCCTGGGAAGCACCCTATACAACTCCAAGAGCCAAGAGCTAACTCACAATGCATTCAGTTTTCCCCACAGAAGAAACCATGGGTCAGAGGGTCTCTCTTGGCACTGATTTGTACCACCTTAGAAGAGAGGTGTGATGTGGGTAAAATGAAAGTTCTCATTTGGTCGTCTTCAATTTATCTACTTTCAAATGTTTTGTTCTGTTCTAACATTTTGCTAGAGCTTCTGTGCTGCATTTTCAGACTCACACAAAGATAGTCTCATGCATGAGTAGTTGTTAAAATTGATGCTTCTGGAAAAATGTATTTCACCATCTTGCTGACATCAAACTGAACACAACTATTAATTAAATAAAGATATTGGCTTCCAATATTCATTTAATAAAGACATCTAACCTGACCAGGAGAATCAGATCTCTTTATATTATAACTTGATGGTCTAAGAGTGCAAGAAAATGCTAAAAGGAAAGGGGGACAAGTTTGGAGGAGAATTTAAACTTTGTTTGTTTCAAAATGTTGTCTAGGTCTACCCCTGACTAAAAGCCAACCACCGTAATAATTGTTCATAAGAAAATCTTGTAATATTATATGCCTGTTCATCAACTTCTATTGGCTCCCCTGTTCCCATCACAGTTAAGTTTTAACTCCTAACCACAACATAATGAAAGGACCATCACAGTTTAGAGCAAATTTCTTTCTCTATTTTTTTTTTTTTTTTAATATTCTTCTTATGTATACTTGTAGCCTCTGGCCAATGACACACCTTGCCATTTCCATTATCCCATGAATTTAGACATGCTGTTTCCTAGAATGCTTTCCTCCCCCAACCTCCTTTAACCTAACAATCACTTTGTAATTCATTAAAACTTCTTTCAAACATAAAACTCTTAGATAAAGCTTCCCCCAATTTCCCTCCCCAACCTTATACAACCTAACAAATTCTGGGCTGTTTGTTAAGTGATAGTAAGCTATAGCTGGCATCTTTTGAGTGCTTATAATGTGCTCAATAGTATATTAGGCATTCTTTCATGTGCTATCTAATTATATGCTTAACACATTCTTTGATGTACATATTGTTATTATTCTCATTTTAATGAAGAGAAAAATAATGTAAGAAAATAAAGTTAACTTATGCAAAGTCACACAGCAGTAAACAATAGATTTGAGATTTAGACTTAGGGAGTTTGATTCCTGAACCCATGCCCTTAAACATTTATTTATTCATTCATCCTGCTTGTTCATTGTGTGTGTGTGTGTGTGTGTGTGTGGTTCTCTGGGTTAGGCACTTATAATATAAGAGAAAAGTGTTTCTGCATGAAGAATTCTCTGTCATTATTGTCTCCTACAGAGACAGCATTCAGAAGAACAGGCAAATAACAAAACTGAGTTGCCCCCTACCATATGGTAAGCAATATTATTGCTGCTACTTCTACCACTGACCACAGAAATTTATTTATACTTCTTTTGGCATAGGTGCTTCTTCTATAAATAAAGCTGAATAAGATATGAACTGTTTAATATGACCTCAAGATTCTGCATGGATTGGCAATTGTATACCTCTAAAACTGTATGTTATGGCATTCTCTCTTTAATTGCATTCTAGTTACACTGGCTGTACTTACGATCTTTTATAAGCTCGTATCCATCTCAGGACATGTTTTTACTTATTACTATCACAATTTTAATAAAAGGTTAAAGTATCACATTAAAATGAATATTTATATTTATTTCAGAAAGAAGTAAATATTTACTTTAAAAGAAAGAAATATTTCTTTTAAAGTAAATTGCTACCATGAAGAAATATTTGTTTTAAAATAAATTGCTACTATGTGCTGAATGTTTCTGAAGGAGGAAAGAGTGGAAGCAAGTAGAAGAGTTAAGAAGCTATGGCAATACATCCAAAAAAGATAAAGTGGTGGGTTGTTCTAGGATGATGGTAAATGGTAGGGGGTTGTGGAGGCAAATGGATGAATTGAAGACATATATTTTGAAAGTAAAATTAGTTAGACTATGTGATTGAACCTAGAAGTGGGGCAAATAAAGAAAAGAAAAACTCTATGGATATTGATGCCGTTAACTCAATAAAGAATATTGGAATACTGGAGAAAGAACAGATTGTGAGGCTTTGTGATACAGGAGGAAGTGAGGGAAGATGAATTCTGGCCCAAGAAGCTATTTACTCTCTTAGGTAGGGCCATTGTCATTTAATTCAGCCTTTTTGTGTAAATATAACCCATTCTAAACTAAGAAAATCAATACTAGGGCAGCTGAGCTTTGAAATTTGATCCTCAGAGACAAAGGACAGCATCCTTCTGAGGACTTTTTTGACAAATACAACCTTTAGTTCAAGCAGAGGCTAAAATAGAGATGCCAGAATATTATCAAAGGCTAAATTTAATTGATGAGAAGGAAAATTTTTTCACTTTGTGGAGGTCAAGAACACATTCAGAAACCAGCTGATTTATTTCGGAAATCAGCTGTGACATTTGGTATATAATTATTCCAACATGTCCTTGTTACTGAACTCAAGCAGCATATATCTACCTTATCACAACTTTGGACTCCAATTTTACCAACACATGTAGTGAGGGCAAAAGTATTTCTTTCAACAGGTGGATAGTGAGAGAAGATATTACTTAAGATGTAAAGATGAAATAAAGTTGAAGGATGCACTCAGAGAATGGAGCAGAAAAGAATGAACTTAGACTACAAAAGAGAGGCACTAGTTGTATATCATAGTGTATAATACACTACATAGGCTCTGAAGTAAGATTACTGCAGTTCATGTTTTGTCCCAACTACATTGCTACATATATAACATTGGATGGATTACATAACTTCCTTGGGTCTCAGTTTCCCCATCTCTAAAGTATTTCATGAATAATTCTCATAATCATCTAAAATGGTATACAATATACTGACTACAGCTGTTATATTACTGCAGCAGATTTTATGACTTTAAATAATGTGATCCTCTTTATATTCTAGTCAAATATTTTTATTGCACCCAAACATATCTTTTAAAAGGGAAACATATTATATGACTACACTTGTCAATTCAATTGGCAACCAAGAGAAGAAAAGGGGCCACACAAGGAATAAAACTGGAAATTAAAAAACTAAAATTACTTACTATGTTTTAGGGGCCATAAATTTTCTCTTACTTCTGCCTCTCTTTGCAAAATTTCAGTTTTCTCTTTCTGCATATTGGCTTTTATGGTTCACACATAAGATTACAAAGGGTCATAAGGTTCAGCCATTAAGTTTACATGACATTTCAGCTCAGTAACCCAGAGTTGTGTATTTCCTGTAGCATTTCTGTTGTCAAATTGTAAGAGAATCTGACTGAACTAGGAATAGACACTTGAACTTTCATTTCTTCAGCACTTTCTTTGTGCAGGGATCCATGAACAGAGCACTTTAATCTAGAAATGGTTCTTTCTTGAGCATATAGGCCACATTGATTGGCATGTCAGATCCAGAAACTGAGAGAAAAATGTCTTCTGATGAGTTGACAGCATCTGATTTTGATGTCTATAAGGTTGCGAGCCAGGTTTTGCACCCTCAAAAAGTAATGCCAGCTATGACCCATATTATGTTAAAACATTTCCCGTATTTTGCTTTATCTCTAAAGAAAACATTTTCTTCAAACTTCTGGAAGTATTCACTTAATTTATATATTTTTTCATAAGTTCCCTCTAACAAATTGGGTGGAGAGGTAGCCAGACTGGAGAAGCAGCACCAAATGTTGTGTCAATAATTTTACAAGGGTAGTACAAACTTAGGGAGAATACCAATGACAAGTTCACTTTTCCTCTTCATCTACAGTTGACACTCCCACCTAAAACTGCCAGTCGCAAGCCCATTGAAACCGTAAGGAAACTGTACTAGACCATTCTTGCACTGCTATAAAAAAATTCCCAAGACTGTGAAATTTTTAAGAAAACAGGTTTTATTGACTCATGGTACTGCAGGCTTTACAGGAAGCATAGGGGCATCTGCTTCTGGAGAGTCCTCAGGAAGCTCCATTCATGGTGGAAGGCAAAGGGGGGAATAGGCACATCACATGGTGAAAGCAGGAGCAAGAGAGAAAGTATGAGGTAGGGAGGTGCCATACACTTTTAAACAACCAAATCTCATCTCATGTGAATTCAGAACGATATCTCAGTTGTCATAAAGAGAATGGCCCAAGCCATTTATGATGGATCTGTCTCCATGTTCCAAGCATCTCCCACCAGGACCCACCTCCAGCTTTGGAGATTACAATTCAACATGAAATTTTGGCAGGGACACATATCCAAATTATATCAGAAACATAAGTTAAAAGTAACTTAGACAGGGTTTTTTTGTATTTTTTTATTATACTTTAAGTTTTGGTGGGTGTTGAACAATGAGAACACATGGACACAGAGACAGGAACATCACTTAGACAGGTTTTCCCCCCTAATCAATACTCTTAGTGATCATCTAACTTCAATGTTTACACATTTCCAAATCTTGGTCAAGTAATTGATGTGATTTTGACACACACACACACACACACACACACACATATTTTACAGAGAAATGTTCAGTTAAATTGCAGCCAGTCACAAGAAAAATCATCACCTGTCCTTCTTAGTTAAATATAGATAGCTTTGACATATAGACTAATACTAGAGCAAATCCAGCATTTATTTTAATATAATCAGTATCAGAGACAGGATACAGAAATAAATATTACCTAATAGCAGGACTTTGCCACTTGCTACAATACAACTATCTGGAAGTTTTAATGACCTCTAACTATAATACCCTACATATCTCCCCTTTTGGCTCATGGTGTAATACCACCACTCTTCCTGTCCCTGTTTTTTTTAATTAGTCTGAACTATACCTCACCCCCAAATTCTAGTAAGTTAGTTAGCTACCAAATCCCATTTTTTACAGTTTCTCTCACAAATCACCCCCTCCCGTTCCATTTTGTGGTAAGCCAAATAATGGTCTAGCAAAGATGTTCATGTCCTAACTTCTGAGAATTGTGAATCTGTTAGGTTATATATTAGTCTGTTTCATGCTGCTGATAAAGATATACCTGAGACTGGCCAATTTACAAAAGAAAGAGGTTTAATTGGACTTACAGTTCCATATGACTGGGGAAGACTCACAATCATGGCAGAATACAAGAAAGAGCAAGTCACAGCTTACGTGGATGGCAGCAGGCAAAGAGAGAGAATAAGAGTCAAGTGAAATGGGATTCCCCTTATCAAATGATCAGATCTCATTAAACTAATTGACTACCACAAGAACAGTATGGAAGAGACGGCCCCCATTATCTCCCACTGGATACCTCCAATAACATGTGGGAATTATGGGAGTACAATTAGGATGAGATTTGAGTGGGGACTCAGAGCCAAATCACATCATTCTGCCCCTGGCCCCTGCCAAATCTCATGTCTTTACATTTCAAAATCAATCATGCATTCCAAAAAGTCCCCCAAAGTCTTAACTCATTTCAGCATTAACTCAAAAGTCCACAGTCTAATGTCTCATCTGAGACAAGGCAAGTCCCTTTCGGCTAAGAGCCTGTAAAATGAAGAGCGAGTAAGTTACTTCCTAGATACAATGAGGGTATGGACATTGGGTATATATAGCCATTCCAAATGAAAGAAGTTGGCCAAAAAAAAGGAGTACAGGCCCCATGAAAGTCTGAAATCCAGTGGGACACTCAAATCTTAAAGCCCCAAAATGACCTCCTTTGACTCCATCTCTCACATCTGGGTCACACTGATGCAAGATGTAGGTTCCCATGGTCTTGGGCAGCTCTGGCCCTGTGGCTCTGCAGGGTACAGTCTTCCTTCTGGCTGCTTTCATGGGCTGATATTGAGTGTCTGTGGCTTTTCCAGGCTCACAGTGCAAGGTGTTGGTGGATCTACCATCCTGGGGTCTGGAGGATGGTGGCCATCTTCTCACTGCTCTACTAAGTGGTGCCCCAGTAGGGACTCTGTGTGTGGGCTTTCAACCCCACATTTCCCTTTTGCATTGTCCTAATAGAGGTTCTTCACAAGAGCCCCACCCCTGCAGAAAACTACTGTCTGGACACCCCAGGCTTTTCCATACATCCTCTGAAATCCAAGCAGAGGTTTCCAAATCTCAATTCTTGACTTCTGTGCACCCATAGGCTCATGACCACATGGAAGCTGCCAAGGCTTGGGGCTTCCATCCTCTGGAAGCTATGGTCTGAGGTATAACTTGGCCACTTGTAGTCATAGCTGAAGCAGCTGGGACGCAGGGCACCAAGTCCCTAGACTGTACACAGAAAGGGGACCCTGGACCTGGCCCATGAAACCATTTTTTTCTCCTAGGCCTCCTGGCCTGTAATAGGAGGGGCTGCCATGAAAACCTCTGACATACCCTGGAGACATTTTCTCCATTGTCTTGGGGGATTAACATTTGGCTCTCGTTACTTATGCAAATTTCTGCAGTAGACTTCCATTTCTTCTTAGAAAATCAAATTTTCTTTTGGATCACATTGTGAGACTGCAAATTTTCTAAACGTTTATGCTCTGGTTCCCTTATAAAACTGAATGCCCTTAACAGTACCCATCTCACAACTTGAATGCTTTGCTGCTTAGAAATATCTTCTGCCAGATACCTTAAATTATTTCTCTCAAGTTCAGAATTCCACAAATCTCTAGGGCAGGGGCAAAATGCTGCCAGTCTTTTTGCTAGAACATAACGAGCATCAACTTTACTTCAGTTCCCAACAATTTCCTCATCTCCATCTGAGATCGCCTCAGCTTGGACCTTATTGTCCATATTTCTATCAGGCTTTTCATCAAAGCCATTCAACAAGTCTCTAGGAAGTTCCAAACTTTCCCATATTTTCCATCTTCTTCTGAGTCCTCCAAAGTTTTCCAGTCTGTGCCTGTCCAGTTCCAAAGTCACTTTCACATTTTTGGGTATCTTTTCAGTAACACCCCACTCCTAGTAACAATTTACTATATTAGTCTGTTTTCATATTCATGAGAAAGACATACCTGAGACTGGGCAATTTACAAAAGGGAGAGGTTTCATTGGACTTACAGGTCTACATGGCTTAGGAAGCCTCACAATCATGGTGATAGGCAAGGAAGAGCAAGTCACATCTTACATGAATGGCAGCAGGAAAAGAGAGAGTGAGAGCCAAGCAAAACAGGTTTCCCCTTATCAAACCATCATATCTTTTGAGACTTATTCACTACCATGAGAATGATATGGGAGAAACTGCTTCATGATTCAATCATCTCCCACCAGATCCCTCCCACAATATGTGGGAATTATAGGAGTACAATTCAAGATGAGATTTGGGTGAGGACACAGAGTCAAACCATATCAGTGACATGGCAAAATAGACTCTTCAAATGCAATCAAGCTTTGAAATTTAAAATGCAAAGACTATCCTAGATTACCTGAGTGGGACTAATCTAAATACATGATTTCCTAGTAGCTGGGGCCCATTTTTACTGCAGTGAGAGAGGACAGTGATGATGAAAGAAGTGTCAGTGAGATGGCAGCATGAGAAGAATTTGCTACTTTATTGCTGCTTCTGAGAAGTAGTGAACTATGTGAAAGGATCAGAAAGAGGCCCATATGCTGTAGGTGGCTTCCATGTGAAAGCCTGCAAGAAAATAAAGATATCAGACCAGCAACAATGTGTAATTGATTAAGATTTTTTTTAAACTGGACTTTTAATTTGTAATACAATTTTTACAAACATGGATTTTTTTTATGCCAACACACTGAAATCACCTGCTTTTAAATGTATTGAATAGCTGGCAGTTGGGAAGGCAGTTAGGAGAGAGAGGATTACTGCCCTTAGGTAACTTAGATTCTAGTGTAAAAGCAAAATACTATACAGAAATGGGCTACGGAAAAAACAGAAAAGATAGGAATTAATTCTGAGTTCGGTGGCAATATTTGTTAGAATTAAAGTATAGCATTTGATCTAGTTTTGAAAATGAAGAAAAATATACGAGGAAAAGTATTTCAACAAATAGAATGACAAGAAAAAGACTTAGATATGTCAAAGTATAATCCCCCTTCTCAGCATCTCTCTGGAAAAGAAGAGCTTTTATTCAACAAATATTTCCTGTGTCCCTATATGTCCAGACCCTGTTCTAGCATCAGAGTGGCAAAAGTGAACGACAGACAAGGTCTCTGTTCTGTTTTATGACACTTTCATTCTAGTATGAAAAAAATGGCAAGAGACAGAGGTGAAAAGGCAGACTGGGGCAAATAATTAAGGCCTTTAGTGATCAACTGAGAACTTTAGACATTGTTCTGTCAGCAATAGGGCGACACTGGAGTCTCTTATTTAGAAAATGGGCATGCTCAAATTTGTTTTAGAAAGATTACTTTGGCAACAAAGTGGAGAGTATATTCTAGGGTGGGGGGATAGTAATGGGTAGATAGCAAATACTAAGGCCAGGAAACTCTTTCAGAGCATTTGCTAGACAGGATAAGAGTCTATATTAGGGTAGAGGCAGTGGAAATGGAAAAGGAAGGTTATGAGAAATTCATCATCAAGACTTTATAACTGATCAAATATGGGGGATGTCAGAAAAGCAAATATTAAATGTGACTTCCAGGTTTCCAAATTTACCAAGAAAAAAGAACTTAACAGAAGTTTGAAAGGGTTAATGAACTCAGTTTGGGACAGGCTGTGGTATAACCAGGTTGATATATATGTTTAGAAATGTGCCTAAAGATAAAGCATTTAGTATCCAAGTGGGGAAAGGAAGGAAACCATTTCCAGTGAAATGTGAAAGTGAGAAGAGAAGAAGGTTGAAAATTCCTAGAGGATGTAAATATTAGAGGGGTTACAGGGATAGAAATTAGAGAGAGAGACTGAAATTGATTTGAAAGAGTCTAGGAGACCCTGGAAAGATAAGTAGATCTTACAACCAGGAGGAGAGGGGTTTTAAGAAGAAAGAGGTGATGACCTTCTTAGTAAGACCTTGTGAGGAAATAGATGTGCTAATCAGACCCACAACCCTGAATCCTGCTACAGTATATTCACTAATGACATGTATATATCAACATGGAAACATCAGCCAAATGCACATTTCTTCATATTAATTAGGCTCAAAAGTCACCTCCATTTTGTTTTCTATCTTCAACTATGATCAATTAAATTATCCAACCTAGCTTAGCAGAGAAAGTGGTTATAAAATGTGTGCTAAGCAATAGCAGCAAACACTACAAATAAAATAAATTCACAGCACTTATCTCCCTATATAATTAGATCACTAAACAGTCCAGTCAATTTTAAGTCTTTTCTTCTCAGAGTTAAATTAAACTTCTGACAAGAGTATATCTCAATTACCTTGCTTCCACAGCATGAGAAAATTGTCGTACTTTATCTGCAAACCATGTATCTCATCTTTAATTCTTATTCTTCTCAGGACCAGGAAGAATAATTCCTGGCTGGAATATGTATCATTTATCTCTCCAGCACTGCTACTAGTGCTGTGACCTAGACTACCTTTTATTAAAACTGTTAGATTTCTTTCAGCATTTTCAGGCTGTGAGAAAACAAGCAGTATCAAAATGTATTGTTTTTGAGAATTGAATATTATTCAATGTCTATAGAGGAGAATTTAGTAACAGCTACCAAAATTACAAATGTTTTACCTGTTGACCCAGAAATTCTATTTCAGTGAGTTTATGCTATAGTTATGCCTACACAAGAAAGAAATGCCATATATATATACATACACATGCCCCACATATATATATATATATATATATATATATATATATATGTATATGTATGACTATACTTTCAAGAATTGTTTGCAATAATTAAATACTGGAAATAATTAGTGTCCATCAGTAGGTGTGGTGCAGCCACACAATCATATATTATGCAAGTTAAAAACTGAGAAAGTTTGTTTGTACTAATATGGAATGATCCACATTATACATTAAATTAAAAAGCAAAGTACAGGCTTTACTACTGTATTAGTCCATTCTTGCACTGCTACAAAAAATATCTAAGACTGGCTAGTATATAAAGAAAAGAAATCTTAATTCTCATGTTTCTATAGGCTGTATAGGAAGCATAGTGGCTTTGCTTCTATGGAAGACTCAGGAAACTTACAATAATGGTGGAAGGCAAAGGGAAAGCAGGCACCTCTTACATGGCTGGAGCAGGAGAAAGAGAGAGTGGGAGGATTCTTTATTTTTTTAACATACTTTTAAGACAACCAGATCTCACAAGAACTCACTATTAATGACACCAAAGGGGGATAGTGTTAAACCTTGAGAAATAACCCCCATGATACAATAACCTCCCACCAGGCCATACCTCAAGCATTGGGGGTTACATTTAAACATGAGATTTGCATAGGGACACATATCCAAACCATATAAATTATACAGAGGCTGCATTTTGTGTAAGAAATGGTAATTAAAATACATATTTGTATTTGAGTATATTCACATAAAGGAACACTAGAACTGACAAAACATAAACGTGTTTAACTGTAGTGTCTGAAAAGTGCACTAGGGAAGAGGTAGATAGAAAAAGGAACACCAGAAGGATTGATAAAATGTAAACATATTTAACTGTAGGGTTTACAAGGCACATGAACAAAAAGGTAGATAGAGACAAGGTGAGAACAAAAATTCTTCTTTTTTTAAATTATACTTTAAGTTCTGGGGTACATGTGCAGAATGTGCAGGTTTATTACATAGGCATACACATGCCATGTTAGTTTGCTGCACCCATCAACCCGTCATCTACATTAGGGTATTTCTCCTAATGCTACTCCTCCCCTAGCCCCCAGCTCCTGACAAGCCTCAGTGTGTGATGTTCCCCTTGCTGTATTTTCTCATTGTTCAACTCCCATTTATGAGTGAGAACATGCAGTATTTGGTTTTCTGTTCTTGCGTTAGTTTTCTGAGAATGATGTTCCAGCTTCATCCATGTTCCTGCAAAGGACATGAACTCATCATTTTATGGCTGCATAGTATTCCATGGTGTATATGTACCACATTTTCTTTGTCCAGTCTATCATTGATGGACATTTGTGTTGATTTCAAGTCTTTGCTATTGTGAACACCTATAAAGGAAAAGGGGCAGAGCTGAACAGAGAGAGAGGTCAAATGTCAATGAAGTCTCATTAAACCCTTGACCAAACCAACTCAATACTCTGCAGTGAGTATTGCCTTAGAATCATCACCCAGTAGGCTGAAATGGCCAGGCCTTTATGTCTCCAAATGGCATAGTCACTGAATGTGAGCCGCCCTGGAAATGCTGTACCCCAGACAAAGTGAATTTCTGAAGCTGAGGAGCTAACAGCTGTAAGCTGAATGCTGACTCTATTCTTCACAGCTGAGCAGCCAGTTAAGCTTTAAAACAGGAGTTGGCCAACGCATTTTGTGTTTACCAGAAATTGTACTTTGTAGATATACTTTTCTATATATACATTGAGGCAACAACTCCTCTAGCAATCTGGTGGACTTCGTTTCCTCAGAAGATACTTATAAAGGGAATGTTAGCAGGATGGACAATAGCTTCTGCCATAATCTATTCTCATTATCACCTTCCTCCCTAGATTCCTCAACTTCAGCTACTACCTCTGTTAAAGTAGGTGATTTACCTAACAGTAAGGTCCAGGTAATCTGGATTTCATACATATTCCTCTCTGCACCATTGTGTAAGAACAGCCCTACCTCACCCTGATCATCAGACTCAATTACCCCAAGATGGTAATTCATTCTTTCCTGCTGGACCCTGGACCGAGGAGACTGATGTGCTCAGGTAGTAGCCATAGCTTATAATTAAATAGGATTTTGCTGTGTCTTCTAGTAAGAAAAAAAGATGTCTCTTTTGGAAATCAGAACCTCTAACCCTTCAGATCCAACAGTTGTGAAAACTGGGAGCAGGAAGTCTCCCAGTGGATTTTTGAAATTGATAGTAAGTGGAATCACCCTTGCTTCCACGTTTTGGCTCACAGATCCATGTATTTTCCTGTTGGGGACAAAGTGTCAAGTAAATGTTTTTTATCTAATACAAACACTAAGTTTTTGATATAGTTGAGCTGTGTCCCCCAAAATCTCAACTTGAATTACGTCTCCCAGAATTCCCCCATGTTGTGGGAGGACACGGGGGAGGGGGATGTGTAATTTAATCATGCGAGCCAGTCTTTCCCATGCTATTCTCATGATAGTGAATAAGTCTCATGAGATCTGATGGGTTTATAGGGGTTTCAACTTTGCTTCCTCCTCATTCTGTCTTGCCACCACCATGTAAGAAGTGGCTTTCACCTTCCATCACAATTGTTGGATCTCCCCCAGCCACATGGAATTGTAAGTCCAATTAAACCTCTTTCTTTTATAAATTGCCAAATCTCTGGTATACCTTTATCACCAGTGTGAAAATGGACTAATACAGTAAATTGGTACCAGTAGAGTGGGGTTTTGTTGAAAACATATCCAAAAATGTGGAAGTGACTTTGGAACTGGGTAACAGGCAGAGGTTGGAACAGTTTGGAGGGCTAAGAAGACAGGAAAATGTGGGAAAGTTTGGAACCCTCTAGAGACTTGTTGAATGGCTTTGCCCAAAATGCTGATAGTGATATGGACAATAAGGTTGAGGCTGAGCTGGTCTCAGATGAAGATAAGGAATTTGTTGGGAACTAGAGCAAAGGTGACTCTTGTATGTTTTAGCAAAGATGCTGGTGGCATTTTTCCCCTACCCTAGAGATTTGTGGAACTTTGAATTTGAGAGAGATGATTTAGGGTATCTGGTGGAAGAAATTTTTATGCAGCAAAGCATTGAAAAGGTGACTGGGGTGCTGTTAAAAGCATTCAACTTTAAAGGAGAAATATAGCATAACAGTTCAGAAAATTTGCACCCTGATGATAAAGCAGAAAACAAAACCCCATTTTCTGGGAAGAGATTCAAGCCAGCTGCAGAAAGTTGCATAAATAGCAAGGGGCCTAATGTTAATCCCCAACACCATGAAGAAAGTGTTCCCAGGCCACATTAGAGACCATCACAGCAGCCCCTCCCATCACAGGCTCAAGTCCCAGGAGGAAAAACTGGTTTTTTGAGCCAGGCTCAGGGTCCCTGTTCTGTGGAAAGCCTAGGGACTTGGTGCCCTGTGTCCTAGCTGCTCCACCATGGCTGAAAGGGGCCAATGTACAGCTTGGGCTGTGGCTTCAGAGGATGGAAACCTCAAACCTTGGCAGCTTCCACATGGTGTTGAGCCTGTGGGTGCACAGAAGTCAGGAATTGAGGTTTGGGAACCTCAGTCTAGATTTCAGATGTATGGAAATGCATGGATGCCCAGGCAGAAGTTTGCTGCAGGGTTGGGGCTCTCATGGAGAACCTCTGCTTAGGGCAGTGCAGAAGAGAAATGTGGTATTGGAGCCCCAACATAGAGTTCCTACTGGGGCACTTTCAGTGGAGCTGTGAGAAGAGGGCCACCATTCTCCAGACCCCAGAATGGTAGATTCACTAACAACTTGCACCATGTGCCCAGAAAAGCTGCAGACCGTCAATGCTAGCCTGTGAAAGCAGACAAGAGGTAGGCTGTACCCTGCAAAGCCACAGGGATGGAGCTGCCCAACCTGGATGTGCGACCTGGAGTCAAAGGAGATCATTTTGGAGCTTTAAAATTTGACTTTCCTGCTGGATTTCAAACTTACATGGGCCCTATAACCCCTGTGTTTTGGCCAATTTCTCCCATTTGGAACAGCTGTAATTACCCAATACCTGCAACCCCATTGTATCTAGGAAGTAACTAACTTGCTTTTGATTTTCCAGGCTCACAGGCAGAAGGAACTTACTTTATCTCAGATGAGACTTTGGACTGTGGACTTCTGTGTTAATGCTGACATGAGTTATGACTTTGGGGGACTGTGGGAAGGCATGATTGATTTTGAAATGTGAAGACATGAAATTTGGAAAGGCCAGGGTGGAATGGTATGATTTGGCTGTGTCCCTACCCGAAACTCGATTTGAATTGTATGTCCCAGAATTCCCACATGTTGTGAGAGGGACCCAGGGGGAGATAATAGAATCATGGGGGCTCATCCTTCCCATGTTATTCTCATGATAGTAAATAAGTCCCACAGGATCTGATGGGTTTAACAGGGGGTTTCCACGTTTGCTTCCTCCTCATTCTTTCTTTCTACCACCATGTAAGTAGTGCCTTTCACCTTCTTCCACGATTGTTGGACCTTCTCCAGCCACATGGAATTGTAAATTCAATTGAACTTATTTCTTTTGTAAATTGCCCAGTCTCACATATGCCTTTATTAGCAGTGTGAAAATGGACTAACACGATCCTGGTGGAAAATATCGTTATCTTTGCAAATTTTTTTTTCAGAACTTGCATATCAGCTGTATCTTCAATAGGCTGTCAAAACACCCTTAAAGGCTAGCAACGTCTTTGTTGTGCACCATGTGCCATGACCAGTGAATCATGTGGTCATGAGCCATTCTTGCACTCTTGATGCTAAGAAATAAGTTCCTTGGTCTGATGCAATATTACGTCAAATCTCATATTCGATGAAACATTCTGTTAAGCTCCTGAACATTGGTGCTAGCTGAAACTTAGTAGGCAGGAAAAGCAAACAATGCCTGGAATAACAACTGGTGACCCCTTCCAGGACAGAAAGAACCCAATGTAACCAATGTGACACAGAGTAGCCAGTAAAACTTTTCATGGTTTTTTTAATCTATGCCTAGGACGAAGGTCTAATATCCAGCATCTGTAAGGAACTTAAACAAATTTATAAGAGAAAAGCAAAGAATGTTCTCAAAAATTAGAGACAGGAAAATTAAAACCACAATGAGAGACCACCTCATACCAGTCAGAATGGCTACTATAAAAAAGTCGAAAAAATAACAGATGCTGGCAAGGTTGAGGAGAAAAGGTAATGCTAATACACTGCTGCTGGAAATGTAAATCATTTTATCCACAGTGAAAAGCAGTTTGGTGTTTTCTCAAATATTTTAAAATAGAACTACCCTTTGACCCAGCAATTTCATTACTGGGTATATATCCAAAGAAATATGTCTACCATAAAGACACATACACACATATATTTATTGCAGCACTATTCCCAATGACAAAGACAACCTAAATACCAATCAATGGTGGACTGGATAATGGAATTGTGACATATATATATATATATATATATATATATATATTTGAGAGAGAGAGAGAGAGAATACAACACATTCATAAAAAAGCATGAACTTTTGTCCTTTGCAGCAACGTGGTTGCAATTAGAAGCCTTTATTCTAGGTGAATTAATGCAGGAACAGGAAACCAAATACTGTATGTTCTCACTTATAAGTGGGAGCTAAACATTGGGTACACATGGACACAAAGAAAAGAATAATGGACACTGGGGCCTACCTGAAGGTGGAGGATGGGAGGAGTGTGAGGATCAGAAAATACCTATCAGGTATTATACTCACTACCTGAGTAATGAAATAATTTGTATTATTATACAAACCCTAGTGACACACAAACCCCAGTGACATAAAATTTACCCATGTATCAAATCTTCACATGTACTCCCTGAACCTAAAGCATGCATTGGAAGAAAATAATTAAAAAATTAAAACATAAGAAATTAAAAAAAAAGTTGCAGATTAGCAGATGATATTTGCAACCAGTGTAACGTGCAATAGATTAGTATCTCAACCATATAATTTATTCTTACAAGTCTATAAGAAAACAATACACACAAATAATAACACAGCAATGGCATATAAAAGGGTACTTATAAATTACCAATGTGCATTTGATAAAATGCTTAACTTCAGTGATATTTAGGGAGAGGTAAACTAAAACCATAATATGATGCTTTCTTAAAGCAAGTAAATTAACAATAAAAATATTTGACTATTTCAAATATTGATCAAGATCAGGGGAAAGAAAAACAATTCAACAGTGTTTGGTTTCTGATGAGGGCTCTCTTCCTGGCTTGCCTATGGATACCCTCTTGCTGTGTCTTTATAAGGTGAAGGGAGAAAGAAAGTTATCTCTGTCCATCTTCTTATAAAGCCACAGTCCTCTAGAATTAGAGCCTAACCCTTATGACATGATTTAACCTTAACTACTTCCTAAAGAATATCTATTCAATAAATGGTGTTGGGAAAACTGGCTAGCCATAGGCAGAAAGCTGAAACTGGATCCCTTCCTCACACCTTACACAAAAATTAACTCCAGATGGATTAAAGATTTAAACATAAGACCTAACACCATAAAAACCCTAGAAGAAAACCTATGCAATATCATTCAGGATATAGGCATGGGCAAGGACTAATGACTAAAACACCAAAAGCAATGGCAAAAAAAGCTAAAATAGACAAATGGGATCTAATTGATCTAAAGAGCTTCTGCACATCAAAAGAAACTATTATTAGAATGAAACAGCAACCAACAGAATGGGAAAAAAATTTTGCAATCTACCCATCTGACAAGGGGCTAATATCCAGAATCTACGAAGAACTTAAACAAATTTACAGGAAAAAAAAAAAAACATCAAAAAATGGGCAAAGGAAATGAACAGATACATTTAAAAAGAAGATATTTATGCAGCCAACAAACATGAAAAAATGCTCATCATCACTGGTCATTAGAGAAATGCAAATCAAAATCACATTGAGAGACCATCTCCCACCAGTTAGAATGGTGATCATTAAAAAATCAGGAGATAACAGATGCTGGAGAGGATTTGGAGAAATAGGAACGCATTTGCACTGCTGGTGGGAGTTTAAATTAGTTCAACCATTTTGGAAGACAGTGTGGCGATTCCTCAAGAATCTAGAAATAGAAATACCATTTGACCCAGCAATCCTGTTACTGGGTATATAACCAGAGGATTATAAATCATTCTATTGTAAAGACACATGCACATGTATATTTATTGTGTCACTGTTCACAATAGCAAAGACTTGGGACCAACTCAAATGCCCATCAATGATAGACTGAATAAAGGAAATGTGGCACATGTACACCATGGAATACTATGCAGCCATAAAAAATGATGAGTTCATGTCCTTTGCAGGGACATGGATGAAGCTGGAAACCATTATTCTCAGCAAACTGACACAAGAACAGAAAACCAAACACCACATGTTCTCACTCATAAGTGGGTGTTGAACAATGAGAACACATGGACACAGGGGAGGGGGAACAACACACACTGGGGCCTGTTGGGGGAGGATTAGGGGGTGATAGCAGAGGGTTATGGGAAAGGGGAGTGATAGCATTAGACAAAATACCTAATGTAGATGATGGGGTGATGGATGCAGCAAACCACCATGGCACGTGTATACCTATGTAACAAACCTGCAAGTTCTGCACATGTACCCCAAAACTTAAAGTATTAAAAAAAAAGAATATCTTCAGACATGGTCACATTGGGGGTTAGGTATTCAGTATAAGTTTTTTGGAGAGGGGATATAAGTCAGTTCAAAGTACCAATTATTAGAGATATTTGGAAGAAAAGGAACTCTCATACACTGCTTGTAGTTCCTTACATGTAAAACATACACTTATCAAATCATCTAGCCATTCCATGCCTAGATATTTATGCAATATTTATGAAATCACAGGCTCATGCAAAAACTTGTACATAAATATTCCTACTGGTTTTACTTGTAATAACCAAAATCTGGAAAAGAACTAAACATCCATCAATAAGTGAACAGATAAAATCTAGTACATCAATACAATACCATGGAATACTACTGAGCAATAAAAAGAAATGGCTGCATGTTTTAGCATAATACAACAACGTAGATGAATCTTAAAGTAACTACACTGAATGAAAGATGACAGACAAAACAAGTCAATGCTATATTATTCCATTTATATAAAATTCTAGAAAGTAAAAAAATAATAATTTATGGTGACAGAAGGCAGAACAGAGGATGCCTGGGGAGGTAAGAGCAGAGACGTACCAGAGGGAGGTATTAAATAATGATACAAGGAACCTTTTAGGGGTAATGAATAATTGTATTAACTTGATGTTGGTAATAATTTCATGGATATAACATAAGTTATGTATTTTGACAAAATGAATATTCTTTATGGATACATACACTGGCAACTGAACTGTGAAAAAAAACAGGAAAGATATTACAAAAGGCTAAAAAGTTTACTTCTGTCAGAGGAAGAGATAAAGCAATGGTAAGAACAGAATATGAAGAGAGCTTCCGGGTTCTGAAAATGTTCTTCTTGACCTTTGGGTTGGTGGTCCCTTGGGTTTTTGTTTATAATTATTCATTAAACTCTTTATGAATTTATGTTATACTTCACAATAAAAGGAAAATAATGAGCAATGATTAATAAAAACTGGTGGATATTATGTCAAATCTGAATCAATATTGAATGCCATAAAAAAGAACAAGATCATGTCCTTTGCAGGAAAATGAATGGAGGTGGAGGCCATTATACTTAGCAAACTAACACAGGAATAGAAACTTTTATACTGCATTTTCTCACTTATAGGTGGGAGTTATATGATGAGAACACGTGGACACATAGAGAAGAAAAGAGACACGGGGGACTACCAGACATTGGAGGGTGAGAGGAGGGAGAGGAGCAGAACAAATAGCTATTGGGTATTAGGCTTAATACTTGGGTCACTAAATAATCTGTATACCATGCCCCCATGACATGAGTTTACTTATATAATAAACCTTTGGAATCAATCAATATTTATTATTTTTTAATATGAACATTTCACTGCTATATTAATAAGGGAACTTATTTTTACACATTCTGGCAGAGCAAAAACAAAAACATAAATTAAAAAATTTCTATAGAGTCAATATTCTAAACAGATACCTTATTACAGTATGACCATATTTTCATGAGACTTTAAAAAAAATTTTTTATTTCCATAGTTTTTTGGGGGAAAAGGTGGTATTTGGTTACATGAGTAAGTTCTTTGTGGTGATTTCTGAGATTCTGTTTCACCTGTCACCTGAGCGGTATACACTGAACCCAACTGGAAGACTTGTATCCCTCACCCCCTTTCCACCCTTTCCCCCAAGTTCCCAAAGTCCATTGTATCATTCTTATGCCTTTACATCCTCATAGCTTAGCTCCCACTTATGAATGAGAACAAATAATTTTTGTCTTTCCATTCCTGAGTTATTTCACTTAGAATAATAATCTCCAGTTCCATTCCCGTTGTTCAACTCACACCTATGAATGAGAACATACAGTGTTTAGTTTTCTGCTTCTGTGTCAGTTTGCTGAGGATGATGGCGTCCAGATTTACCCATGTTCCTGCAAAGGACATTATCTCATTTCTCTTTATAGCTGCATAGTATACCATGCTGTACATGTGCCACAATTCTTTATTCAGTCTATCATTGATGAGCATTTGAGGAACAGAACAGAGGCCTCATAAAGAGGCTTGAGTACACCTTTCACCCCCCTTCTACCATGGGAAGATGTAGCAACAAGGCACTATGTTTGAAGCAGAGAACAAGCCCTCACCTATCATTGGATCTGCTGATGCCTTAATCTTGGTCTTTCCAGCCTCCAGAATTGTTTGCAAAATAATTGTTGTTTATAAGTTGCCCAATCTAAGGTATCTTGTTATAGCAAACTGAGCAGACTAAGACGGGAGTTATTTCAAATTGTTTTTTTGACGTGGTTTGAATGTGTGTACTCACCCAAATCTCACATGAAATGTAATTACCAGTGTTGGAGGTGAGATCTGGTGCGTGGTGATTGGATAATGGGGGCTGATTTTTCATGAATTGCTTAGCACCATCCTGTAGGTACTCTCCTCAAAATAATGAGTGAATTCTCCTGAGCTCTGGCTGTTTAAAAGTGTATAGCAACCCCCACCCCGCCACTTTGCTGTTGCTCCTACTTTCACCATGGGAAGTGCCTCATATTTCTTCAGTTTCTGCCATGATTGTAAGCTTCAGGGGCCTCCCCAGAAGCCAAGTTATGTCAGCACAATGCTTGTACAACTTGCAGAACCAGGAACCAATTAAACCACTTTTCTTTATGAATTATCCAGTCTCAGATATTTCTTTATAGCAACATGAGAATGGACTAACACAGTTTCTTTACCCATTTGACATGGGGAAGTGGTTAATTCTTTGACTGCGACACAGAAAATACAAGATGCACCTGGATCATCTTGTGGCATCAGAAGGTAAGGAAGTGCTCCTGTATATTTTATAAAAGAGAAACAAAATCAAAGTTGTTTTTTCTCCACAGATTGTTGCGCAGATTCCACAGTTTTAGTCCTAGTAAATATGTGTTAACTCAAATTATTTTCAATATTAATGGTAATTTTTAAAGGACTTTGTAACAATCATACTAAGTCCTAGCTTCCAGGAATGTGCCAGACTAGTTCACTGCATAGAGTCTACTAACACTTGTGTTTACAACACAACATTAGTAATTTCCTGTGTGTGCTCCATTACTGTGTCTGATTTTACAATACGTTGCTATACGATGAAAAGACTTGCTCCTTGGTAAGTCACATGAAGTCATATATTGTAATTCTCATTTAACCAGCTATAAACTCTTTAAATAGAGTCTGCAGGAAGCTGGAACTTGCAGCAGAAAACAAGAGAGTGTAAATATTTCTACTTCAAAAATGCATGTCTGAAACTTTCAAACAAAAGAAAGAAGCTCCACAAAAGACTTTGAGTAACCTGACATTTACTAATTGCATCCAAAAGGACATCAAATCGTGGAGAGTCTTTCCAGCCTTAAACAAGTGCGTTTTCTTACTGATTTATTTTTTTAGCTAGGGCATGAGATGAACAAGATATATACCTAAATATGAAATTTCATTGTATAAATGGATAATAATTCATTATGAGCAGTGACTGTTATCTAATAAAATATAACATAAAACATTATGTTGGTTTGGATGGTCAGGTTGCAGGGATGATTATCTGTTTAACTAGACTTAATAAAAAAATTATACGTTATTAAATAAATGTGATTGAAAAATACAGACATAGAAAAAAGAATACATCAAATCAAAGTTGTGTCCTTAAAGCTGTTACCACAGAAAAATACACACTTTTCAACAATTATGCTATAGCTTCAAGATTCTTTGAGAATTTATTCTTGAAAAATGTCTTTAGAGTAACTTTACATGCCACATAAGAAAAATGTGATCACTGCTTTAATAGTCGCAATCTGTTTTTTAATCAAAATCATATTCTCAGGCTTAATAACCCACTTTATTCACAACTTTGGCTCCAAATTTTTGCTACTGCTAAAAATAAAATTGAAGCACACAAAAAAATGTGATATCACTTAGTCTATTCAAATTACCTGGGGCAGCATCCATAAGTAATTTCAGCTAGTTTCTGAGACACTCCATGTTTTCCTTACCATCTGGTATCTAACAATTTGCATACCATTGTTTCCCCAATCATCCTTTTTTTTTTTTAATACTTTCTTTACATTGAGAAGAAAAGATTAGGCAATTTTCCTTCTTAGTATATAAAGGTAACCAAGTAGTTTACATTCGTTTTTCCATAATATGAACTTATTAAAACTGATATAGTAATTGATTTCTTCACAAGTTATCTATCTTCCCTCAACCTTTAACACACTGTATGACACATCATGTATGTTGAATAGATGTTTATCTAAAAAGCAGTAATTTTGTGAACAATAATGTCTCCCCTAGAGGCTGATTTCCAAAATTTATCAATAGTTCCAACAGTCAAAACTCATGGATGTCTTTCATCACATCTACTGCTATCCCACTGACCTCATGACCACTTATCAAAACTAAATGAAAGTTTGTATTATGTTTTACAAATCAAAATTTGGTTTTACTTGTATTATTTAATATGATTCTCCTCATAGTCTTCTGAGGTAGTTATAGTTTGCATCTATATTCATCAGGGACACTGGCCTGTAGTTTTCTATTTTTGTTGTGTCCTTGATTGATTTTGGTATCAGAGTAATACCAGTTTCTTACAATGAGTTAGGAGAAATTTATCCTCCTCAAATTTTTGGGTTTTTTTCAGTAAGATTGATACCAGATTTTTTTTTTGTACATCTGTTAAAATTCAATTATGAATCTGTCTAGTCTTGGCATTATTGTTGGATTTATTTTTACTGATTTAATTTCATTACTTATTATGGGTCTGTTCATGATTTCTATATTTTCCTGATTCAATCTTAGGAGGCTATATGTTTCCAGGCATTTATTCATTTCCTCTAATTTTTCTAGTTTGTGTGTGTACAGGTATTCCTAATTGTCTCTGGCAATCTTTTGTGTTTTTGTGGTATCAGTTCTAATGAAACCTTTACCATTTCTGATTGTGCTTATTTAAATCTCCTCTCTTTTTTAGGTTAATCTAGCCAGTGGTCTATCAACTTTACATTTTCTTTTAAGCAGCATTTCATTTTGTTGATCTTTTATATTGTTCTTTTTTTGTTTTTACTTTTGTTTGTTTGTTTGGTCTCAGTGTTATTTAGCTCTGATCTGATCTGTTTTTTTTTTTTTTTTTTTTTTCCTGCTAGCTTTGGATTGGGTTTTGTTTCTATAGTTCCTTGAGGTGTTACATTTGGATGTTAATGATATAATTCTATCTGTTTGATGTAGTCATTTAATACTATAAGCTCTCCTCTTAGTATTGCTGTATCCCAGAGGTTTTGGTATATTGTGTCTCTATTTGTATTCATTTGATTTTTTTTAAATTTCTGCCTTAATTTTTTCATATACCTTAAAGTCATTCAGAAACAAGTTGCTTACTTTCCACGTATTTTGACTGTTCCTCTTGGTATTGATTTCTAATTTTCTTCTACTTTGGTCCAAAATGATACTTCATATAATTTTAGTCTTAATTTAAAATTTATTGAGACTTGATTTGTGGCCAAATATATGATGAATTTCAGGGAATGTTCCATGCACAAGGAAGAAAATATATATTCTGTGGTTGTTTGGTGGAATGTAAGATAAATGTCTGCTGGGTCCATATGGTCTAGAATTCAGCTTAATTTCAGAGTTTTTAAAATTGATTTTCTGCCCTGATAATCTCTCTACCATTATCAGTGTGGTGTTGCTGTCTCTCATTATTATTGTATTGCTGTAAATCTCTTATTTCTAATATTATTTGTTTTATAAGTCTGTGTGCTCTGGTTTTGGGAGCATATATATTTAAGAAAGTTAAATCTTGTATTGAACCTTTTTTATTCTATAATTCCATTCTTTGTCTTCTATTTTTTACTCTTATTGGTATAAAATCTGTTTTATTAGATAAAAGAATGGCAATTCTTGGTCACTTTTGTTTTTCATTAGCATATCTTTTTCAACCCCTTTACTTTGAATATGTAGGTGACTTTAGCCATTAAATGGCTCTCTTGAAAGAAGCAGATGGTTGAGTTATTATTTTTTTTCTTATCCAATATGACTAAGTATTTTAAGTGGGGCATTTAATTTATTTATATTCAAGGTTAATATTCATATATAAGATTGCGTTCCTGTCATAGCATTGTTAGCTAATTGGTTTGTAGTCACAATTGCATAATGGATTTATAGAATCTGTGGGTTTGTATTAATGTTTGTTTTGATAATGAGCATCATCCTTTTATTTTCATGTTTATAATGCCTCTGAGAATTTCCTATGGGATTGGTCTAGTGATGATGAATTCCCTTAGCATTTGCTCTCTGTGAAAGACTACATTTCATTTTCATTTAAGAAGCTTAATTCTGCATAATATAAAATTTTGGCTGACTTTTTCTTAAGGAAACTAAGATTAGGCCCCCAATCTCTTCTGGCCTGTTAGTTCTGCTGAGATGTCTGCTGTTAGTTTGATATTTTCTTTATAGGTGATTTGAACCTTCTCTCTAGATACATTTAAAAATTGCTTTTCATGTTGCCCAGGGATAGTTTGATGACTATATACTTTGGTGATGCTTGTTTGTACCATATCTTCCGGGTGTCTCAGAATTTCTTGTATCTAGATATCTACCTTTATAGCAAGATCAGGAAAATTTTCCTGAATTATTTTCTCAGCTATTTAAAAAATTTCTTACTTTCTTTTCTCCCTCAGGAATGCTTATAAGTTTTGTCACTTTACATAATTCCATAATTACATATCCCGAAGGCTTTGTTTGGTGAAAGTATTTTTCCTGTATATTGGCCTAACTGGGTTAATTCAAAAGACTGGTCTTCAAGGTATTTAATTCTTCCTTCTGCTTGGTCTAATCTATTTGTAAAAATTTCAAATGTATTTTCAAAAAACTTCAAAAAACCAGAGTTTTCCAAAAACTTCATGCTTTTTTTTTCCCTGGAAGTTCTGCATATATCTATCTATCTATCTATCTATCTATATATATATATATATCTTGTCTTTTATATCCAGAATTTTTATTTATTTATTTATGCTGTTTTTCAACTTTCTCTTGGATCTCATTCAGCTTCCTTATAATTTATATTTTGAATTATTTATCTGTCATGCCAGAATTTTCAGTTTGTTTAGGATCCATTGTTACAGAGCTACTGAGATCCTTTGCATATATCAAACACTCTGTCTTTTGGTACCACTAGAGTGCTTACACTGATTTCTTCTCATTTGAAGAAGTGTTCACTTCTTATTTTTATGTTGCTTTCATTTGTATGATATTCTTTTTATTTGTTATTCTTTACTTCACTGAGGTTGCAACTGTAGTATATATTGCGTACAATCATTTGGTTTCATTTATGTATGTTTTCATGGGGCCAAGCTTCTGCATGGATTCCTTGGTTATAGATTGCTTTTGTGCTGTGGCTTTCTCAAATGCTGCTTGTTGAAGCTATTTAGTGGATATATGAACCAACTTACTATCTTCTGTAAAGCTGTGAGCACAGAGGTCTTAGAATAGTTAATTCATAGTCTAGCATTATGTCCTTCTGCCCACATTTTTTTTTTCTACGTGTGTGCGTGTAGTACAATTTTTGTTTGTGTGTGATATTTAAGTGCCACTGTCCAGCAGGTGTCACTTAAAAGTAACAGCCAGCTCACTCTTGGCTACTATGGGAAAATACCAACCCTGACTGGGGTGGCAGGGAGACTTTGTAATGGGATGCTCTCAGGTCTGAGGTGTGGTGCAGAGGGCTATGCACCAACTCCTTGTTTTGGACCGGCAGGAATGTAATTCACTTTATTATCATGTCCCTATCACAAAGCTCAGGACCTTCAGTCCATACAGATATTATGGTTCATCTTCAGGCCACAATTTGATTGAAATCCATGGTATACACCCATCTGGTGGCTATGAGATGAAATGCCCTCAGAGTAGGCCTTCTTCCTCAGCCCAAAACAGGCCGTTCTATGGCTTGTCTACACTCAACTGCAGAGATGCTGCACTCTATATATGGAGGAGTTGATGAATTCCACCCATCATACAAGCTTTGATGGTAGGCATACTTTTGGTGAGGTAGTTTCTGAATTGAAATCATTATTTTTTTTTAAATTTAGATTATATACTATGTAGTTTAATTACTATGCAGTTAAAAGCTATTTATTTTATACTCTTTTTTGTTTCCTTGTTTTAAACTCTTATTTTAGGTTTAGGGGAAATGTACAGATTTATTATATAAGTAAACTCGGATCATAAAGGTTTGTTGTACAGATTATTTTGTCACCCAGGTACTAAGGTTAGTACCCAATAGTTATTTTTCTGCTTCTCTCTCCTCCCTTTCTTTACCCTTAAGTAGGCCCCAGTGTCTCTTTTTCCCTTTGTGGCTTCATGAGTTCTTTTCATTTAGCTCCTACTTATAAGTGAGAGCATGCAGTCTTTGGTTTTCTGTTTCTGTGTTTGTTTGCTGAGAATGATGACCTCCAACTCCATCCATGTTCCTGCAAACTAAATAATCCGATTTTTTATGGCTGCATAGTATTCCACAGTGTATATGTGATGCATATGTACCGTATTTTCTTTATCTAGTCTGTCATTGATTGGCATTTAGGTTGATTCCATGACTTTGCTATTGTGAATATTACTGCAATGAAAATTCACATACATGTGTTTTTATGGCAGAATGATTTATATTCCTTCAGGTATTTTTCCAGTAATGAGATTGATTGGTGAATGGTAGTTCTATTTTTAACCCTTCAGGAAATTGCCATACTGCTTTCCACAATGGTTGAAATAATTTACACTCCCATCATCGGTGTATACGTGTTTCCTTTTCTCTGCAAACTCACAAGCATCCGTTATGTTTGACTTTTCAATGATAGCCATTCTGACTGGTTTGAGATTGTGGTTTTGATATGCATTTCTCTAATGATCAGTGATATAGACCTTTTTTACATATATATTTTTAGGCTGCACATCTGTCTTTTAAAAAGACATGTCTTTTCTTTTCTTTTGCCCACTTTTTAATGGGGTTGTTTGAAGCTTTTACATTTAATTAGATTCTACTTGTCAATTTTTCCTTTTATTGGAATTGCTTTTGGTGTCATTGTCATGAAATCTTTTCCTGTTCCTGTATCCAGAATGGTATTGCCTATATTGTCTTGAAGGGTAGTTTTGGGTTTTAGATTTAAGTATTTTACCCATTTTGAGTTGACTTTTGTATATGCTGTAAGGAAAGGGTCTAGTTTCCATATTCTTTCTGCATATGGCTGGCCAGTTATTTCAGCATCATTTATTGAATAGGGAGTCCTTTTCCTTATTGCTTGTTTTTGTCAGCTTTGTAGAAGATTAGATAATAATAAGTGTGCAGCCTTATTTCTAGGCTCTCTATTCTGTTCTACTGGTGTATGTGTTTGTTTTCTACAAGTCTCATGTTGTCTTAGTTATTGTCATTGTAGCTCTGTAGTGTAGTTTGACGTAAGGTAACAACATGCCTCCAGCTTTGTTCTTTTTGCTTAGGATTGCTTTGGCTAATCATGCACTTTTTTGGTTACATATGAATTTTAAAATAGTTCTCTTTCTACTTCTGTGACAAATGTCATTGGTAGTATGATAGGAATAGCATTGAATCTTTAAATTTATTTGGACAATTTATAGAAAAGAAATCAAGTTTTTTTAAATGAATGAGAACAAAGATGCAACATACCAGAATATCAGGAACACAGTTAAGGCAGGGTTAAGGGGACAAATCATAGCACTAAGAAAGATCTCAAATTACCAACCTGACTTCACAACTGAAAGAATTAGAAAAGCAAGAGCAAAGTCATCCCAAAGCTAGTGAAAGACAAGAAAATAACCAAAATCAGGGCTGAATTGAAGGAAATCAGATACAAAAAAAAAATTCAAGAGATTTTAAAAGAAGGAGTTTTTTTAAAAAAATTAATAAGATATATAGGCTGATACCTAGACTAATCAAGAATAGAGGAGATCCAAATAAACACAATTAGAAATGACAAATGGAGTGTTATCACTGATCCCACAGAAATAAAAATAACCATCAGAAACTACTATGAACATCTCTGTGCACACAAAATAAAAAACCTAGAAGATGGGTAAATTCCTGGACACATGCACTGTCCCAGTACTGAATCAGGAAGAAATTAATTCCCTGAACAGAACAATAATGAACTTCAAAATTGAATCTGTGATAAATAGCCTACTAACCAAAGAAAACCCAGGATCAGATGGATTCACAGGTGAATCCTGTCAGATGTACCAAAAAAAGCTTGCTATTATTTCTTCTGAATCTATTCCAAACAGATAGGAAGTGAGTCCTTCCTAACTTATTGTATGAGGCTAGCATTATCTTGATATCAAAACCTGGCAGAAACGCAACAACAAAAAGATAACTTCAAGCCAATATTCTTGATGAATGTTGATGCAAATATCCTCATCAAAATACTTGCAAACTGAATTCAGTAGCACATAAAAAGCTATTCTATCATAATCAAATGGGCTTCATCCTGGAGATGCAAGGTTGGTTCATATACACAAATAAATAAATGGTATTAATCACATAAGGAGAACTAAAGACAAAAACAATGTAATTATCTCAATAGATGCAGAAAAGGCTTTTGATGAAATTCAATATCCATTCATGTTAAAAACCTGGTAATATAGCTAACCAAAGAGGTGAAATATCTCTACAATGAAAATAACAAAATGCTGCTCAAAACTATCAGAGATAACACAAACAAATGGGAAAAACATGCCAAGCTTATGGATAGGAAAAACCAGTATAAACAAAGTGGCCATACTGCCCAAAGCATTCTTGTTTTTAAATTTACTTTTAACTATAAATTTTCCCCTTAGCACTGCTTTTATTGCATCCCATACTTTTTGATATGTTGTGTTTTATTTATATTTTGTCTCTATATTCTAATTCACCATGCAATTTCTTATTTGATCAATTTGTTATTTATATACTAGTCAATTTCAGGGTGACACCAATTTAACTTTGTATTGCATACAGTCATTCAATGCTTTTCCTCCACCTGACATTTTATGTCTTGATGTTACTATTCAAATTTTTATATGTGTATACATTAATAAATTATTGAAGCTACAGTATTTTTAAATGGATCTCTCTTTTAACTTACACTACTAGAGTTAAGTGGCTTACAAAGTACTATACCAGTAGGAATAGTCTGAATTTAACTATATATTTACCTTTACTAATGAGTTTTATTCTTTCATATGTATTCATGTCACTAATTAGCAACCTTTTTATTTCATCTTGAAGAATTTGCTTTAGCATTTCTTGCAAGGCAGACCTAGTAGTGATGAACTCCTTAATTTTTTTTTTAGAAAATACATCTTCTTCATTTCTGAAAGAAAGTTTAACCAGGCAAAGTATTTGTACTTGGCAATTTTTCATTCACCAATTTGAATATCTCTTTCCACTGTCTTCTAGCTTGCAAAGTTTTTACTGACAAATTCTCTGGTATCCTTATGGAGATTCCCTTGTATAAGATGCCTTTTTTAAAAATCTTACTGCTTTCAAAATTTGTTGTCTTTGATTTTTGACAATTTTATTATAATGTGCCTTGGTAAAGTTAGTCAAGATTGCAATATGGTAATTTTAAAACAAAAGTGATATTTTACTTTATTGACTCCACTCCATCTTTTTTATTGTTTTCATTTTTAATAACCTTACATTTGGAGATTCTTTCTGTTTTCTCTTTCCAGATCTCATCCCATGAAGGCAGCACCATAGGGTGCTTGCTGAGACTTGCAAATAGAAAGGCTCAGCTGGAATCTCCAAATGAAGCAGTTTCATGAAAATCTGATGAGGCTTACTGTCATTTGGGGGGACAAAATATTATGGATATGAGAAAATGTGAAGAAAATATATCTCCAGTCCTATAGCTGCTTCAGCATATATGTTAACTTTTCTACATTCAAAAGAGTGTACTTACATAACAGGAGTTGTTAATTTTTCTCCACACCTGTCCATATCAAATCACCCCCATCACCAGATCTAAATGGTATCAGGACTCACTTTCATGGGTACAGAGTACACTGCTGCATCCATGAGAGTCAGCAAACAGAGAACTTAATTTTTTGCTTTTATAAGCTAGACATTCTCAGCCTTGCTTTTTTTAAATTATTAATAGAATTACCTCAGTGATTTATTGGCCTATACATCAGTCTTGGTTCACAATAACATATATCTCCTTTGTAGTTTTACTCGCATACTCCACACACATTCAAAAACTCATCTCTTCTCATCCTCCCCCTCTAAGAATATTCTTTCTTCCCTGGTCAATAAACATAGCTAAAAATGGGTCCAATCTTGTCTATAAACCAACTTTAGCCAATTCAGCCAAATTCAATTTCAACTACATCTATAGAGCATATTTCATTCAATATAAATTGAGCCTATTCATATCCTATTATGTGCCAGGAGATGCACTAAGCATTTGAAAACATTATTCAAAAGTAATCCTCAAAACAACTATGTAAGAAAAATATTATTATGCTACCCATCTTCAAATTAAAAAAAATATATTATTCTTTTTAAAAAGGGAGAAATTAGGAGGTCACAAATTTGACTTCTATCATATATGCCATGATATTAATTATGTGTGTGTAAAAGACAAAGAGACAGAGAGAGATAGAGTGTGTGTGTGTGTTTGTGTATGTAGGACTCGTTCTATGTTTTTCTTTTCTCTCTTTTTGCTCTGGGTTTAATTGAACATTATAATAAGAATAGTTGTAAATTTTTTATTTTTTAATATTGTTGGTAAATATAGGCATATATATTTATGGGGTACATGAGATGTTTTGGTACAGACATGCAATGCATAATAACCATATCATGTAAAATGAGCTATCTAACCCTTTAGGTATTTATTATTTGTGTTACAAACAATCTAATTATGCACTTTTCATTGTTTCTAAATGTATGAGATATAGTACAATAAGGCATAAATAGAAACAACAAAAAGTCAAAAAGTGGAGGGACAAAGGTAAGGCCTACAGTTTTTATTAGTTTTATTTTTGCTTATTTATTTATGCAAATAGTGTTAAGTTATTATCAGGTTAAAATAATGGGTTATAAGATTGTATTTGCATGCCTCATAGTAAAAACCTACAATAGATGCACAAAAAATAAAAAGAAAGAAACTAAGTCATATCACCAGAGAAAATAACCTTCATTAAAGGAAGACAGGAAGGAAAGAAAGAAGAGAATATCACAAAACAACTGGAAAACAAATAACAAAATAGCAAGAGTAAGTCCTTACTTATCAATAGTAACATTGAAGTAAATGGACTAACCTCTCCAATCAAAAGACTTAGAATGACTGAATAGATTAAAAAAAAAAAGAAAGTTACCATGTTACCTACAAAAAAACCCACAATTCCCCTATAAAGACACACATAAAGTGAAAATAAAAGGATAACATTGGATATTCCATGCCAATGGAAACCAAAAACGACAGCAGGATTTGCTATACTTATATCAGACAAAATAGACTTCAAGATAAAAACTATAAGCAGAGTCAAAAGAGGTCACTATACAATGATAAAGGGGTCAATTCAGCAACAGGAATTAACTATTTTAAATATATATGCACCCAACACTGGAGAACCCAGATATATAAAGGAAATATTGCTAGATCTAAAGAGAAACATAAGCCTCAATGAAATAAGAGAAAATTTCAACACTCCGCTTTTAGAACTGGACAGATCTTCCAGACAGAAAATCAACAAAGAAACATTAAACTTAATCTGCACTATAGACCAAATGGATTTAACAGATATTTAGAGAACATTTCATCCAATTGCTGGAGGCAAAATATACATTCTTTTCCTCAGAACATGGATAATTCTCAAGGGTAGACCACATGTTATCTCACAAAACAAATATTAAAACATTCAAAAAATTGAAATAATATTGAGCATCTTCTCTGTTCACAATGGAATAAAACCAGAAATTTGTAACTAGAGGAATTTTGGAAATTATGAAAATACCTGAATAATAAACAATATGCTCCTGAGTGACCAGGAGGCCAAGGAAGAAATCAGAAAGAAAATTGAAAACTTTCTTGAAACAAATAATAAAAACACAACATAACAAAACCTATGTGATACATCAAAAGCAGTACTAAAGAGGAAAGTTTATAGCTATAGGTGCCTACAACAAAAAAAAAAAAAAAAAAAAAAAAGAGGAAAAACTTCAAATAAACAATCTAATGATGTATCTTAAAGAATTACAAAAGCTACATCGTGAATATAATTTAAAAAATGAATTTGAAAAGCAAGAGCAAACCAAACCCACAATTAGTAGGAAAAAAAATGAGTAATAAAGATCAGAGCAGAAATAAAATAAATTGAAACAAACAAAACAGATCAATAAAACAAAAAGTTCATTTTTTTTGAAAAGTTAAGCAAAGTTGACCATACTTTAGCTGAACAGAGAAAAAAGAGAAAAGTTTTATATAATTAAAATCAGAAATGAAAAAGGTGACATTAAAACTGAAAGTGCAGAAATTCAAATAATCGTTAGTGGCTAACAAGAGCAACTACATGCCAATAAATTAGAAAATCTGGGAGAAATTGACAGATTCCTGGATACATACAACCTATCAAGATTGAACTAGGAAGACATTCAAAATCTGAACAAACTGATGACAAGTAATGAGACTAAAGCCATAATAAAAGTCTCCCACTAAAGAAAAGACCAGGACCTGATGGCCTCTCTGCTGAATTTTATAAAACATTTAAAGAAGAACTCACACCAATCCTATTCAAACTATTCCAAAAAACTGAAGAGGAAGAATATTTCCAAACTCATTCTATGAGTCCAATATTACCCCAATTCCAAAACCAGACAAAGATACATCAAAAAATAAAACTATAGGCCAATATCTCTCATGCATATTTATATAAATATTCTCAATAATATATTTGAAACATTACATTAGAAAGATCATTCTTCGTGACTAAGTGGGATTTATTCCTGTGATACAAGAATGGTTCGATATATGCAAATAAACCAATATGATGCATTTTATCAACATAATGAAGGATTAAAAACCACCTGATCATTTCAACTGATACTGAAAAAGCATTTGATATGATACATTTCTTCATGATAAACACCCTAAAAAAACTGGGGCTAGAAGGAACATATCTCAACATAATAAAAGCCATATACAACAGACCTACAGTAACTATCATACTGAATGGGGAAAAACTGAAAACCTTTCCTCTAGCATCAGAAACATTACAAGGATGCCCCACATTCATCACTGTTATTCAGCATAATCCTGGAAGTTTGAGCTAGATAAATCAAAAAGAGTAAGATATAAAGGGCATCCAAATTGGAAAGTAAAAAGTCAAATTATCTTTGTTTTCAGATGATATGATCATATATTGGAAAAAACTAAAGACTACACACACACACACACACACAAACCTATTAGGACTATGAAACCAATTCAGCAATATTGCAGGTTATAAAATCAACATAGAAAAAGCGGTAGCATGTGTATATCCCAACAGTAAACAATGTAAAAAAAAAGTAAAAAGTTATCCCATTTACAAGAGCCACACATCAAATTAAATATTCAGGAATTAACCAAAGATGTGAAAGAGCTCTAAAATGAAAACTATAAAACACTGATAAAAGAAAGTGAACAGGACACTAAAAATTAAAAAATTCCAAGTTTATGGATTGGAAGAATCAATATTGTTAAAATGTCTATACTACTCAAAGCAATCTATAGATTCAATGTAATCCTCACCAAAATACCCATGACATTCTTCACAGAAATAGAAAGAACAATACTAAATTTTAGATGGACCCACAAAATACCCACAAACACCGCAGCTATCTTAAGTACACAGAACAAAACTGGAGGAATCACATTACCTATCTCCAAGTTACAAAAAAGAGCTATAGTAACCAAAACAGCATGTCCCTGGCATAAAAACAGATACATAGACCAACGGAATAGAATAGAAAAACCAGAAACACATCCACACACCTATAGTGAACTCATTTTTGACAAAGGTGTCAGGAACTTACACTGTGGAAAAAACAATCACTACAATAAATGGTGCTGGAGAAAACTGGATAGACATATGCAAAAAGAAAAAAACAAAAGAAATAAAAGAAACTAGATCCCCATCTCTTGCTATATACAAAAATCACATAAAATTGATTAAAGACATAAATGTAAGACCCAAACTATGGAAGTACCCAAAAAACATTGGGGAAAATCTCTGGGACATTGACCTGGGCTAAGATTTCTTGAGCAATACCCAAAAAGCACAGGGAACCAAAGAAAAAATGGACAAATGGGATCACATCAAGTTGTAAAGCTTCTGCACAGCAAAGGACACAATCAACAAAGTAAGAGAGAACCCACCGAATGGGAGAAATATTTGCAAACTATCCCTCTGTAAAGTGCTTAATCGCCAGAATATATAAGGAACTTAAAAAACTCTTTAAGAAAAAGTCTAATAACCCAATCAAAAAATGGGCAAAACGTTTGAATACACATTTATCAAAAGACGCAAATGGCTAATAGACATATGAAAAGGTGCTCAGCATTATCATCAAATAAATGCAAATTAAAGCTACAATGAATGACTTTTATCCAAAAGTCAGGTACTAACAAATTCTGGCAAGGAAGTGGAGAAACGGAAACCCTAGTACACTGTGGTGAAAATGTAAATTAGTACAGCCACTAGGGAGAACAGTTTGGGGGTTCCTCAAGAAACTGAAAATTTAGCTACTATATGATACAGTTATCTCAGTTTTGGGTATGTACCCATAAGAAAGAAAATCAGTATATTGAAGAGATAGTTGGCCTCCCATGTTTCTTGCAGCACTGTTTATAATAGCTAAGATGTGGAAGACACCCTAAGCATTCATCAACAGATGAATGGAAAAGAAAATGTGGTACACATACAAAACTGAGTACTATTCAGACACACAAAAAAGAATAAGATCCAATCATTTGCAGCAACATGTATAGAACTGGAGATCATTATGTTAAGTGAAATGAGCCAGGCATAGAAAGACAAACATCACATTGTCTTTGTGGAATCTAAAAACCAAATCAATTGAAGTAATTGATATAGAAAGCAGAAAGATGGTTACCAGAGGCTGGGAATGGTAATGGGGGTTGATGGGAGGTGGGGATAGTTAACAGAAATAATGAATGATTGTGCATTTTAAAATAACATAAAGAGTGTAATTAGATTGTTTTCAACTCAAAGAATAAATGCTTGAGGAAATGGATATCTCATTCTCCATAATGTACTTATTTTCACATTGCATGTCTGTATCAAAACTTCTCATGTACCCCACAAACATATACACCTAATATATACCCACAAAAATTAAAAATGAAAACAATGCAAACAATAATGCAGGTTTATCCCTTTTTCTCTTAAAATGGATGGTTCATTGTCCCAAGATCACTTATTGAAAAACTTATTTGTTTTCTTTTTTTAAGTACCATCTTTATCATATATTTAATTCCTATATTTACTTGGTCTACTTTACTTTGGGACTACTCTTCCTTTAATTTGTTTATTCATGTGCAATTCCCAAACTGTATTTATTTACTATGTATGCACAGTAAATTTTAATACCTTCTGTGGTGAGGCCCCTGGTTACTTTTTCTTTTTCAGAAGTTTTCTTTACCCATTCTCTTCTGAATTTATATCTTAAAAAAAATAAGGCCTACCTCCTTGAACCTAGACTGGTCAATATTTTAATTCACCTTGCTTCACTTTGTTAAAGAAGAAGGGGGCCGGGCACGGTGGCTCACACCTGTAATCCCAGCACTTTGGTAGGCGGAGGCAGGCGTATCCCGAGGGATGATGAGTAATCTTTATCTTGCTCATATTTGCAAATTTCTTCCAGCAGACAGCCTGAAATCAATGTGTTTAAAGTAAAGGCCTCCCCTGTGACAATGGTTGTATAGTTTAAGGATGCAGGAATCAAGATGAATTTACATTAACCCTTTCAATGTGCCACAGGGTTAGCATGAATGTTTTTCTCTATAACTTAGATTCAGAATTTTTGTTGCAACAGAGGCATAAGCATAAGAATGGTACAGCAGAAAAGCACTGCGACTATAATTCTGAAATCAATAAATGAAAATTATCTTCTACCAAAGCCCTGCTTTCTTGCTACACAACCTCCTTCCTTCCTTCCTTCCTTCCTTCTTTCCTCCCTCCCTCCTTTCTTCCTTTCCTTCCTCCCTCCTTCCCTCCCTCCCTTCTTTCTTTCTTTCTTTCTTTTCTTCCTTCCTTCCTAGTTTTCTCTCTGAAAAAATTCTTTCAGAATATTTTGGATTTCTCTTCAAGTACAGTTAAAATTTTCAAACTCCTGTTCATCAGTTCAGAGGGAGGATATTGTGGATAGTGACAGGAAAGGTGTAGGAAACTTGGTGCCCAATCCAGTAAAGAATTGCCTCTTCCTATTGTCAATCTCACCAGGTTGGGGTGCACATCCAGTAGGTTATTTTTTCTATGGTTCATTTGGGATTCGTCAAGCACCATTATCTCAAGATTAGCCCATTGGCATGCTGGTAAGCAGCAGGGTTAAGCAAATCCCAGGCACATTGACTGGGAGGTTTTGCATTGGGAGAACAGATGGGTTACTTTCAGAGGTGTTGTGGATGCAGCTGAGACCAAATGCTCCTTCTCCTTTTCTTTCTCATTAGTGCCTGGGCCACAAGTTGCCGTAGATTTGTGCCTGATAGCCTTGGGGATCTGGTGAGCATAGGACAGCATCAAGGGAGCAGAAGCACAGGAGAAGAGCAAGATGGACACCGTTACCTAATCAACAGTGACTATTAGGCAAACAGAGTGTCATGCTTAATTCTCTATAGGGTGGTGTTCTCCCTTTGCTCTAAATAAACACTGATGGTCAAAAACCCAACACTTGATATGTGCAACTCATATAAACTAAGTAGGGCAATGTGTTGTCACTGCCATTAGAGACAGGAGCCTCAGAGATCACAGGCCAATCACAGACTGAATACAATGGCATGTTACTGTGAAGTATAGCCAATAATCACAAAGTCTTGTCTTAGGAACAAGAACATATTAGAGTGGGTGGACAAAGATGGCAACACATGATAGTGAGACAACAAAGTATCCTGCAATCCAAAGAGCAAGGCTATTAGCAGTTGGTAGCTTCATCTCAGGCTGTCTTGTTAAAAAAAATATTTTGTCAGTTTGCTGAGAATGATGGTTTCCAGTTTCCCAAATCTCATGTCCTCACATTTCAAAACACAATAATGCCCTTCAAACAATCCCCCAAAGTCTTAGCTCATTCCATTATTAACCTAAAAGCCAAGTCCAAAGTCTCATCTGAGACAGGGCAAGTTCCTTTCTGCCATGAGCCTGTAAAATCAAAAGCAAGTAAGTTACTTCCTAGATACATTTGAGGTACAGGCATTGGGTTAATACACCCTTTCTAGATAAGAGAAACTTGTCAAAACAAAGGGGATACAGGCCCCATGGAAGTCCAGAATCCAAAAAAGCAGTCATTAAAGTTTCAAAATGATCTCTTTGACTCCACATCTCACATACATATCATATTGATGCAAGAGGTGGGATCTCTATGGCCTTGAGCAGCTCCACCCCTGCAGCTTTGAAGGGTACAGCCCCAACTCCAGATGTCTTCACAGGCTGGCATTGATTCTCTGTGGGTTTCCAGTTACATGGTGCAAGCTGTCAGTATATCTAATATTCTGGGGTCTGGAGGATGGTGGCCCTTTCTCACAGCTGTACTACGCAGTGCTCCAGTGGGAACTCTGTGTGGGGGGCTCCAACCTCACATTTTGCTTCTGTGCTGTCCTAGCAGAGGGTCTCTGTGAGGGCTCCCCCCATAGCAATCTTTTGCCTGGGTATCCAGATGTTTCAATATATCCTGTGAAATCTAGGTGGACATTCCCAAACCTCAATTCTTTACTTCTATATACTCAAATGCTCAACACATGAAAGCCACAAAGGCTTGGGGCTTACACCCTTGAAGAAATGGCGTGAGCTGTACATTTGCCCTTTTTAGCCACAGCTAGAGTTGAAGTACTTGGAAGACAAGGCACCATGTCCTGAGGCTGTACAGAGCAAGGGGACCCTGAGCCCAGCCCATGATAGCATTTTTCCCATTTAGGCCTCTGGGGCTTTGATAGGATGGGCTGCTCTAAACATCTCTGACATGCCCTGGAGACTTTTTCCCTTTGTCTTGGTAATTAACATTCTGCTCCGCATTGCTTACACAAATTTCTGCAGCAGGCTTGAATTTCATGCCCCAAAATGGGTTTTTCCTTTCTGTCGCATCCTCTGTCTGCAGATTTCTCAAACATTTATGTTGTACTTTCTCTTGAATGCTTTGCCACTTAGAAATTTCTTCTAGATACCCTAAATTATCTCTCTCAAGTTCAAAGTTCCACAGCTCTCCAGGGAAGGAACAGAATGCCTCTAGTTTTTTCGATAAAGCCTAGCAAGTCACCTTTGCTCCAGTTGCCAAGAAGTTTCTCCTCTCCATTGAGACCAACTCAGCCTGGATGTCATTGTCCATGTCACTATCAGTATTTTCGTCAAAGCTCTTCAACAATTCTCTAGGGAGATCCAAACTTTTCCAGTTTCCTGTCTTCTGAGCCCTCCAAGTCCCTAGGAAGTTCCAAACATTTCCACATTTCCCTGTCTTCTTTTGAGCCCTCCAAACTTTTCCAACCTCTGCCTCTTACCCAGTTCCAAAGTCACTTCCACATTTTTTGATATCTTTATGGAGGCACCACACTGCCTGTGGTATCAATTTACTGTATTACTCCATTCTCACGCTACTTTGAAAAAATACCCAAGATGGTAATATATAAAGGAAAGAGGTTTAATTGTCTCACAGTTCAGCATGGCTGAGGAGTCCTCAGGAAATGTACAATCATAGTGGAAGGAACCTCTTCACAGGATGGCAGGAGAAAGAATGAGAATTGAGCAAAGGGGTAAAAAACTCTGATAAAACCATCAGACATTGTGAGAACTCACTCACTATCACAAGAACAGTATGGGAGAATCTGTTCCCATGATTCAATTATCGCCACCTGATCCTGTCCTTGACATGTGGTGATTATTGCAATTTAAAGTGAGATCTGGGTGGGAACACATCACCATACAAGATTATTTCTCATATAAAATTATTTTTCTTTAAGCTTCCTACCAAAAATACTTCTTTATTTATAAAATTTTCCCTAAATCTCTCTTCTTTCCTGGTTCCTTTACCTTGTTTTATATACAACCTTTAAATAAGCTTTGATTAGATGAAATTTCTTCCTTTTTTAAAAAGGACTTTTTTTTAGAGAAAATGTTTTACTACAATCTTTTTTATTGAAAAATATCAATTAATGAAATATCTGTTATTTAATTTAATATATAGATTATAAATTATGACAAGTTTTTCTACAAGTATTTATCCCATTATATTTACTTATTTTATTTTAATAGTTTACCTAGATTATTTATGAAAACTATAATAGTCATCATTTAAAATTATGAAATCACTATTGCAAAATTGTAACTGAGACAGTGAAAGAGAGCTGACCTAACTGATTCCATTTTGCTTTTGACCTCAATACTGTCCTTACTTATTTCTGGGCATAGACCAAATTAACTTTGGGAGATAATAGTGTATAGTTTCACTTTGAAACAAAGACAACAATAGTCCTTTCCCAAAGCAAACTCCCTTCCTGCCTGAGACTAGATTGCCTAAAGCCACCAGATTAGAAATTATGATTTAGGAGTCATGCAGCTGGAGGCTGCAAGATTCTAAATTTTCTCAAATTGCTCCTGGGGATAAAATCACTATTGTAAAATATAAGACCAGTGCTTGAGATATTTTGCAGACCCTGCACTCAATGGATCTGCTGGCACCACCCAGATCAATAAACTGGCTCATTTGGTCTTGTGGACCCCACCCATGAACTGACTCAGTGTAAGAGGAAAGCTTCAGCTCCCTATGATTTTACCTCCAACCCAACCAATCAAAACTGTCGACTCTCTGGATCCCTACCCACAAAATTATCCTTAAAAACTCTGATCCTTGAATTTTCAGGGAGACTGATTTGAGTAATAATAAAACTCTGGTCTCGTGCACTGCTGGCTCTGCGTGAATCACTCTTTCTATTATAATTCCCATGTTTTGATATATCAGCTCTGTCTGGAGAGTGGGCAAAGTGAAACCACTGGTCAGTTAAATTTATTTCCTGGTCAACCATTTTATAGCCTGTGAATTTTAGGTATTTACCTAAGTAAGAAACTTAAGATTAAATATATGCTTATTTTACTAAATAATTCAAGATTTAACTATTTTTACCAAACTAATATTAATGTCTTATTTATCAAAAATTGCACAAGCAAAATCATTCTGTTTTAGGCTAGGTTTATACTTTTGTAACACTTATGCCTAATTTTGACACCTTACAGTATTTGCCAGGGAAGTATCAAGTTGTTTGATCAGTAAATACAAACAAAAATGTATGCTGGCAATTCTTGAGACATTTCTGATATTACTTTAACAATAATTTTAGAGCTAGCTTATTAAAGATTTTATTTAAGTCATGAGAATTTGCAAAGCATTCTGGCTGATTATTTAATTTATGAGTACTCTTTAAGCCAATTTGGTACCTTGTGGCCAAAAACACAACAAAATACATGTACACACATTGTAAACACACATATTCACACTAGTACAACCAAAGATCCTGTAGTTTTTATTTCAGAATTATAGCTATAAAATATTAATACATATTAATTGGTTTGCAAAAACAGTAACAAAAATATATAGTTAATTGCAAGCAGTGGATTTTATCTCAGTAGAAAAGTAACAGCACACTAAAGGCAGAAAAGAAAGCAGAGAGATAGAGAACTTGGGAACTTTATAATTGGATGACAGCCTTTGGGTTCTTAATTTTCCTTGATGTAATCCTGCATGAAAGTACCATATATATTCATTGTACACAAACACCTGCAAGAAGAGGCACCATAAACTAAAGAGGTGCCTGAAAAGAAGGGTCATTCTCCTTGTTGTTTCTCATTCTTAGATTTTTTTCCTACCTTTTTTTAAGGGAGGAACTGAGCTGCAGCCTAGTAGGTCAAAGCATGCTGCTTGTGGGTGGGACTCCACACTGTGTTACCGTTGAGTCATTTCCACCCTCTTATATGTCTCAGTTTCTCTCTCTGGAGATCTAGACCTCTAAGAGGGCTCAAAATGCAGCGTAACCAGCTCTCATCTGCACTTCCTGAACAAGTCTTTTTAAACTAATTATGTTGGGGTCCCCCCGTAGGGCCACTACATGTCATGGGGGGGTCAACCATCCCCAGATATTCCCACTCATTACCCAGGCTTGCCTGTTGACTGGGAGGAGCAAAATGCCCTTTCTCTTAAAAGCTGAAGGAAATCAGTCTCTCATTTATCTATGAAAACAGCAGTTTAGTTCCTCACACAAATGCAGAGACAAGCCAATTGAGATTAATTTCAGGAGAAAAATGCAATGGAGAAGACTCTTTAGAATGCACCTCTGAAGGAGTATTAGGATTCTAAACAACAGCTTTCTTGGAGAAAAGATTTAAAAAAAAAAAAAAAAAAGCCAAGACAACTCCCTGTAGACTCCTCAGCCACCCCTAGCTTTGTAGCTCTCATCCACCATTACACACACCAAGGTCAAATCCTCTCACAGTATAAGGTAGTTTCTGGCATCCTGAAAGCCAAGGAGATCAAGTAATGCAATACAAAAGAGCAGAGCTTTAGACATAGGAACAACCTGCCCATGACTCTTGAAACTCCAGCAAGAAAACAGAATACCTCAAATGGGGTGAGTGGCGTATTTGTCCTGAGTTCTTTTAGGGATTGAAGTCATTAGAAGACTTCTCTAGATTTTTCTTCGTACTGAAGATGGTGAAGGGGGAAGGAGGTGTAGGGTGGTAGAAAAGTAAACAAAAGAGCATTTGTTTTTTAAGACAGGTAGCAAACACAATAACAAAGCACATGTTTTTATGTGTGGGGTTTGTTGTTGCTGTTGTTTTCCCCTCTTTGCAACTGCGAGGAATTTTGGCCAATTCAGATAGGCCTTGTTACGCATAATTTGGAATTCTCATTCGGATTCGACCAAGTCAGGTAGAGTTGGACAAATGTGACAGGAAAAAGACTGGAACAAACAACAACCAGAAAAAACCAACAATATGATTAGTGAGAACTTTAATGTTAAGGAGAAATTAAGACTAGCTGGTTGTTATTCTTAACTTTAGTCAAGACAAAAACCTAAGTTAAACTACTTTCCTAGGAATGGGTCTCAGGCTGAAGACTGCTCTCTACCACCCCAGGAGCAGGAAAAAATCTCAAACTTGCTTTCCCTTTTGGAAGTGAGCTCAAACTCTGTAAAAGAGTTACCCATCTTCCATCATCATGGCAGAAGAAAAACTTGCCTTCCTTGTCGGAAGCAAGTAAAACTCCAAAACAAAACAAAACAAAACAAAACCCAAAAAAGAAGTTGTACATCAAAATAAGCCTTAGATATCAACCAAATTTGGGGACATCAGGGATTCTTTGGAGAAGGTACTTACAGGCCTCAGCAAACTGACCTATTTGTTTGAGACATAAAGACAGCTCAAGCTGGTACTAAGCACCGATATGAGATTTGTCAAAGGTCAGGGGCACCTTCGTTCAGAATCCATTCATGGTTGTCAAAATGTAAATCCCTAATATCTGAGACATTTCTCTGTCAATTTAGGAAGTTTATTTTGCCAAGGTTAAGGATGTGCCCATGACACAGCCTCAGGAGTTCCTCATGACATGTACCCAAGGTAGTCAGGGCACAGCTTGATTTTATACATTTTAAGGAGACATGAGATATCAATTAATACATGTAAGATGTACGTTGTTTTAGTCTGGAAAGGCAAGACAACCTGAAGTGGAGAGGGGGCTTCCAGGTCATAGGGAGATAAGAGACAACAGATTGCTTTATTTTGAGTTTCTAATTAGCCTTTCCAAAGGAAGCAATAAAATATACATTTATCTCAGTGAGCACAGGGATTACTTAATAGAATGGGAGGCAGATATGCCCTAAGCAGTTTCCAGCTTTATTTTTCTTTTGGCTTAGGATTTGGGGTCCCAGAGATTTATCTTTCTTTCACAATACAAACAATACATTTGTTAATGTATTGTAAGGCACTCATTTTGAGGATAATATGGTATATATGAAGGGATACTGGATATTATGGAGGGTCTAAACCCTCACCTTGGCACTGCTGCAACTTAGCGTTCTTATTTCTAACAGATAGTGGAAGAGAATCCTGAGGCTGGTTTTATTTTTCTTATTTCCTTTACATTGCTTAACGTTTCAGTACAACATCTCTGTCCTCCCTCTTTCATTTGCTTTTGCATTTTCATGTCTAATCCGTATTTTCCTCTATTTATAATTATCCTAATCAGTTTTGACTTGATATTCAAAGAAATGCTTAAACCAAAATTCTTTTGGCTGAGCATCATGTTCAGGGCCCTCAGGTGATCCTAGTTGACTAGATTTCTTAGGAGTGATGTCTTTCCTTCAGTATAATTTCTGTCAATGATGAGAGTCTTAGATACTATCGGATGTTCAGGCAGTTTATTCTGGCCATGCTCTTACAAGATAGATAATGGGAGCAGGGCAGTGGCATGGGCCAGATACATTCAAGGGACAGACAACCACCTGACCAGGAGGGCTTTTATTTGAAGGCCATTTCAGAGTTTAGGTGACTCTTCTTCTTTTCTTATACCTGTATTCAGCCCGGATCAGTTACAAAATGTTTATTTCATAACGAGAATTTAAACAATTATTGTCAGAGTAAGCTTTGTTTTAAGGTTTATGAAAGTTGAATCTGTGCTGAGGTAACCTTATCTCTAGGATAGCCATGGTTTTTAGGTCCCATTATCATAGAGACTTGAAATCCCCAGGTCAGGGTTGAAAATCCCTAGGCAAGTCTTCATCATACTGCTAAGTGACACATAGTATAGGCACTAGGGGCCTTATGGCTATCATATAGCTACCATATGTCTCTTATACTGTACCAGATTGTGGAAAAGGTGAACAGAAGTCCATACACACTAGAATTTCAAGGGTGAACTGATTATGTTGAGATAGTTATATCCTCACCTTATTTTACAAATGAAATAAAAACTAAGTCTCAGAAAAAAGAAAAAAGATAAGAAATTTGCTCAAGATCATAAAGTGGTAGGGCTTGAATTTGTCCATGCTGACTCCACACTGTAGGTACATTGTGGGAAAAAAACAGGCCAGATTTGACACATTTTCAGGTCTGAAATAAAAGTACCAGAAAAAAAAAGTGATTGAAATGATGGGTTGTCATTGTCTTTTCGTAATGACTTTTTTGTGTGTGCCTTACATGAAGGGGAAGGCCCAGAAAACCCAAGTGTTTGTTTACTAACTTATTAATGTCAATAGAAACCTTTTTGACTATGACTAGCCAGTCTATTTTTTACTTCTCTGTTGTGTTTATATCAGCATGTTACTGAAAGCAAAGGAAGAGAGAAATGCTGAATAGAAGTTGTTTCTTATAGAAATGATAGTCTTGAGTTTTTTAATACTGATAATAACATCAATCTTTTATCAACTCTAAGTTTACACACATTTAAAGACACATACATACAGATCCTACTGTGTCTTGTATTATAGGACATCTTTTTAAAAACCAGAGCACCTCAATAGTTGCTTAGTTGCAGATCAGGTTGAGTGAGGTCAGGTTGTGATAAAGCACATACTTTGAACAATGTGAATTCTCTCTTCCTAAGATCAGACCCTATTTGAAATTACTAGTTCATCATTTTCATGTAGATTAACAAACTATCAAGGATGATTGCCAAGTCTGTCCCATAGACTCTGGCCAAGCAATGGATGAACTGAGTACACATACACAAGGGTTTTTGCCTGTGAGCACAGCTAGGGGACCGCGTGGCTTAGCACAACTGACAAGAAAGTGCAGCCCCTATAAGCCAGAGATGCTTGCATTTATTTAGAAAAAATTTAATGACAAAGGCCTAGAGCAAACACCATTTGTAGGTAATTAACATTGTCAACCCCCAAGTAGAGAGCAGTCCTGTATATGAATGATCAAAGTTTGGTATCCAGAGAAATAGTTAAACAAACTTATCTAGATAAATTCCTTTGCACTCCCTTGTTATCTACCCTTTGCTATTAGCTCAAGATAAGAGGATTAGGCTGCCTTCAGCCATAACCCTTTCCAGAAGCTTTTGCAAAACTTCCCAGCCTTTCAAGAAGGTTTATATCTTTCCTATAATTTTTCCCACCACCCTGACTGATCTCCTACAGATGACTAAAAATCATGCTAAAAATCTAATTATCTGTAGATAGATTAGGCATAATTTTATTTCCTCCAAATGATTTTGAAAGTAAACCACTAATTTGAGTCACTGAATAATACCTCTTTGAAAATTAAATCAGATGGTTTCTCAAATCACTCTTTTATCTGATCACCATGTTTAGTGATATACAATTAGCATTTCTGTAGGAAAACTGAGTCTTGACTATTTGTCAGAGACACTGAATAAAAATGACTATATAAAGTGTTTTATTTTTCAGAGACATCCACTTTTTACAGTGTTCTTTTAGTTAATATAATAAAATATTTACAAAAAGAAATCTAAACAAGCATTTTATATTATTCCTTATCTGAAGTCTAATTGTAGTGAATAATGGAGGATTTATAGGTAGTGAAACTTCCTAAAGGGCTGGAACGAAGTGCATATTTCTTCAGTTAAATATGAGGTATTATAGTAGCAGCTTTCAAAAAAGAAATATAGTAGACTTATAAAAGTTGAAAAAATGTTCTGTGCATTTGTTTTAAAAGTAAGTGATAGGAAAAGATATCTTCCTACTCCAGGTTAATATGCAATTGTATAGTAAAGATAAAGCAATATTTTGTTCTGCAAATGTGCCTACTTTGAGCTACATTCTTATATTAATAGGCAATAATGTCAGAGGAATCTGTTCAGGCAATATAGCTATTACTCTGCCAGTGGCATGGCTTATATTAACATATCTTTCTGATAGCTTCAACTTATATTAAGTATTTTAAAGCCTAATAATGGCCCTCATTACAATTCTCAAGGCAGATTCAATCCTGGGTAATTTAGGAGACTGTTTTTCACTGTCATGAGAATAAGCAATCTTCATTTTCTATGTTATTTGCTCAATTTAATGATATATTAAAATAGATAGTATTCTCTCCTATTTTAAATAATCAGGACATACAAATGTGCAGGCTTCATCCTCACATTTTAACATGCCTTTTGAAAGACAGACAATGCTCTTTAATTTTACACATATTTGCCTGGAGGAAACTATTTGATCTTTGATAATTAAGGTCCTCTGAATTTAGTTATAGATAAGAATAGTGTAATGCCTTATCTCAAATATCAAGAAAAATTTAGATCACACCAGTTTATTTTACAAATCAGTCTAGAACATGCATTACATCTTCATAATTATCGAGTCCCACACCCACCTCAGAGTCAATTTCTAAACAGCCATGAACTCAGAAAATAACTCTAAAACAAAAATAGACCTTTCTCACTCCAAACTAAATCAGATTCTCTTTTATGCATCTTTTTGTAAGATCCAAGGCAATATATGATCATAATTAACTCCTACTGAGCATTTATATATGTACTAATCACTTCACACTCAGTATCTTATTTAATGTAAACATTACCAAGAGGTTATAATGCCTATTATTTAATATCATTTTATATTTCTCTCTTAAGAACATCAAATAAATAGATTTTTCTCAAGATATTTAACTTGTGTTTATTTCAGTCACAGTTTAAGTTTGAAACACTAAAACTGAACTAGGAGGACACAGTTTTTATTAACATTAATGGAAAGGTGTCACATCATTGTTGAATTTCACTGGGGAAATGGAACAACGTCTGGATGAAACAAACACAGTAAGTTTTTGTTAGTCCTACATAGTATAAAAAATGTTATTTTCCTCCAAATAAATATTAAGTTTAATTACTCAGGCAATGAAATATTTAAATTGAGAAAAGCAAGAGAAAAAGTTATGCAATAAATAAATGGAGTGGGAAGAAAGCATTAGAAAAGGTAATTTTATAGCTTAAGTATTATCTAAGGAAGTCAGACTCAAAAAGGGTAGGAAGAGCAGCATGAATAGATTTGAATGCCTAAGATGGATAGGATCAGTGAAATGTGTAAGAAGGCCATGGGAAGTGCAAATAGAGAATTTCTCAAGACAAACTCCCCAATGTTGTTTCTGATCAGTGTTGGTTACTTATCTGGTTGTGCCAGAAAAAAATTTCAAAATGGTCGTGGAACTTTCCCCAGAGAGAGAGTATGGTATAGTGAAAAAATAATGGGCTTTTCCGGTCAGACAGACTGGAGTGTGAGCTTTATCCCATCTACCAAATAGTTGATAATTCCTCCTCAGGTTTGTGTGAGGACTATATAAAACTGCATATGCACAGCCTTTAGCATAGTGTATTATATATAGTAGTTTCCCCACTTATTCACAAGTACCAGTTACTCTTTTTGAGCTCATAGTGTTTGCCTAACTACAGTGGCTTTTCTATTCTGTCACTCTTTTCTAGGAATGAAAGAATAAAAAGTACTTTAAAAAAGTACTGGAATTAAGAGTCAAGAAACATGGATTCTAGCATTTGCTTTATTGTTAGCTTGTCACTGGACCTGGGGTAACTAGTTTACTCTTAAATGTTCCTATGTTCTCATATAAAGAGGTAGAATCACATTATTTCTAAGAGGTTTACCAATTTGTAGATTCTATGATTACTCCAAAGAATGAAATTCTAATAGAGAAACTATTGATTAGACATAGTTTTTGTGTAGTAGCAAAACTAAGTTCTAAATTGAATCATGTAAGACTATATATTTAGCTGGATTAGGGCAATTTTTAAGAGGTAAAACTATTACAACCAATAAATACTCTGCAAAATTTAGAAATGCATCTTATTCAAACACTCAAATTTCTTCAAAAGCATAGACTTTTCAGCCTAGTTAGAAAAAAATTCATTATCATGACTATTCTTATATAAATGTTTTCAGTTCACTTTGTCTTACAGAATTTCTGCACGTTTTGGACACTATGATGGCATAGACATAATTAGAGTTTTCTCATTGTATAGGCAAAGAATTAAACTACAATACAGAAAAGTTAAATAAATTATGCAATACCCACTCATAGAGACAAAACTACAATAAAGCATAGTTATTCTGATGCAAAAATTTTATTTTCCCCACTACCTTCGGCACCATCATTACCTGCTTCCAAATTTCTGAAGGACTAGTTTGTTTTTGACAATCTCTGACAAGTTATTTCTCTTTTAAAGTGCTACTTCAGTCTTTTGAGGAGAAAGGATATTTCTAGGTTAAATTCAGCCCAAACAATACCATCTCAAATGAGAAGATCACTTATGACCATCCAACGTGTGCACTACTTCACTTTCTAGTTGATAGTTTGGCACTTTGGGAAGAAAATTGATCTTTTACGGCCACTTAATAGCTATTTCAAAATCCTACAGCAGTACTTTGCTAAATGGCATCCAGCTCATCTGGATGTGTTGAGTTCCAGATCATAAACTCCTAAAAGGGCAGAGTCTATGATTATTTGGCTAACTTTATATCGCTTATGTCTGCGGGTGCTTAATAAATACTATTTCATGGTAATAATGATGATGACAAGTTAATGCTCCTCAAAGTGCCAACCAACCAGTCAATTTAGTGAAAGTCAAACTGGTCATTTGATATCAAAAGTCTACTTACTTGATTGAATGAATTCCTGAAATTGCAGCTGGTTGTTTTTATGCTTGTATAGACATAACATTGAAGTTTTATTTCATATTGAGAAGGGTTAAGAGAATGGTGCAATATAGATATTCATTAATAGTCAATTTTATCACATCAATCAGAAGCTTTGAAAACGTTGAGTGAAATTACTGTTGAGGTAAACAAAATATAATCATATAATGGCATGTAATCTCAGGAATCTCCTTTAGGTACCCCTCACCAGCCATGAATTTATGTCACTGTATTCTTGTCAGATAAGTGCCTTGGCTTAATTTCATTAATCATGGACTGGTGCAATTAGAATCAAATATCCAAGTGGGCAGCTTCCATGTGTTATTTTTTGTCTTGCATAGCATTCATAACCACGTCGATGTTAGTAAAATAAAGCCATTGAAGACACTAAGCAATGCCTATTGCCAGCAAAGGAATATTGAGGATCATCAGAATTATCTTGATAATTGCTTTAGCATGCCCCTTTACTCACAAATTAATATATACACAATTTTTTAAAACAAACAAAGTTGGAGAAGTTACTACCTAATTTTTAAATCTATTCTAAAGATAGAGTAATCATGAAAATGCAGTATTTGTAAAAATATAGACATATAGATCAATGGAATAGAACAGATACTAGACATAGCCTTACACATATTTGGTCAATTCATTTTTCACAAACTTGCCAAGATAAGTAATGTGGAAAAAAATATTTTTGAACAAATATGTTGGAACAATTTGATAGACATAATATGCAAAAAATTGAACCTTAACCATGTCTCACACTCTACATAAAAATTAACACACAGTATGTCACAGACCCAAATGTAAGAATGAAAATTATAAAATTTTTAGAACAAAATAGGAGATAACTTTAGCAACCTTGGATTTGACAAAAATTTCTTAAATACAATGAAGAACAAATTAATGAAGAAAGTAATCAATAAATCTAAGTTCATCAAGATTAAAGCTTTTCTTTTTAAAAGGCACTGCTATAAATATGAAAAGGTGATCCATTGGCTTGAAGAAAAGAATTGCAAAGCAAATACCTGAAAAAGAACTTCTATATAGAATACCTAACTGACCTTTGCAGTTTAATTGTTAAAACACCAAGAACAGAGTTAAAATGAGCAAAATATTTGAATAGTTAACCAAAGATACTCAGATAATAAATAAGTACATTAAGTGATGCTTACTATCATTAGCCATTAAGAAAGTGTCAACTAAAACCACAATAAAATGCTACAACAGGCCAGGCACAGTGGCTCATTCCTGTAATCCCAGCATTTTGGGAGTCTAGAGGTCGTCGCAACTGAGGTCAGGAGATCAAGACTAGCCTGGCCAACATAGTGAAATCCCATCTCTACTAAAAATACAAAAATTAGCTGAGCATGGTGGTGCATGCCTGTAATCTCAGCTACTTGGGAGGCTGAGGCAGGGGAATCACTTGAACCTTGGAGGCAGAGGTTGCAGTGAGCTGAGATCGCACTGCACTCCAGCCTGGACAGCAGAGTAAAACTCTGAAAAAAGAAAAAAAAGCTACAGCATACATGCTAGAAAGGCTAAAATTAAAAAAACTGAAAATACCAAGGATCAAAGAGAATGCAGAAATAAGATACACTGCTGGTGAAAATGCTAAATTATACAACATTAAAAACAGTTAGCAATTTCTAATAACATTAAATACATATCTGTCATACAAGTCAGCCATTCCACTCCTAATACTTATTTACCCAACAGAAATAAAAGTATATGCACATACAAAGATTTGTACATGAATGTTCATAGCAGCTTTATTTGTAAATAATCACAAACTGAAAATAACCCAAATATCTCTCAATAGGTAAAGGTTGAAAAATATTTGGTGTATTCACGTATTAGGATACTAAGTAATAAAAATAAACTACTGTTACATACAAAAACCTAGGTAAATCTTAATTATGCTGAGTGAAAAAGCAGAAAAATGAGTATACACTGTAGGATACACATACACACACACACATACACACACACTACACACACACACACATATGTGTATATCCTGCAGGATATACATAATTATTTATATATATATATATAAATTTATACAATTCAAACTAATCTATAATGACAAGAAGCAGATCAGTGGTTACTTGGGAAATGATGATTGGATTAGCTAGGGAAGGAAAATTACAGATTGGCACCAGGAAACTTTTGGAGGTAAAGGATATGTTCATTATCTTGATTTTGGTGATGGTTTACATATGTAAAACTCACTAAATTATACACTTTAAAGATTTGACCATATATATATATGTATTCACATGCACAGAAACACACAAATATATATACACATATGTATATACATATACATATATATGTCATATATATATATCTGGGTACATTTGGCAATTGAAGACATAGAAAGGATTTTATAATTAGACAGTGAGTCTAGAAACAAACTTCTGTTAAGTATAACATGCAGCAGCTAGGCAGAAGGAGATAAGCTTTCAAAGAAGTAGAAAAGAAATGGGCAAAGAGACAGAAAATAAAATCACATATAAATATTGTATTGTAGAACCAAATGGAAAAGTGTGTTATAAGAAGAGTTGAGTAGTTTGTCCTCAGTAAACATTACTGCAAAGAGGTACAATAAAATGGGAATTGTAAAGTTGATTTCATTTAATGACACTGGTGACCTTAACTTGATATTTTTATGGAGGAATAGTGCAGAAAACTAAATTGGAGTTGGTGAATGGGAGATAAATAGATGGAGATAGTAAATAAAAGCAGTTTTTTAAAAGATTTTTGCCTTATAGGTACAGAAAAGTGAGATATAGCAGGAAGTTGCCAGAAAGAAAGGAGAATTATGGAAGGCTGTTTTGTTAAATTGAGAAATAATATTAGAATATTTATATGGGTATTTTACTGGAGCTGCACACAAGATTCATTGTTAAATTTTCAGGAATTTTGTGAGCCATCATTAAAAATAGCCGTTATTAACTTTATAAATTCAGAATTAAGTAAATTATATTAAAACCAAGGTAACAAATACTCAAATCTCATTGCTTCTTAATTATTTAACTATTTCATACTATTATCTATACTCATGGTTATTTATGTCAATTGTATCTGTATGGCGGGAATATTATACAGTAGTTTGAAACTGCACATTTCTTCTCCACTCTGTTCAGTGACATAATGTTGTTAGTTTGAAACTGGCAATAATGGAAGTGTTTATACCACAAAAATTGGTAAACATTTCAAATAAGGACTTGATTTTTAAAAGTTTTGTTGTTATTGTGAATTGTCTAGAAAGAGATACAGAATAATCTCAATTATTCTGTTTAAACTTAAAAATTGTTGTGTAATGGCTGTTATATTGTGAATAGCACAAAAAATACAAAAAACATTTTCCTAGTATTATCCAAAAGCTATTATGTGATTCACCAAAAAGTCATTCACATCACTGACAAACACATTAATTTCTGACACAGTTTTAATTTTTTTATTTTTATCTTACTCATTGAGGAAAACAAAAATATCAATCAACATTCATGTCAGAACTACATTCATTTATCAATTACAACCACAGGTTAGTCATGATTATGTGAGTTTGCCAAAAACAATTAAAACATTCTGAAGAATCATTAGTTATGTGGAATTTGTGATATAGAGACTAGAATATTTTATTATTACTTATAAATTGTGTGCTATGCAAACTTTATGTTAGTAATATAAATAATAAATTGTGTACATGTATTCATACATGCATTTTTACAGACAGTCAATTATTAAATATTTACTACCACATTTGTAACTCAGCAAAGCCATGATAAATTTGATCAGCTAAAAAAAAACATCTGTCTATAGTCTTTGAGTAACTATTTTCTCAAAATGTGAAATAGACCTTGAAACAAAGACAATAGAATATGACACTGGGACAAGAGTCAGAATATAGGTATAACATATATTTGTGAGAGTTATTGGTATGATTTGGCTGTGTCTCCACCCAAATCTCAACATGAGTTGTATTTCCCATAATTCCCATGTGTTGTTGGAGGGAATCAGGGTAAGGTAAGTGACTCATGGGGGCCAGCCTTTCCTGGGCTATTCTTGTGATAATGAATAAGTCTTCTGAGATCTGATGGATTTATTGGGGGGTTCTACTTTTGCTCTTCCTCATTCTTTCTTGGAGCCACCATGTAAGAAATGCCTTTCACTCTCCACCATGATTCTAAGGCCTCCATGTGGAATTGAAAGTCCAATTAAACCTTTTTTTTGTTCCCAGTTTCAGGTATGTCTTTATCAGCAGTGTGAAAACAAACCAATATAGATATCCAATATAGTAAGGGATGCAGCTGTCAGCTGTGGTCAGGTTCAGAAAACGTTGAATTTACAAACTTGGATCAATAAAGTAGATTCATATCAGAACACAATTAAAACTCAAGTATTTCTATTCATTTGTCATTTAATAAAGGCCCTATAATAAACATAATAAATGATGTGTACCAGACATTGTGCTAAGTATTTTGAATATGTTAATTCTTCTAAATATTTAAAAAGTGCTTATGCAGTAGGTATTATTACTACCACCATTATGTAAGATGACGAAAGTGAGGCTTGGGCATATTTATTAACTTGTACAAGTTTACAGATCTATTAGTAGAAGAGAAAGCATTTGATCAAACTGACTAGAAGTAAAATTGCTGATGAACCTAACCACTGTACACCTCTGCCTCCATCAATCTCATCTTATGTGGCTTTTTCTAAGCTAAGTTGGGCTTTCCCAAAAGAACAATAAATCTTTATATAAAAAGGGATCCTCAACACTAACCATACAGTTTAAAGGTATAATTTGAACATAATAACTCCTTGAAAGTTTAAATTAATTAATCGAAAGAACAAAATTTTACCTGCTGGATATCAGGGTGGGTCAGAGCTCATATAAAATTACTTAGAATGGGCTCAAAATCCAAATTTAGAATAATTCCAAACAAGGAAAGCAATAGATATCTATTTTCAAGATTATTTAAATGTGTTAATATTTAATTCTCATAAAAGTCTGTCTTTTCCGTATATAAACTTACTAAGTAGCTTATATAATTGTGAAAATCTCAGTACTTCTCAGTGGGGCCTCACTATAAAGATACCTGAAAATGTGAAAGCAGCTTTAGAATTGGCTAACTGGCAGAGGTTGGAAGAGTGTGGAGGGCTCAGATGAAGACAGGAATATGAGGGAATGTTTGGAACTTCCTAGAGACTTATTAAATTGTAGCTACAAAAAGACTTACCATAATATGGACAATGAAAACCAGGCTGAGGAGGTCTCCACTGGAAATGAGGAACTTCTTGCAAACTGGAGCAAAGGTCACTTTTGTTATGCATTAGCAACGAGGTTAGTGACACTGTGCCTTTCTCCTAGGGATTTGTGGAACATTGAGCTTTAGAGTCATGATTTAGGGTATGTGGTGGAACAAATTTCTAAGCAGCAAGGTTCATGATATGGCCTTGCTTCTTCTAATGGCCTATGCTTATGTCAATGAGCAAAAAAAAAAAATGATATAAAACTGGAACATATATTAAAACAGGAAGCAGAGTGTAAAAGTGTAAAAAATTTGTAGCTCAGCCATGTGGTAGAAAAGAAAAGCCCATTTTCAGGAGAGGAATTCAAAAAGCTTGCATAAATTTAAATAAATAAAGAGGAGCCAACTGCTAATAGCTGAGATAATGGGGGAAAGGGCATTTCAGAGACATTCATTGCAGAACCCTTCCATCACAGGCTGATATGGTTTGTCTTTGTCCCCACCCAAATTTCATCTTGAATTGTAGTACCCATAATCCCTATGTGTTGTGGGAGGAATCAGGTAGAGATAATTGAATCATGAGTGTGGGTTCCCCCTACCCTGTCCTCATGACAGTGAGTTCTCATGAGATCTGATGGTTTTATAGGGGACAACCCCCTTTTCTGGGCACTCATTCTCTCTTCTGATGCCATGTGATGAAAAATGTATTTGCTTCCCCCTTCTGCCATAATTGTAAGTTTCCTGAGGCCTCACTAGCCATGCAAAACCGTGAGTCAATTAAACCTCTTTTCTTTATAAATTATCCAGTGTTGGGTATGTTTTTATAGCAGGGTGAAAAATGACTAATATCGTAAATTAGTACAGGAAGTGAGATACAACTATTAAGATATCAAAAACTGTGAAAGCAACATTGGAACTGGGTAAGAGGCAGAAGTTAGAAAAGTTCGGAGGGCTCAGAACAAAGTAGGGAAATGTGGAAAGTTTGTAACTTCCTAGAGACATGGAGGGCTCAGAAGACAGAAAGATGTGGGAAACTTTGGAACTCCCTAGAGACTTGTTGAATGGCTTTGACCAAAATGCTTATTGTGATATGGACGATAAAATCCAGGCTGAATTAATCTCAGATGGAGATGAGGAACTGGAACTTCTTGGGAAATGAGATAAAGGTCACTCTTGCTAGGCAAAGAGACTGGCAACATTTTTTCCAGTGCCCCAGCGATTTGTGGAATTTTTAAACTTGAGACAGAAAATTTAGGGTATCTGGTGGGAGGAATTTCTAAGCGTCAAAGCATTCAAGAATAAGCAGAGCATAAAAATTTTTCAAATTTCAGTCAAAGAAAATAAAACCCATTTTGTGGGGAAGAAATTCAAGCCTGCTGCAGGAATTTGCATAAGTAATGAGGAGCAGAATGTTAATCACCAAGGCAATGGGAAAAATGCCTTCATGGCATGTCAGATACCTTAATGTCAGCCCATCCCATCACAGGTGCTGCTCTGTGTAGCCTTGGGTCTTGGTGTCCTGCGTTCCAGCCATTCCAGCTGTGGCTAAAAGGGGCCAATGTACAGCTCAGGCCATTGCTTCAGAGGTTGCAAGCCCCAAGCCTTGGGAGCTTCCATGTGGTGTTGGGCCTACGGTGTGCAAAAGTCCAGAAGTGGAGTTTGGGAACCTCTGCCTAGATTTCAGAGGATTTGTGGAAAACACCTGTATATCCAGGCAGTAGTTTGCTGCAGGAGTGAAGCCCTCATGAAGACCCTCTGCTAGGGCAGTGCTGAAGAGAAATATGGGATCAGAGCCCCCAAACTCCCTGCTGGCATACTGCCTAGTGGAGCTGTGAAAAGAAAGCCACGGTCCTCCAGAACCCAAGATGGTAGATCCACTGACATCTTGCACCATATGCCTGGAAAAGGCCACAGGCACTCAATGCCAGCCCATGCAGGTAACCAGGAGGAGGGCTGTACTCTGCAAAGCCACATGGGAAGAGCTGCTCAAGACTGTGGGAGTCCACCTCTTGCAACAGCATGACCTGGGTGTGAGACATGGAGCCAAAGGAGATCATTTTGGAACTTTAAGGTTTAATGACTGCCCTATGGTATTTCGAACTTGCATGGGTCCATACCCTCTTTGTTTTGGCCAATATCTCCCATTTGGAATGGGTGTATTTACCCAATGCCTGTATCCCCATTGTATATAGGAGGTAACTAACTTGCTTTTTATTTTACAGGCTCATAGGCAGATGGGACATGCCTTGTCTCAGATAAGACTGTAGACTTGGACTTTTGTATTAATGCTGGAATGAGTTAAGACCTTAGGGGACTGTTGGAAGGACATGATTGTGTTTTGAATTGTGAAAACATGAGATTTGGGAGTGGCCAGAGGCAGAATGATACAGTTTGTCTATGTCCCCAGCCAAATCTCATCTTTGAACTGTAGTGTCCATAATTCCCATATTTAGTGGGCATGACCAGATGGAGAAAATTGAATCCTGGGGGCAGTATCCCACATCCCATTCTCGTGATTGTTAGTTCTCACTGAGATCTGATGGTTTTATAAGGTCTTCAATGGGGAATCAGTCTCTCTCCTGCTTCTGTGTGAAGAAGGATGTGTTTGCTTCTTCTCTACCATGATTGTTTCCTGAGGCCTCGCCAGCCATGTAAAACTGTGAGTCAATTTTACCTTTTTTCTTTATAAATTACCCAGTCTCGGGTATGTCCTTATAGCAATGTGAGAATGGACATAACACGGGGGCCTGTATTCCCTTTGTTTTGGCCAATATCTCTCATTTGGAATGGTTGTATTTACCCAATGCCTGTATTCATATTATATCTTAAAAATAACTAACTTGTTTTTGATTTTACAGACACATAGGTGGAAGGAACCAGCATTGTCTCAGATAAGACTTTAAACTTTGTGCTTTTGAAATGCTTAAATGAGTTGATTTTTGGAAATTGTTGAGAAGGCATGATTGTATTTTGAAATGTGAGAAAAACATGAGATTTGGGAGGACCAAAGGTGGAATAATGTGGTCTGGCTCATTCAAATCTCATGTTGAATTGCAATCCCCAAAATTGGAGGAGGGGCTGAGTGGGTAGTGATTAGATTATGGAGCTAGTTTTTATGAATGGCTTAGCACCATTCCCCTAGTACTCTTTGCGTGATATAGTTCTCATGAGGTCTAGTTGTTTATAAGGGTGTAGCACCTCGCCACACCATATGTGACCTTTCAGACAGATAATAAAAAAAGCAGTGCTGAGGAAACTTAAGGAAATTCAAGAAAACACAGAGACATAATTCAGAATTCTATTAGATAAATTTTAAAAAGAAATTGAAATAATTAGAATCAAGCAGAAATTCTGAAACATACAACTGGCATACTGCAGAATTTATCAGAATCCTTTAATAGCAAACTTGATTAAGCAGAAGAAAGAATTAGCAAGCTTGAAGATAGGCTATTTGAAAATACACAGCCAGAGAAGACAAAAGAAACAAGAATGAAAGTCAAGGAAACTTATCTACAGGATCTACAATATAGCCTGAAAAGGCCAAATCTGAGAGTGACTGGCCTTGAAGAAGAGATAGAGAAAGAAATAGGAGGGGTAAAAAAGATTATTCACAAGGGATAATAAGAGAGGAGTTTTCATATCTAGAAAGATGTCAAATATTCAGTACAAGAAGTTTGTAAAACATCAAAGAGATGTAACCCCAAGAGACTGCGTTAAGGCATTTAATAGTCAAAGTCCAGAAGGGCAAGTATAAAGAAAGGATTCTAAAACAGCAGAAGGAAAGAAACAAATAACATACAATAAAGCTCCAATATGTCTCACAGCAGACTTTTCAGTGGAAGCTTTATAGTCTGGAAAAAAATGGTGTGATATATTTAAAGTACTGAAGGAAAAACAAACAAAAAAACCTTTGTATTCTAGAGATATTACATCTGATAAAAATATCCTTCAAGCATGAAGGAAAGATAAAGACCTCCCCAGACAAACAAATGCTAAGGGATTCCATTAAAACCAGATGACATACTGCAAATTCTAAATGGTGTTCTTCAATCTTAAAGAAAGGGATGTAAATGAGCACTAAAGAATCATTGACATGTATAAAACTCACTGGTAATAAAAAAACACAGAATATTACAAAACTATAATATTGGAGCATAAACCACTCTTAGGTAGGAGACTAAATAATGAGAGCATTCAAGAATAACTACAAACTTTTCAAGGCATAGATATTCCAATAATATGTAAAGAGAAAAAGCAAGAAGTAAAAAGTGGGGGACTAAGTTAAAGTGTAGAGTTTTGTCAGTTTTCCTTTTACATGTTTGTTTGTTCATTTATATGATCAGTGTTGTTTCCAATTTAAATTAAGGGAATAATATAGTATCTGCAAGCCTCATGGTAAACTCAAATAAAAAAAATATACCATGGATACATGTAAAATGAAAAGCAAGAACTTAAATCATACCACCTGAGAAAATGACCTCCACTAATAGGAAGACAGCAAGGAAGAAAAAGAAGAAAGTGAAGACCACAAATAGCCAGAAAGAAAAAAAAAAAGCAAGAGTAATTTCTTACTTGTCAATCATAACATTGAATGTAAATGGACTAAACTATTAAAAAAAAATGACATAGAGTAACTGAAAGGAGTTTTTAAAAAGACCCCTGATCTGTCGCCTACAAGAGACAGAAATCACCTATAAAGATACAAATAGACTCAAAATACAGGAATAGAAAATATATTCAAAACCAATGGAAATCTGAGAGAGGAACAGAAGTAGGTAATCTAATATCAGAGAAAAAATATTAGGTTGGTGCAAAAGTATTTGCTGTTTTCCCATTGAGAGTAATGGCAAAAACAGCAATTTCTTTTGCACCAGCCTATGGTGTTCAAGACAAAAACTGTAAGAAAAGACATTTCACGTGCCTGTATTCCCAGCTACTCGGGAGGCTGAGGCAGGAGAATTGCTTGAACCCAGGAGGCGGAGGTTGCGGTGAGCCGAGATCACGCCATTGCACTCCAGCCTGGGTAACAAGAGCGAAACTCCGTCTCAAAAAAAATAAATATATATATATAACAATTTTAAATATATATGCAACTTGAGACTGGAGCACCTAGATATATAAGGCAAATATGATTAGACCCCAATACAATAATAGTTGGAGACTTCAATATCTCACTTCACCATTGGACATATCTCCTAGACAGAAAATCAATTAAGAGACACTGTAGTTAATCTGCACTACAGAACAGATGGATCTAATAGGCATTTATAGAACATTTCATCTAATGGCTATGTAATATACATTTTTTTCCCTCAGCACAAGGATCATTCTCAAAGATGGATCATATGTTAGATCACAAAACAAGTCTTAAAACATTCAAACAATAGAATTAATATCAAGCATCTTCTCTGATCACAGTGGAATATAAATAGAAATAAATAAAAAGTAGAATTTTGGAAACTACAAAAACATATGGAAATTGAACAATATGCTTCTGAATGACCACTAGGTCAAGGAAGAAATTAGGTAGGAAATTGTAAAATTTCTTGAAGCAAATGATAATGGAAACACAATATACCAAAATATATGAGACACAATGAAATAAGTATTTAAGAACAAAATGTATAGTTATAAGTGTTAACATAAAAAAGGAGAAAAATTTTATCCAAATAACCTGAGGATGCATCTTAAAATCCTAGAAGAGCAAGAGCAAACTAAGACCAACATTAGTAGAAGAGCAATAATAAAGATCAGAACGAACATAAATACATTTGAAATGAAGAAAATACAAGAGAATAATGAAACAAAAAGTTGGCCTTTTGAAAGATAAACAAAATTGACAAAACTTTAGCAAGACTAAGAAAAAAGAGAAAAGACACTAACAAAAGCAGAGATGAAAAAGGAGACATTACAACTGCTACCACAGAAATTCACAGGATTATTATTGGCTACTAAGATAAACTATATGTCAATATATTAGAAAATCTAGAGGAAATTGATAAATTCCTAGACATATACAGCCTACCAAGATTGAACCTGGAAGAAATCTAAAACCTGAAAAGGTCAACAACAAGTAACAAGATCGAAGCTGTAATGAAAATTATCCCAGCAAAGCAAAGCCCAGAATCTGATGGCTTCACCACTAAATTCTGCCAGTCATTTAAGAAACTAATTCTAATTCTACTTATACTATTCTAAAATACAAAGGAGGAGAGAATACTTCCATGTTCATTTTATGAGACCAGTATTATACCTGATACAAAAATCGGGCAAAAAAACATCAAAAAAAGAAAACTACCGGCCAACATCCCTGATGAATATTGATGCAAAAATCTTCAACAACATACTAACAAACTGAATTCAACAATACATTAAAATGATTGTTCATCATGACCAAGTGGGATTTACCCCTGGGATGCCAGAATGGTTCAACATATGTAAATCAACCGAATGTGATACATCATTTCAAACAGAATGAAGACCTAAATCTATATGATCATTTCAATTGATGCTAAAAAAGCCTTTGATAAAATTCATCATCCCTTCATTATAAAAACCGTCAAAAAATGAGTATAGAAGGAACATACTTCAACATAATAAAAAGTGTGTATGACAAGACCCACAGCCAGTATCATACTGAATGAGAAAAATATGATAGCTTTTTCCTTTACAATCTGGAACATGACAAAGCTGTCCACTTTTACCACTGTTATTCAATATAGTACCGGAAATCCTAGGTACAGCAATCAGACAAGTGAAAGAAATAAAGAGAATTCAAATAGGAAAATTTTAAAAAGTCCTTGTTTGTAGATGATATGATCTTATGTTGGAAAAATTGTAAAGACTCCTTCAAAACTATTAAAACTGAGAAACAAATTGAGTAAAGTGGCAAGACACGAAATCAACATACGAAAATCAGTAGCATTTCTATGTGCCTTCAATGAACAATCTGAGAAGAAAATTAAAAAGTAATCTCATTTACAATAGCAACACATAAATATAAATACCTAGGAATTAATCAAAGAAGTAAAAGATTTCCACAATAAAAAATATAAAACACTGATGCAAGAAGTAGAAGAAGAATAAAAAATGGAAAGATTTCTATGTTCATAGAATGGAAGAATCAATATTGTTAAAATGTTTATACTACTCAAAACAATTTACAGATTCAATGCAATTTCTATCAAAATGCCAATGACATTCTTCGGAGAAACAGGAAAAAAATCTGAAATTTATATGAGAATCATAAAATAACCCAAACAGCCAATGGTATTCTGAGCAAAAAGAACAAAACTGGAGGAATCACATTAACTGACTTCAAATTATTCTGGAGAGTTATAGTAACCAAAACATGGTACTGGCATAAAAACAAATATATAGACCAGTGACATGGAATACAGAACACAGGCACAAATCCATATATACTACAGTAAACTCATTTTTGACAAAGGCGCCAAGATCATACATTGAGGAAAGGGACAGTTTCTTCAATAGATAGTGCTAGGAAACCTGGATATCAATGTGCGGAAGAATGTAACAAGACCCTTCTCTCTTAGATATATACAAAAATAAAATGAAAATGGATTAAAGACTTAAATCTAAGACCTCAAACTATAAAACCACTACAATAAAATATTGAAAAAACTCTGCCAGGACATTGGAGTGGGAAAGAATTTCTTGATTAATATACCGCAAGCTCAGGCCAAAGCAATCATGACAAATGGGATCACATCAAGTTAAACAGTTTCTTGCACAGCAAAGGAAACAATCAACAAAATGTAGCGACAACACACAGAATGAAAAAAAATATTTGTGAAGTACCTATCTGTCGACGGAATTATAACAAGAATACATGGGGTGCTTAAACAACTCTATAGGAAAAAGTCTAACAAATTGATTGAAAAAAATGAGGAAAATATCTGAATAGATATTTCTCAAAAAAAGACATACAAATGACAAGCAGGCATACAAAAAGGTCCTTGGCATCAGTTGATCATCAGAGAAATGCAAATTAAAATACAATGAGATATCATCTCACCCCCCACCCCAGCAAAATGGCTTATATCCAAAGCCAGACAATAAGATGTGCTTGTGAGGACGTGGAGAAAAGAGAACCCTCAAACCCTGTTGGTAAGAATGTAAATTAGTACAACCACCATGCAGAACAGCTTGGAGGTTCCTCACAAAACTAAAAGCAGAGCTACCATACTAATCTAGCAATTCCACAGCAGTGGATATACCCACCAGAAAGGAAATGAGTATGACAAAGAGATATATGTACCCCATGTTTGTTGCAGCACTGTGTCACAATAGTCACAATTTGGAAGCAAAATAAGTGTCTGCATCAACAGATAAATGGATAAAAAATGGGGTACATATACACAGTAGAGTACCATTCAGCCATAAAAAGAATGACATCCTGTCATTTACACACATCAAATGAAACTAGAGATCATTATGATAAGTGAAATAGACCAGGCACAGAAAGACAAACATTGCATGTTCTCACGTATTGTGGGGAGCTTAAAATTAAAACTATTAAAATCATGGAAATAGCAGAAACAGGGTTGCTAGATTCTACGGACAGTTGAGAAGGGGTTATTGGAGGGGAAGTTGGCCTCGTTAATGGGTACAAAAATATAAAGAATGAATAAACCTAAATATTTTACAACACAATAGAGTGACCGTAGTCAATAATAATTTAATCGTATATTTTAAAATAGCTAACATAGTATAATTGGATTGTTTATAACACAAAATGATAAACATTTGAAGGAATGAATACCCCATTTACTATTATGTGATTATTACACATTGCATGTCAATATCAAAGTATCTCATGTACACCACACAATATATATACATAATATGTAACACAAAATAAAAAATATTTAAATTGTAAAAAATATAGCAATGAATTTTGTCACATCAATGGACTCTTCCTATTATAAAATATTCTCTATAGCATACAATGCTGTTTGATAACTATTTACCCACAGTAGGACTTGCTTAGAAATTAGAGTCATTCTTCTCATATTCTACCACTGACTTGTCAATCTTATGTGTGTAATATTCTAAATCCTTTGTTGTCATTTCAACAATGCTCACTCAGAGTATCTTCACCAAGACTAGCTTCCATCTCAAGAAATTACTTTGTTCATCCACAAAAAGCAGCTCCTCATCTCTTCAAGTTTCAGCATGAGATTGCAGTAATCCAGTCACTTCTTCAGGCTGTACTTCTAATTCTCTTGCTATTTCCACCACATTTAAGTTGATTCCTTCACTGAAATCTTTAACCCCTCTCAATGTAATCCATGAAAGTTGGAATCAACTTCTTCCAAAATTCGGTTAATGTTGATATCTTTACCTCTTCCTATTAATCACAATGTTCTTAATGGCATCTAGAATGGTGAATCGTTTTCAGATGCTTTTCAATTTACTTTACTCAGATGCATGAGACGAATTACTACCTATGGTAGCTATAGCCTTATGAAATGTGTTTCTTAAATAATAATATATGAAAGTCAAAATTGCTCCTTGATCTGTGGGCTACAGATTGAATGTTGTGTTTTGCAGGCATGAAAACAAGATTAATCTCCTTACACATCTCTATTGTAACTCTTGAGAGACCAGGTGTATTGTCAATAAGCAGTAATATTTTGAAAGGAAGTCTTTTTCCCTAGCAGTAGGTCTCAACAATAGACAAAATATTTAGCAAAGCATGGAATAAACAGATATGCTGTCATCCAGTCTCTGTTCTTCCATTTACAAAGCACAGGTAGAGTACATTGAGAATAGTTCTTAAGTTCCCTAGGATTTTTCTAACGGTAAATGAATACTTGTTTCAACTTAAAGTCCGCAGGTGTATTTGCCTGTAATAGAGAGTCAGCATGTCCTTTGAAGTTTGATGCCAGGCATTGACTTCTCTCTAGGTATGAAATTCCTAGATGGTATCTTCTTCCAATAGAAGGCTGTTTCATCTACATTGAAAATCTGTTATTTTAGTGTAGCTATTTTCATCAATTATCTTAGCTAGATCTCCTGGATAACTTGTTGCACCTTCCACATCAGCATTTACTGCATCACCTTGTACCATTATGTTACACAAATAACTTTTTTTGTAAACCTCATGAGCCAACCTTTACCAGCTTCAGAGTTTTCTTCTGCAGCTTCCTTACTTCTAACCTTTGCAGATTTTAAGAGAGTTAGGGCCTTGCTCAAGATTAGATTTTGGTTTAAGGGAATGTTATGGCTGGTTTGATTTTCTACCTAAGCCACTAAAACTTTCTCCATATCAACTATATATTTGTTTTGCTTTCTTATAATTCATTTGTTCACTGGCTTATCACCTTTAATTTTTTTCAATAACTTTTCCCTTTCATCTACAACTAGACCAACTGCTTTGCATAAAAGTCTAAACTTTTGGTCTAGTTGAGCCTTTGACATGGCTTCTTCACTAAGCTTAATAATTACTACCTTTTAAATTAAAATGAGAGATACGCAAATCATCTTTCCCTTGAACACTAGAGGCCATTGTGGAGTTATTAATTATCCTAATTTCAATAGTTTTGTGTCTAAGGGAATAGGAAGACCTAGAAGAGAGGGAAAGAGATGGTGAAACAGCTGGTCAGTAGAGCAGTGAGAACACAACACTTATCAATTGACCTTATCATCCTCTGGGTGTGGTTCATAGCACTCCGAAACAATTACAATTGAAAAATCAAAGATCACTGATTCACAGATCAACATAACACATATAATAATAATGAAAAGTTTTAAATGCTGCAGGAATCACCAGAACGTGACACAGAGATACAAAATGAGCACATACTATTGGAAAAATTGTGCAATAGTCTTGCTAATGGACATAGGGTTGGCACAAAACATCATTTAAAAAATGCAATATCTGGGAAGCAAAACACAATAAAATGATGCATGGCTGTATTTATGGTGGAAATGGCAGAAAGCTACGACATAGGGTCGGGTCAGAGGATGGTAGTTTGTAAAACTGTATAACCTGAAAATGATGTTCATCTTTAATTTCACAATTCAATTGCCTAAATGAAATTATGTCACCATTAATCTATTTCTATAATATTATATTTATTCATCTCATAAAATTTGACACATAACTCTAATAAGAAGTATTTCTCATTGAACAACCAAGGATTTCATTTTAAATTTTAGAGAAAACATTTTATCAGAAGCAAATGCTTTAATTCTGGATTTTAAATGTTCCATCACAATATCACTTCAGTTGTAAAATATTCCTTATATTATCTGAAAGCATTTCAAGATCTATAAAAGGATATAATTTATAAACTTTTCAATATTTAGGGAAGAAAATACATTTCTTCTTTATTAGCTTTAATATATAATGTCACAGTAACAAGAAATTACTTCCTAATTTTTATTGTAATGTAGTCATCTCATTTATTCAGAAGCATTTTCCAGCTGTTATTATAGCATATTCCAAATATTTAGAAACAAAAGTAGTGTGGAAATAGGTGTGGAATAGAGATTGGGGGTGCAAAAAGATTAATTTTGATGCTAGGAAAGTTTCAATTGGCATGCAATAAAAACTCACGTACACCAGCATAAGCAGGAGGGGAATTTTTTTTTTTTTTATTGCATTTTAGGTTTGGGGGTACATGTGAAGAACATGGAAGATTGTTGCATAGGTACACACATGGCAGTGTGATTATTTTAATGATGCACTCTTTTTCTAGACCCCAAGGTTAAAAATATAGTCAGGTCCCATGAGGTACTGAAAACATGAACTGAAGAGCCATTTGAAAACAACTAATCTTATGTATTTGTCTCTCTATTTTCTTGTGTCTTCATGGTCTTTTTTGCTTCATGTCTTTTTGCTTGTGTCTGTCTTACTTTTTCACATTTCTCTTTCTATAGCCCAGCTCTCGCTGCTTGTTTCTATGCACAGCATAGGGGGCTAACCCACAACTCTTCAGTCTTTTTATGTTCCTTAAGGAGATAAACTTCACTTTAGAACAAATAAATTTGCTACTAAGTCATAGTGGTGAACAAAGACCCAAAATAGTAGAAAGAAATTAATGATCCTTGGTATCTAGAGTCACAGTGACCTACCGTTGGGACTACATGCATCTGTCCTTCCTCCCACAGTTGCCCCAAATACAGAAGCATTCATTGAGTTCTAGCTACTCTATTTTAATGAAGGCTTTTATTCACTTCTAAATAGATTACAGTGAATTTGATAAGTGGGTATTTGAATGTTTCAGTGACTTAGATAACCAAGTTCATAGGAAATATATAGACATATATATATATATATATATATATATGGAGTTTTATAGTAAAATAAAGATAATGTAGTAGTGAATGATATGAAAAAGGTTTCTCTGTAATAATATCCACTAGTGCAATGCTTATAAAAATTGAGCATAACCTGGAAGAATTTGTTAAAACACAGACTGATGCTTCCTACCTCCCCAGAGTTTCTGATTCAGTAGGTAAGGGGTGGTATATAATCACAATACTTTTAGAATTTCTTTACAAGTTTCCTGGGACCACACATTAAAAACCACTGTTTAGTGTATTTGTCATTAATAGGTTTGGCTGAGTATAAATTGACTTTCAGGCTTATCTCTGACTCAACTTAGTCAAAGATACTCTGCTGTGCTGGAATCAGGCAGACTGGCACTAACGCAGGAAAGCAGAAGGCAACAAGGAAAAGGAAAACACTCAGAACTTACCTGTTTGTTTATATATATATATATATATATAATACTGACTTATAATCCATTAAACAGCTGCAAACATTATGCTATCTCAAGGTTCCTTTATGAATTTATTACTATGTATTTCTGTTGCTGCAAAAAAAAAAAAAAAAAAAAAGAAAGAAAAGAAAAACAAAACCAAAGCAAACAAACAAAACCTAGCCTGATAAGGTAAGATGTTGCAGACTAGTTTGTTATGTACCACATAGAAATATACTACATAGTGGTATGAAATAAAAAAGAAAATAAGCATTTAGGAGATGTAAAGATAAAGTATTTACAATTTTATAAATCACTAATTTACAAAAGGATTAAAAATAAACTAGTTTACTCTTTTCTCAGGAGAAAAATACCTTGTGAAAAAATAATAAAAAGAATTGAAACAACAACAGGAAAATAAATTTTATCAAAAACGTTGCAAAGTCATTCTAATAAATATGTTTAGCAAAAACATCAGTTTAGAAAAATCTCTTCATAAAGTATGTCCTTGTGTCATATGTGTTACTATGATCAGTTCAAAATAACCTATATCTGTGGATTCATGATATCATGCATTTGTCAAAATTCATGGAAGTTTATAACAGAAAGAGCTAAGTTTAATGCATCTAAATTTAAAATAAATCCTGTAGGAGGTAGGGGGAGCCCAGGATAAAAAATATAGACTATAACAAAATAATCTAAATGCATTTAAAATGTAGGCAAAAGCTTCACTAAAAGGGTGAGGTAGGAAAGGGAGGATATTGACATAAGAAATTTTGAAAAAGGAGTGGAGACCGTAAGACTAAAGACAAAAGGATCTGTACATAAGCACTGTACACTAGTGGATAAAATAGTTTCCTATAGGGATAAAGGTTAACAATTCTGAAATCACTATTTGTGTACCCTGAAACTGAACAATTAAGTAAATGGTGGCAAATGGTGGGAGCCAAGTTTCTTGTTACAGATAAGAAATGAGTAGAAGTTAGAATTATCCATGTGTGTAATGGATGTGAGTTGGAAACATTAATTTGAACTGTTTAGCTATATATATGTCTCCGTGGGTGTGTGTGTATACAAGTTAACATATACACATATATTTCTTTGCTCTGTCAATTGAGAGGGTCTAAAAAACACCTTAGCTTCAATGAGCATACCCCACACCCAGAACTTGATTTCTAATATCATGCTTAAAAAAGGAACCAAGAATCCTTAAGAAATGGCTGATTCTAGAAATAGGGTAGGTAATATACAAGGGAAACGTGGAGCATATTGCAGTACCACAAATTAAGAAAATGCTAAGAAAAAAAGACCGATTTCTGGAGCCAACTGAAAGGGTTCCCAGTGGCTAAAGATGGCACAATTTGAGTAACAAAATAAAGCAATATCAAATTATAACCAAAAATATAAAATAAATAGGTCCATACTAATATAAATCAATAATCACATTTAAAATAATAGGGGAAAAGAAAAAAATCTCTCATAAAATACAAATTTCAAATATTTATATAGACTCTGCCCTCAGGGCATTGTAACATAACACTTAATTCTGAAGTGTGGGCTACACTGGGTATGGACAGAGGGGAAAATAGCAAATATACAGTGGAGAAAACCATCTCAGCCAGTTGATCATGTTAACATAAGTAATAAGCCACGTGGGCATCATGTACTTTTGATATGATGTGATGAAAATGTCACTTTGCATCTATGGTCATCCTCCTGCAGATCACAAGAAAAACATGAGAAAAATATCAATTAAAGGACATTCTACAAAATGCCTAATCAGTACTCCTAAAAACTATCAAGGTCATTAAAAAACAAAGAAATTTTCAGAAAGTGGAGCATAAGAAGACATGACAACTAAATGTAATGTGGTATCATCGATGAATCCTAAAACAGAAAAGGAAAATTAGGCAAAAAGTAAAAAAATCTACAGAACATATGGACTTTAGTTAGTAATAATACCAATATTGGTTCATTAACTGTGATAAATGTACCATCCTAATGCAAGATGTTAATTTTGGAGAAACGATGTGGAACATACAGACACTTTCTTATATCATTGCAAACTTTCTGTAAATGTAAAGCTCTTCTTAAAAGTTTATTTTTAAAAATGCTATATCTCACGGTAGAATTCTTTGTCAGAAATATCTTTTCAAAAAGCAAATGTAATATTAAAATAAAGAGCAAATGATTTTATTTTAGGATTTTTATTTCTTCCACATTGTGTATCAGGATGTATTTATCCATTTTGCTTCCCTTTAGAGAGACTGGCTACAATTCTTAATCCTTTTGATTTTGACCACTTTTCCTCACCTCAGAGATCAAGATACTGAACATGACAGTGTTGTGGATGATAGCTCCAACACTCTGAGGAAATGAGATTATATTTTCAAAGTTTGGGGTCTACCTTGACAGGTCCATTTGTATCTAAAGAATGAAAATTGCCTTATTCTGTTCAGCTGCCCATGACCATGACCACCCAATAAAACAACAACTCAACAAAAAGCTATAGAAAACATTATTTTAAAAAATGTTGTTTTGATTTGTACATTCCTACAGAGTAATAATGTTCAGCAGTTTCATACAGTGCATGCTTGCCATACATATACAGTAAGAATTAAATCAGAAATGAATCATTTAAGGAGGTAACAATTTGACTTATGACCTGAAAGGGGGCTGCACATATGTTGACTGAGTAAGGAGCCATTAGGACAAAGAAACCACACGGGCAAAAACACAAGAAGGGAAGGAACTTGGAAATGAAAGGAATATGTTGCTCATGCCTTAATGGAATGAGAAAGGGTGCTAGATGAGATTAAGAAGTGGATTAAAGTGGTGCCTTGAAGGCCAGGGTTCATTCTTTGGATTCATTCTTAGCGTAGTTATAGTCATGTGAGGGTTGTAAGTATGGGAAGGATGTGACATAATACACTTTTTTTCTTTTAAACTGTTATATTAGGTAACAAATGCAAACGTATATCAAAATGAAAATGCCTTATATGTACAGATTGATAACTGATTTGTGGATGACTTTCCAAGTTTTTAAGTATTTATTGTCCTCTAATATAAATATATAAACTCTGAAAGCTGTCTCTCTTTGCTCACAAAAGGAAAAAAAAAAACAAAAAAACATTTTTACTAAAACCTGTAAAAATTCCACCATCAATATATGGTTTATTGGCCCAGATTCTTATGGCTGCCTCTGGATTTCCTTCTGGCATACTCAAAAGATTAAACTACAGAGTAAAATGCAATACAACTTCCTCCCAATGATCTTTTTATGTTCAGATTTTTTATCGCCATTTTATAATTAGGTTACTGAGTGCCACCACTGGCAGAGGATTCTTAAAGAGGAAGAAACATTTTCTCCATAGACCTTTTTGATATTGTTAGTTGCTGTAAATATTATATTTTTCATTAACTTGTGTTATACATTTGTTCCCTTATTCATAGATTTTTTATTGTGATATAATTCACTTTTCACAAAATTAGCCCTTTACAGTATACAATTTACTAGTTTTTAGTATATCCACAATGTGTGTAGCCATAACCACTATAAATTTCTGAATATTTTCATCACCCCATAAAGAAACTCTGTACTCATTAGCAGTAACTCCCATTCTCCACTCACCCCAGTCCCTAGTAACTACTGATCTATTTTTCATTCCTATGGAATGGCCTACTATGGACATTTCATAAAATGGAATCACACAATATGTGGCCTTTTATGTCTAGCTTATTTCACTTACATAATGTTTTTAAGATTCGTTCACATTCTAACATTTATCAGTATTTCATTCTTTTTTATGACTGAATATATTTCATTGTTATTTTCCATTTTTATTTATTTTTTTAAAAAGCAAGGTCTCACTTTGTCACCAAGGCTTGAGTGCAGTGACATGATCATAGCTCACTGCACCTTGAACTCCTGGGCTCAAGGCTTTCTCCTTACTTAACCTCTCAAGGAGTTTGAATTACAGGCACACGCTATCATGCCCATGTAAGTTGTTTGTTTTGTTTTCTTTTTTTAGTAGATATGGGTTCTCACTATAATGCCCAGACTGGCCTCAAACTCCTGGCTTCAACCAATCGTCCTGCCTCAGCCTCCCAAACTCCTGGGATTACAGGTGTGAGCCACCGCACCTGGCGTGAATATTATTTTATTATATTGATATCATTTTATTTATCCATTCATTGTTTTATAAGCATTTGAGTTGTTTCTACTTTTTGGCTACTATGAATAATGTCACTATAAATATTCATGTGCAAATTTTTATGAGGACACGTATTTAAAATGCTCTTGTGGATATGCCTTAGAGTGGAATTGCTGGTTTATGTGTAACTCTATGTTTAACTTTTTAAGGAACTTCTAAACTGTTTTTCAAGTGGCTTTATCTTTTAATATTCCCATCATCAACCTATGAGCCTTCCATTTTCTCTATATCTTTGCCAATAATTATTATTAACTGTGTTTTTTTTTTATTATAGCCATCCTAGTGGGTGTGAAGTGGTATCTCATTGTGGTTACATTTGGCATTTTCTTAATGACTAGCGATGTTTAGCATCTTTATACATTGTATGCATACCAGCAAAGATTTTTGTTATTGCTTTGTGGAAATGTTCTTAAAATACAGATAGAAGATAAAATGATTCATAAAAATACATTTATACTGTCTTTTATATTTCCTCATGTTGTTACCTTTTTGAGATTCTTTTTTGCTTCCTGTAGACTTGAGTTATTGTCTCGCGAATTTTCATTTCAGTCTGAAGGACTCCCTTTATATTTCTTGTAAGGAAGATCTACTAACAACAAATTCTCTTACTTCTTGTTAGCTTGTTGTGAACCCCAACTATTACTTGTCATTTTAGGGCAGCCACGCTGTTCTACAATTCTCATTGCTTCCTTTGGACAAATGTTCCCAAGGAAAATATTGTTCATATCGGGTAACCACTTCTTGTGGTCTTCTACTTAGGCTATATCTTTCCCAAAAACAAAAAATGTAAGAATAATCTTTCAAATAAATATTTCTACCAATGGGTCGAAACATCACTTAGAGAAAATGGAAAAATATGGTATGTATGCTATATCATTGCCATCAAAAAGCTCAAACGTTGACCATGTCTCAGAAAAAGGAACTAAGAGATATATTTCTTTTTGTCCTAAATAGGAATGAAAAAATCCCCCAACACATGCTAAAAACCATTGCTTAAATTGAAATGGATAGTGTGCGTCACAATCATACTTTAATGCTAATATCACATGTGTTTTCAAGTTCCCCACACTCCAGTATGTATAATTATCCTTTATTACCTATAAAAGAAGTAATTGTCTGGAAGTAGTTTGTTGTTTTTCCAAGTTTAAGATAGAAAGCTGAAACTTTCCAAAAGGCACAACTTGAGGATGATTGTAATTTCCCTAAATGTGTAAGAATCTATACGGATATTTATGTGGAAGCTTGGCATCAGAGTTCATCCAAAGCAAACTAAAGACAGCTCTAACAGACTACTAAAGCTCTTGTTGTTATATCTGCCAGGCATTGGAGAATAAAAATGCTGCCAAACTCTCCTGAGTTTATAGCAAGTTAGCACTTTCTCACCTCTCTCGGAGCATGGAAGCAGCTACTTATATGTTATAATGACAACCCTAGCTTAGTATATTGTCAGGATCTTCAGCAGAAGCTATTTAGCTCTTGCCTTATGGTTCAGCCTAGTTTGCAGCTGTAGGGGAGGGAATATCCAGCCCCTAGGTGAGTGAAATATAAGTATCACACTCACAGATATAAAGATCAGAGGCACAGTATCAAGTCAGAGATAACTCTATTCACACTATCATGCCTCCTAATTTCAGTAAGTACCAGGATGCTACCATTTTCCCTTATGTTCAAAGCATTCCATGAACTATTATTCACATAATACCATTATAGGATTAGGTGACAGTCAATTCATGAGGAAACAAAAAGAGAGTCAAAGCAGAGGAAATGCAGGTTCCAGAGACAAGTTTTTACTATATCACATTTTTTTTTCATCTGGTTCCAGTGCCAGAGCATGCATTATTATATTAAGACAGTGTGCTTGTTCAATCAGATATTGTCAGAGGTTTGAGAGCAATGAACTAGGAATTAGAAGGTGTATGTACTAATTATGGCTCACCACATATGAATTGTGTAACATTTCACTTTTTTAGACTCTAGTTTTCCACATCCGTTGAATGGGAATTGTCAGAAGGTCATTTATATCTGTTAAATAAAGTCATAATAGGAATTAAATTTTTAAAAAATGTATTTAATGCACTTAGCACTATTCTTAGCACCTAGTAATCTTAATGAATCCATTTGGAGGATGAGACGGGAGGGGAGGAAGAGAAAAAGATAGAGGAAAGAAAAGACAGATAGAGGAGAAGTAAATATAGGAGGAAGAATAGTAGAAGTAGTAAGAAGTAATGGTGATTTTGATGGTGGTGGAATGGTGGTTAAGAACACGAGTTTTTGTCATAATGCTTCTGTGATCTCAAACAAAATAATTTAACCATTTGAGCCTGTTTGTTTCAGTTTTTTTAAAAAAATTATAAATAATGATTGTACTCAAGGGATACATAGTATATAGTAATTTTTGATACATATAATGTATAGTGATCAGACCAGGGTAAATAACATATCTGTCATCTAGGGATAGGGAGAGATTTTTAAAAGAATATAAAATTAGAGTTAGGAGGAATAACTTTTAGTATTATATACTAGAAGCTATTTGTATTAGTTCATTCTCTTGTTGCTAATAAAAATATACATGAAACAAACTGGGTAATTTATAAAGAAAAGAGGTTTAATGGACTCATAGTTTCACATGGCTGGGGAGGCCTCAGAATCATGGTGAAAAGTGAAGAAAGAGCAAAGACACATCTTACATGGCAGCAGGGAAGAAGGAAAAAATGAGAGCCAAGTGAAAAAGAGAAACCCCTTATAAAACCATCATATCTCATGAGACTTATTCACTACCATGCAAACAGTATAGGGGAAAACTGCCCCATAATTCAATTATCTTCCACCCATGTCCCTCCCACAACCTGTGGAAATTATGGGAGTTACATTTCAAGATGAAATTTGGGTGGGAACACAGCCAAATCATATCATTCCACATCTGACACCTCCCAAATCTCATGTCCTCACATTTCAAAACCAATCATGCATTTCCAACTATTCCCCAAAGTCTTAACTCATTTCATCATTAAGTCATGAGTCCAGTCCAAAGTCTTATCTGAGACAAGGCAAGTCTCTTCCAACCATGAGCCTGTAAAATCAAAATCAAGTTAGTTACTTCCTAGATACAATGAGGGTACAGGCATTAGGTAAATACACTCATTCCAACTGGGATGAATTGGTCCAAACAAATGTGCTACAAGCCTCATGCAAGTCCAAAATACAGGATGACAGTCAAATCTTAAAGCTATAAAATAATCTCCTTCAACTCCATGTCTCACATCCAGATCATGCTGATGCAAGAGGTGGGCTCCTAGGACCTTGGGCAGCTCTGCCTCTGTGGCTTGTCAGGGTAGAGACACCCTCCTGGCTGCTTTCATGGGCTGGTATTGAGTGTCTGCAGATTTTCCAGATGCACAGTGCAAGTTGATTATGGATCTACCACTCCAAGGCCTGTAGGACAGTGGCCCTCTCTCACAGCTCCACTAGGCAGTGCCCCAGTAGGAATTCTGTGTGGGGACTCCAGCCCCACATTTCCCTTCTGCATTGCCCTAGCAGAGGTTATCTGTGAGAGCCCCACCCCTGCAGCAAACTTCTGCCTGGATATCTAGGCATTTTCATACATCCTCTGAAATCTTAGAGGTTCCCAAACCTCAATTCTTGACTTCTGTGCACCCACAGGCTCAACACCATGTAGAAGATGCCAAAGCTTGGGGCTTGCACCCTTGGAAGCCATGGTCTGAGTTGTACCTTGGCCACTTTCAGCCATGGCTTGAGCAGCTGGGATGCAGGGCACCAAGTCCATAGGCTGCACACAGCAGGAGGGCCCTGGACCCAGCCCACAAAAATGTTTTTTCTTCCTATTCTCCTGGCTTGAGATAAGAGGGGCTGCTATGATGACTGCTGACATTCCCTGGAGACATTTTCACCATATTCTTGGTGATTCACATTTGGCTCCTAATTACTTATGCAATTTCTGGAGCCAGGTTGAACTTCTTCTCAGAAAATGAGGTTTTTTATCTATTCCATCATCAGACAGCAAATTTTCCAAACTTTTATACTGCTTCCCTTTTAGACATAAGTTCCAATTTCAAACCATATCTTTGTGAATCAATAAAACTAAATGGTTTTAAAATCACCCAAGTCACCTCTTGAATGCTTTGTTGCTTAGAAATTTCTTCCATCAGATACCCTAAATTATCTCCCTTGAGTTCAAAGTTTCAAAAATCTCTAGGGCAGGGATAAAATGCCACAGGTGTCTTTGTTAAAACATAGTAAGAGTCACCTTTATTCCAGTTCCCAACAAGTGCCTCATTGCCATCTGAAACCATCTCAGCCTGGATTTCATTGTCAGTATCATTAACAGCATTTTGGTCAAATCCATTCAACAAGTCTCTAGGAAGTTCCAAACTTTTCTCTATCTTTCTAGCTTCTTCTCAGCACTCCAAACTCTTCCAGCTTCTGCTTTTTACCCAGTTCCAAAGTTGCTTCCACATTTTTGGGCATCTTTACAGAAGTACCCCACTCTTGGTATCAATTTGCTGTATTTGTTCATTCTTATGCTGCTAATAAAGACATACCCAACACTAGGTAATTTATAAAGGAAAGAAGTTTAATGGATTCACAGTTTCACATGGCTGGGAGGCCTCACAATTGCGATAGAAGGTTAGGGGAAAAGCAAAGGCATGTCTTACATGATGGAAGGCAAGAGGAAAAATGTAAGAGCCAAGCAAAAGAAAAAACCCTTATAAAACCATCAGATCCCTTGAGACTTATTCACTACCATGAGAACAGTATGGGGGAACCACCCCCATGATTCACTTATCTCCCCACCAGAGCCCTCCCACAACATATGGGAATTATGGGAGCTACAGTTCAAGATAAGTTTTGGCTGGGGACACAGCCAAATATCACTGTTTACTGAGAACTTCTTGAAAGTTTATCTGTCTGTCTATCTATCTCTAGCTGTCTAACCTATCATTTGCCTAACAAATCTATCTGTCTGCTCACCTACCTACCTACCTACCTGTTTACCGACCCATCTATCTCCCCTCTCAATGAGTCACTGGCTGATGAAAAGAGCATGGATGACATTCCTGTAGGATGACTGTACTTAACAATAATACACAGTTCAAATAACCAGAAGGAAAATACTGAATGTTCCCAATACAAAGAAATTATCAATATTTGAGCCCCAGTTTTCTTATGTGTAAAATCTGGAATCTGATGTATTGTCATGCATACTCAGAAAGCTGCTGCAAGATGTAAATAGAATAATGGACATAAAAACATTTTGATACCTACCAGATTATTACTTCAAAAAAAATAAAAGTCCCTGTAACCCATGTTAGGCAATTATATAATAAAGATAAATGCTGCTTGGCATAGAGCTTCTTCATCATTTATGTGGGCCTGAATTTAGCTTACAGAAGAGACCAAGTGCAATCTAATCACTCTCTGAGAGGTTTCTTTATAGGCAAAATAAAGTATTGTATTTGAAGTTGAGTTGTATATAAAACATGTTGCAGAGTAGAATTGGCCTCAGTTGTATTAAATGAACACCTTTATTTATATGTATAATTGACCTTTTCCAAAATGATATAAATTCTTTGGGGAATGGGTATATTAAAGTTTGGATGGGTATATTAAACTAGATCAAATGTTCTGAGAGTAAATTAAAATTAAATATATCAAAGTATTATGTTTTTGTTTTTAAACGAATTGTCACACTTTTAGCACCCAAATATACAGCCCATAAATAAATTGAGGCAATCACCTTTACAATTTCAATATTGAAAGAAAACATTTTTAACAAGTTGTCTGGACCTTCTATTCTTTTGATGAATGGAAGTGACGGCATGACACCCCCCCCTTATATGGTTTGGCTGTGTCTCCACCCAGGTCTCATCTTGAATTGCAGGCTCCCATAATCTCCATGTGTTGTGGGAGGGGCTAGTGGGAGATAATTGAATCATGAGGTCAGTTTCTCCCCATAGTGTACTCATGGTCGTGAATAAGTCTCACGAGATCTGATGGTTTTATAAGGGGAAACCCCTTTTGCTTATCTCTCATTTCTCTCTTGCCCGCCACCACGTAGGACACGCGTTTCACCTTCCTCCATGATTATGAGGCCTCCCCCAGTCAGGTGGAACTGTGAGTTCATTAAACCTTTTTTTTTCTTTATAAATTACCCAGTCTCGGGTATGTCTTTATCAGCGGCATGAAAACAGAGTAATACACCCCCACTCATACTCCTTGGTGCTGTCCCTAAATATTTTCTTTTAAGGGTAAAGAAAATCTTCCTTTGCATGCTCAAATCACTTACATTCTAGGATCCTGTCTTCAGACTGACATGCTTTATTTCCTGGAACCTCAAAATTCTGGGTGGCATTTAAATAATGTAATTGAGGTCTCAGGATTGCATCCATGCTCTTTTCAGTCAGCCAGTGGCTCTGTGGAGAGGGATGTAGGTGGGTAGGTAAATAGATAGATAGTAGGTAGGTGAGTAGATAGATAGATTAATTAGATCCATAGATAGACAGACAGATAGACTTTCAGGAGTTCTAAGTAAGAGATAGCCAATATAAAATTATTTTAATTGTGTAAAAACATGTTTCTATCATATTTTCCTCTGACAAATTAAGTAGAATTGAGTGATTTATGAAAACACATTTTGATATGCAGTAATTTGTTATAAAATAAATACTTTAGGTCTGTAAGCATTTGAAAGTTATTCAACACTAGAGTTATGTATTTTTATGAGTATATACTTGTCAAAAACAGAAGCCTTCAGTAGGGTAGAAATCAATTATTTGTATTTAGATTGGTTTCCTAAAATAAAAGTTAACTTAGATTCCTGCTTTTTTATTTGCCAAATCTAGCAGCCCTATGGTAAAATGATAAGTTCAGTAGAGGTTAACCCAGGTAACTTCTAAGTGTCCTTCCAGCTGGAAACATCCAAATTGCTGTTGCAGGACAAGCCTGGCAAGAAATATGCATATGTGGAGTGCATACTAGTATATGCTTGTAAGGCAGTGGTTCTGAAACTTCACTCTTGCGAAACATTTAAAATGTTGAATCTTGTGTAACACCCTAAGAAATTCTGATTCACCAGTTCGGGAGTAAGGCCACTGAAACTGCACCGTTAACAGGCAACTCAAGTAATTCTGATGCAAGTATTCAAAAACCTCACTTTGAAAAACACTGGACTTTCTCTTACAAATACAGGAATCATGACTATTTGGATAACAGAATTATACCATCATTCATTTATGACCCCACTAAAATCTGAATACTGCTAGTCTAACCGCACAAAAGACCCACTCTGGACTACTCTGCTAACATTTCTTTGATTAACATTTATTTAATGCTAACTTGGTCAAGTAATTGTTTTACATTAATTTTTGTGAAAGTGGGAAAATTCAACTTAATCATATTCATATATAAATGAAAACACTGTAGAAAAAATACAATGCAATTTTAGTTTAATGAAAAATAACTTGTTGAATGTTATGCATGGAAATAATAGAATAAACTCAGAAGAGGAGTGTGGAGCACTTTTGACAGAAAAAGCTGATTATTTTCTAACATAAATGAATCTGCTATTAAGGTGAAAATCTAAAAGGTTAAAGAGCACTATAAAAAGCTCCTGCGCTAAACTATTTTTGAGGTGAAGAATCAATATTCTGTAATAGCCCTTTTCTTCCAATTTAATATTTAAATGTTACCCTCTGTAATAGCAATTTAAAAAGAAGATTGTGTCTAAAAGTTAGCATTTAACTAATACTCTCACTAGAGGGTATTCCTGTAAGCACAGCTAGTTAAACTTTTAGTTGTTCATCAGACTAAAAGTAAGCTTGACTGATTTGGGGTGTGGGGGAAAGAAACTAGCTTTCGATTAAACTGATCGGTAATAGCTTAAAACGCTGTGTATACAAATATTGTATATGAATACATTCACACATTAAGAGACAGCTAGTAGGAAAAATTGCCATAATTATATTGTTTGTAATATTAAGGCAAAAACATGTTTTGCTAGGAACTATCCCACTGTAAACAAATAGTTGATTATGCTTAATTACTCTTAAAAACAGGATTGTAATATTAACAAAAGGAACTAAGATGAATTTATTAGAAAATACTGCAGCAGAATTTCTCATATAACTTTTTTTTCTATCACATGGGAATGCACACACTGAATTTAACATAACAGTTAGACATCTGACTTTGGAGCCAGAATTATTGGGTTTCAATTCTAATGTGCATCCTACTGCAACCTACTGTGTTTTCCTGGAAACATACTCAGCTTCCCTTTGCCTCAATTTCTACCTCTCTATAATGGGATTAGAAACTTCTTTTTGGATTGCTCCGTAGTTTAAATGAAAATAAAATTAGTGTGGGTAATGTTCTTAGAATAGTTTCTGGTGCCTGCGCTTTAAGTTAGGGGGAAGAAAGGTCATTATTATTATATTTCAGGTTTATGGCCCTTTCACAATACTATGGTTGATGGCAAACCTTAAGTACCATTTTGTTCAGAGTTCATTCTAGGAGATCAAATAATCTCTGAAACAGCATGACTAACTCTCAGGTTAAAAAGTTTGACAGATTAAACTACAAAGGAGTCAGATCTTTTGTCTTTGGATTATGTACAGTCATGCATCACTAAAAAATGCAAATACGCTCTGGGAAATGAATCTTTAGGTGACTTTAGCATTGTGCAAACATCTTAGAGTGTACTTACAAAAACCTAGATGGTATGTATAATATTATTTATGTATTTTTATATGGAAAACCAAACTCCCAGCACCAACACTGACTGTCTGCAATGCCAATACCAAGTACCATGTATCAGGTTTCTACAAATGTTACATAATAATTTTATGGTACCACTGTAATATATTCAGTCCATCATTGACTAAAATGTCATTATGTGGTGCATTACTGTAATTAGCTTCCTGGCTTTGTCAGTACATTGTGTGTGTATGCTAAGATAACTCTGAAGCATACTATCTCGCAATGCTGAAAATGAAACACCTTTGGAAGATAGAACCGTTTTCTTCCCCGGTGCCACTTGTAAGTCTACAGGCTCTTTTCTTGAACTCCAAGCTCATTTTGTGACAGTTTGTTTTGTTCCTCCAGTCCAAGCCTGTATGTTCTCCTTGTGTTTCTTTATCTCTTAATTTCTCAAACTCCCTGACTTTGTTACCTAAAGTCCTAGAAATATGGCTTCTGTTTGGATTCAGTTCCATGAGATTTAAGTTCAAACATGTTCTTGCATACCCCCTTCTTCTCTTCTGCTCTTCCATAAATTCTGACTCAAATGGTATAATTTTTACTCTGAAACAGTATACTTCTGAAAGAAACCACTATAAGGCCTTTCATGAGGTTTTGCATACACATCCACTTCCTGGAAGTTTCTGTGAGTGAGTACAGAGGTTTCATGAGATGTCCTATTTATAACTGTGTCCCCTAGATTAATAACAATACCTGGCACAAAATGCATAAGAAATATTTGCTGAATGAATTAATTAATAAATAGAAAATAGTTGTTATCTTCACACACACACACACACACAAACACACACACACACATATGTATTTCCTTCATTTATGTTCTTCTCTTTGTTGCCTTACTTTGTGCTTACATTTTTTTCTATTGTGCTTTAGATTCTGGGGTACATGGGCAGATCATACAAGATTGTTGCATAGGTACATTCATGGCAAGGTGGTTTGCTGCCTCCATCCCCCCATCACCTATACCTGACATTTCTCCCCCACGTTATCCCTCCCCACCCTCTCTCCAACTGTCCCTCCCCTAGCCACCTCCAAGGGACCCCAGTGTGTGATGCTTCCCTCTCTGTGTCCACATGTTCTCATTGTTCAACACCCACCTATGAGTGAGAACATGCAGTGTTTGATTTTCTGTTCTTGTGTCAGTTTGCTGAGAATGATGGTTTCCAGGTTCATCCATGTCCCTACAAAGGACATGAACTCATCCTTTTTTATGGCTGCATAGTATTCCATGGTGTATATGTGCCACATTTCCTTTATTCAGACTATCATTGATGGACATTTGGGTTGGTTCCAGGTCTTTGCTATTGTAAACAGTGCTGTGATGAACATACTTGTTCATGTGCCCTTATTATAGAACAATTTTTAAACCTTTGGGTATATACCCAGTAATGGGATTGCTGGGTCAAATGGAATTTCTATTTCTAGATCCTTGAGGAATCGCCACACTGTCTTCCACAATGGTTGAACTAATTTACACTCCCACCAACAGTGTAAAAGCATTCCTATTTCTCCACATCTTCTCCAGCATCTGTGGTCTCCAGATTTTTTAATGATTGCCATTCTAACTGGCATGACATGATATCTAAATGTGGTTTTGATTTGCATTTCTCTAATGACCAGTGATGATGAGCATTTTTTCATATGTTTGTAGGCTTCATATATGTCTTTTTTTGAAAACTGTCTGTTCATATCCTTCACCCACTTTTTCATGGGTTTGTTTGTTTTTTTCTTGTAAATCTGTTTTAGTTCTTTGTAGATTTTGGATATTAGGCCTTTGTCAGATGGGTAGATTGTAAACTTTTTTTTCCCATTCTGTTGGTTGCTGGTTCACTCTAATGATTGTTTCTTTTGCTGTACAAAAGCTCTGAAGTTTAATTAGATCCCATTTGTCTATTTTGGCTTTTATTGCCATTGCTTTTTGTGTTTTAGTCATGAAGTCCTTACTTATGCCTATGTCCTGAATGGTTTTGCCTAGGTTTTCTTCTAGGGTTTTTATGGCGTTAGGTTTTATGTTTAAGTCCTTAATCTCTCTGGAGTTAATTTTTGTATAAGGTGTCAGTAAGGGGTCCAGTTTCTGCTTTCTGCACATTGCTAGCCACTTTTCCCAACACCATTTATTAAACAGGAAATCCTCTCCCCATTGCTTGTTTTTGTCAAGTTTCTCAAAGATCAGATGGTTGTAGATGTGTGGTGTTGTTCCTGAGGCCTCTGATCTGTTCCATTGGTATATGTCTCTGTTTTGGTACAAGTACCATGCTGTTTTGATTACTTTTGCCTTGTAGTATAGTTTGATGTCTGGCAGCATGATGCCTCCAGATTTGTTCTTTTTGTTTAGGATTGTCTTGGCTATGCGGGCTTTTTTGAGTTCCGTATGAAGTTTAAAATGAAGTTTAAAGTGTTTTTTTCCAGTTCTGTGAAGAACGTCATTGGTAGTTTGATGGGGAGACCATTGACTCAATAAATTACTTTGAGCAGTATGGCCGTTTTCACAACATTTATTCTTCCTAACCATGAGCATGGAATGTTTTTCCATCTGCTTGTTTCTTCTCTTATTTCCTTGAGCATTCGTTTGTAGTTCTCCTTGAAGAGTTCCTTTATCTCCTTTTAAATTGTATTCCTACATATTTTATTCTCCTTGTAGCAATTGTGAATGGGAGTTCACTATTGATTTTGCTCTCTGTTTGTCTGTTATTGGTGTATAGGAATGCTTGTGATTTCTGCACATTGATTTTGTATCCTGAGACTTTGCTGAAGTTGCTTATCAGCTTAAGGAGATTTTGGACTGAGACGATGGGGTCTTCTAAATATACAATCATGTCGTCTGCAAATAGAGACCATTTGACTTCCTCTTTTCCTAACTAAATACGCTTTATTTCTTTTTCTTGCCTGATTGCTCTGGCTAAAACTGGATAATATCCTGAAGAGTGTTTTCCAGCTTGGATTCATTTTCTCCGTCCTCTTCAGGTACACCAATCAAGTGTAGATTAGGTCTTTTTACATAATCACAGATTTCTTGGAGGCTTTGTTCATTTCTTGTCACTCTTTTTTCTCTTTTCTTGCCTTCTTGTTTTATTTTGTTGAGTTGATCTTCAATCTCTGATAGCCTTTCTTCTGCTTGGTCGATTCAGCTATTGAAACTTGTGTATGCTTCACAAAGTTCTCATGCTGTGTTTTTCAGCTCCCTCAAGTCATTTCTGTTCTTCTCTAGACTGGGTATTCTAGTTAGCATTTCATCTAATGTTTTTTCAAGGTTCTTAGTTTCTTTGCATTGGGTTAGAACATAATCTTTTAGCCCAGAGAAGTTTGTTATTACCCATCTTCTGAAGGCTGCTTCTGTCAGCTCATCCAAATTATTCTCTGATCTACTTTGTTCCCTTGCCAGTGAGGCATTGTGATCTCTCTGGAGAGAGAAGAGGCATTCTGGACTTTGATGTTTTCATCCTTTTTTCACTGGTTTCTTTACATCTTTGTGGATTTATCTATCTTTGATCTTTGAAGTTGGTGATTTTGGGTGGGATCTCTGAGTGGATGTCCTTTCTGTTAAATTTGGGGTTATTTCTCCTGTATGAAGCTTTTTTTTTTTTAAACGCAGGTGTCAGTGTGCTGCTTGAGACAGTCTGTCCGTTGTCTGCCTGTGGAGGCGCTGCTGGGCTGCCTCAGTCTCAGCCAGGCTGCTGTTTATTATTCTCCTGTTTCCACTTATGCCAGTGGGATTAGCCCCACCTTTCCAATGGCGGGCTTCTTTCCCTCTGCTGAGCCCACTGCTCCTGGATGGCGCTCCATTTGATGTGTTAACTGCGAAACTCTCCCCGGACAGAGATCCGTTTGCTGGATATCGTTGGGGTGGGACCTGTCTGGCCATATCCCCCTCCCTGCTTTCAACTTTCCCTCTTCTGTGGGATGGGCTCTTCCTTCTTGCAAGCCTTCTCAGTGATAGTCCAAGTCTCTGCCCTGATCTGCACTGACAAGACACCAGTCTGGCCAGGGCTGCTGGCCTGGGCTGTTGCCTGGGTCTGCAACTTGGGGCAGTTCTCAGCCAGGCAGTGTTTTCCTGGGCTGTGTGCTGCCAAAGTCATGGAGTGAAGCACTGTATCTCAATCTGAGTACCAAGGAGGTGAAGATCCCCAATCCTTCATGCTAGATATACTTCTCAGGTGGGGGCAGTGCCCTGCCTTGCCTCAGCTTCCCCCATTTGGGCTGCTTTCACCACCTTTTTTTGAGTCAATCCCACTGATCAACCAGTCCCTTTGGAACAAAGCTCGTACCTTGTTCAGAGATGTAGATATCGCTCTGGTTCTGTGTCTCACTCGCTGGGAGCTGCACTCTGGAGAAGCTCCCTTTTGGTCATCTTGGTCCCCCTCCCAGCAACTCCCATTTTTCAAACTCTGTGCTTACATTTTATAATTTTAGTAAACTCATTACCACTTGGTCTCTCCACTAATAGTGGTTCACTGAATGTTTTCTTTCATCCCAAAACCTTTTGCTACTTGCTGTTATTAGCAAAACTGTTTATCCAGAGGTACTATTGCTAGCCAGAAAGATTTCATTCACATCTCTGAAACTTGGTTTGCATGTAGACAATTGATATACTAGAGAAACAATCAATACACAATCAATACACTAGATTTTAATTCCAGGCCATGTCTTCTGTTTTCAACCAAATTTATCATGACCCTTAAGGAGAGAATATTTATTCTACAGGGCAATTATATGATAAACAATTCCTACCTTTTTCTTAAGTCTATATGTGCCTATCAACCCACAATGCAAGAAACACTATCAGGTTAATAGTTGATCAATAATTTCAGGTAATGGTGTGAAATGCCAATACAAAGAGCATAGAAGATGAACAAAGGCATATTTAGAGCATGTTGGGTGACATCCTAGAAGAAAGTAACTGAAACCTGTAGAGTAGTTAGGTTCTTCATATGATAGAATATTGATGAGCCTCAGTTTGTATATTGGGGAAAGAGTGCCAAATAAATGTCACAAGGAGTGAAGAGATTAATCCCATCAAATTTGGAATCTCTAAAGTCTTCTGGGAGATGACCTCCAATGAACAGGGAAAGAATCTGACACAGTCTGAACTTGATCTGCCAGAATATCCTGCAGTGGGCTACTGGTGTTTGGCTTAGATGGCAGGTTTGGCCTGAGGAGAGAAATTTTCATTGATTATTCATAAGGCAGAATTGGCCAGCTGTATTTATGCATCTAACATTTCCATGTGGGTTACCTATATTGCCAATTTTTTTCAGAGTTCTTTTTTTAAATAATCTATATAGTTTAAAACATCTTCTGTAACTTTGATGAAACATTACATTCCTTTTTAGAAAGTTAAAATTGCTGCTCTGAAAATAAAAACAAATTTTAAATCAAACAGCTTGAATTCAATGCAGGGAGTGGGGCGGGGGAGGAGAAGCCAAATATGTAAAGCATTCTAGCAGCTGGCATTCATATTGGCAATAGCTGTCACTAAATATGTAAAGTGAAGAGAAATGTGGCGGTTTTTCAATAATTCCAGAAGTTTCACACCTTCATTGTAATTATCTGAACATTCAAACTAAGGTATATCTTTGTCTCAATGACATGAAGAGTTAACTCAAACTTTTTCTGAACTTCATATGGAGAAAGGCTAACATTATCTATGGTACTATACATTCAGATGTTTAGAAAAATCTAGTTAATTGAAAGCATTTTAAAATTTTTCATCCAGATGCTTAGCAACATGGGGCCAAAACTAAGGTCAGTGAGACTATTTGCAACATTTTTACAAAGGACAGAGCAAATTGTTTACAAAATATTTTGTGATGCAAAGAGAAACATGAGGTTGTCCCAGTCTAATACACCTAGAGCGTTAGGGTAGATATTCGGCAGAAAGCTGCCTGAATATCCAGAGCCTAGACTAGCTTGCAGAGATAGAGCTAAGATCCTCTTCTCCTATGATTTGAAATCACTACTGGCTACCTCTTTGTCAGCAAATATTAGTTCAGTTAGAAGGTCACATTTTGATATAAAGATTACTTAAAAAATGGAAGAGATACTTAAAATGTCTCAAAAACTTCCTAATTTTCACTAATAAATCAAAATAAAATGAAGATGTAGCTGTTTAACTGTACACTCTGACTTGGTAACTGAAAGAAAGAAAGGAAAAGAACAGATCTGGTAGCAGTATGGACTCAGTAGACAATGCGATTCTCAAACCATTCAATTTCAATTTGTTCCTTGACTAGCTCTACTTATATTGTGCCTATGTGTGAACATAGAAGACAGAGAGATAGAGAGCAAGAGGGAATAGATAAAGAGGGGAAGGTAGGGGGAGAGATGGGAGAAAAAAGGGAATAGAGAGGCTAGAGGGGAGTAAAAAAAAAAGGGCAGTTTATTTAATTTAAACAAGAGGACCTCAGTTGTAGTGTGACAGAAGAAAAACAGTTGTTAGACATTTCCATGTAACTCAGGATTCTGTCAAGGCTATCTGTTATGGTGAGGTTTAATTGATAGATAGATATGTCTGGCTCCCAGGCCCACACTGATAGGATTGGTATGAGAAGAGATATCTGGAAATATCCACCATTCTCCTAATATTGGTTGGCTAGCCAGCCCCTTTCAGCAAGTTGTTGGCAGTCTCCGGTACTGCAGTTCACTGAATCAAACATTCCCATTGTGGAGATAGAGCCTCCCACCAAACACAAATTTGACTCAAAAGTCTTTGTTGTTGTTGTTGTTGTTGTTGTTGCTGTCGAGCAAAAGAACATGACTCAATGACTGAAAACCATGCATAGTCAAGATTCCCAAAGATGAGCTGGAATGGGAATCAGAATGTAGCTCTTCATTTTTACAGGGAAATAATGAGATCTCATTGGTAAGGTTCAAACAGAACTCTTTATCAGTGATGCAACCACCAATGACATTGATAAAGGTTATCTCATAATACTGAAGAAAATACATATATTGAAGAAAATGAGATTACCAGCACAGGATGTGAGCAAGAATTCAAATAAATGCTGGCAGAATGGAATTAATAGCAGAAACCTGTTCCACAATCTCCTTCTGTAACAGAGTTCTAAGTCTTTTATATTAGAACATTTGGATATACAATTTTCCTGTTAAGTTAGCTCTTCAAACTTTGAAACCAAGATTTTCCTGGAATGTCAATATACTTTTCTTCTTCCTTTTTGACAACATAAATTTAACAGGTGGACTAACTCCATAAGACACTTTATTTTGACATTTTGTTTTTGTTTTTGCCTCCTTGCTAATAATAACATACACATTAGGGAGCCACAAGTCATTGTGACCTCAGCCCCATTATTTAAAATATGATCTGTGTAATTTTTTTCTGGCTCTATAGGTTAGGGAAATAAAACGAATTGGCTTTTTAAATGTAGTTGTTACTTTGAGGACATGCCTTAAATATATTAATCATGTGTCTTAGTGTTTTAAAACACTTAATCCATGAGCTCTGTAGTCCAGTCACCCAAAAGAAACAATAGGTTAGATTATTTCTATGCCAATCACACAAGTTGGTTGCATTTATTTCCTTTGATCTGATATTATCAAAGTCTATTTCACTTGCAAGGCTCCATAGTGAAGATTGCTTTTCATCACATATGACCATGAGAACCCAGATTCTCTTTATCTCTGGAAATCTCTCACAAATGTACATTTCATAAGGCTGTGTCCACAGAACGGTCAGAAAAAGGGCCATTGAGACCAAACCAAAATACTTTCATATCCGTATATTCAATTGTACTTGCTCAAACATACCAGTTGTACTAAATGATAAATGTTAGAGTTTGCCTTAACTTCCTCCCTTCTGCACCCAACACATGCTACATCTTTAAAATTCTAAGTGGTAAATTGAGAATGAGATATGAGATATGAGATGATTGATTTTCTTGTATACAAATTGGTCAACTAGCAGAAATAATAATTCATCACCACAATGCATGCAGGTTTTATACAAATGAAATTTTTTTAATATGAATTAAGAGAGGAAATGCCTACTAGAGATCTTTGATAATGAAACATATTTTATAATTTGGTTTCAGAACATCAGTTTATTTAAATTCAAGCCAGTTGACCCCCTTAAATATATTTTTATAATTCTTATAAATGTAAAGATTTAAGATTGCCAGTTGAAAAAAAAAAAAACTTGCCTCCATTCGGGAATGTAAAATAGCTTTGAAATTGATGTGTTTGGTCATTAAGCACAAATACTTGACAAACTCCTTTCATTTCATAGATTGTAAATCCCTGCAACACTGTAAGAAGCCATTTATGAAACTGAGCTATTGATTGTTCTAATCTATACAGTAATTACTAGTGGCAGCCTAATGAATAGATGCTACCTCTACAATGTGTTTAAGAGGCATCATACATGAGTTATGGTCAAAAAAATCCTTTGGGCCTGAACATTCTAATCTGCTGGAGTTTCTTATTAAAATAGCAATATGCTTGTATAAGGTACACAACCTAAGAATTTTTTATTTAGTAATTTATTCAATCTTTTAACAAATATACTAAGAGGATTTGAGAAGACTCAAACATGAATATGAATATGATTATTACTTTCAAGAACCTTATCACCTTGCAAGAGAAGATATGATATGCACACACATAAATATGAATTAATTAGAATGGAGAGAGATTAGCTGTAAACTAAGAAGATGAATGAAAATCAGAATAAGCACGTGATAGGAAGACAAGATAAGAGGAGGCTTCTCTAAAAAGAAGTAAGAGGAAACTGGTGAGCGGAAACCAATCACACCTTTATTTCATAATTATATTATTTCATTTTGCCTTCCTTATGTTAGCCAGTATGATATGGAAGGTAAAAACCAGCTAGGCCTTAAGCATAACCACTTACTTCTAAGCAAGGATGTCAAAATAGGGGAAGTAAAAGGCTTAACCATCCAAGTCAGCTAAGAAAATCAACAGCCTCTAGGAATTAAACTACAAACAAGCAAAATAAATAGCTTAGGCCTAGAACTCTTAATTAAATATGTGCTTATCCCTTAATAGTCTAAAAAAGAAAAACAGAAAATAAATCGATATGACAAGCACATGTAGCCTGCAAGAAGTGTAAATTAGACCTAGGTGCAAATGATGAATTTAGAATTTAGCTTGCAATTGAAAATATATTGTGAATTTAGTACTTTCTATTTCTTCACTAGACTTGAAATATTTGTAGATGTAGTACTTCTTTCATAAAACTAATATTCACAGAATTTGGCTAAAGGAAGAAGCTTAAGAATCACCAGCAACATTGATACCACAAGCCAATAATGCTCTAAAGGAAAGTCTTGTAATGATACCTGGAGAATAATGGCCACTACCATCCTTATGCAGATTGATAATGATGATGATCACAATGGTGATTCATAATTCTAGACAAAGAAACCATTGGCTGCTAAATAAAGTGAAATATACTCAAATTTATCTACTTTATCTATCAGTTACATATCATTCTAAAATGTTGTAATATAGCCTATACTTGAAAGTTTCCTACAAACACATTCATGGATTCTTTATATATTTATACACACATACACACACTTTATATCGTGTCTAGAACCAGTTTCTACTAGAAAGAATAGATGTATTAGATAATAATTATAACCTTATTATTCCAGGCAACTTTTCATTTATTTCACTCTAGGAATTAAATATTTTTCTCATGATTTTTTGACTTCTGATCTTTTAATATTGAGTCATCACCAGTTGCTCTGTCCCATAGACTATCATGGATAGCTTTTTCATATACTGCAAACTACCATACAGTGGAAGAAAGGTATATGTAATTATTTTTAAAAATAAAGCATTACCTGCTTTTGTTCTTTTCAGAAAATATTGAAAATAAACTTTAAAATGTGGGGGAAGGCAATATCCAGTGAAAAGTAGTCTTTCTGACTGAAAAGCATAAACAAATGAATAAATAAATAAATAAATAATAAGTATTTTATTGAATAAATAATTTAAAAGGCTTTTGAAATTTTTCTTAAAAATACTTAGGAAGCAGATTAGAGAAAAGTGAATACAAGTACCATTATATTTTGCAAATTTGTCATTAAAATAGCTTTATTCATTCATTCATTCACAGTGGCAGGCACTGTCCTATGTACTGGGAACACAGAATTGGACAAGACAGATAGTGTCTCTTTCCTGAGGAAACCTATAATATTGGGGCATGGGTGTAGAATAACCATTGTACAGGTGATTACAAAAGTATTTACAATTGAGATGAAAGGTATAAACAGTGTATATGACTATGAGGATATATAACAGAGAGACCAAACCTACTCCAAGAGCTCAGGGAATGTCTCCCTGATAACGACATTCAAGGTGAATTAACTAGAAAAATACAGGGAAAGATATATGCAAGAGCCCAAATCATGGTGCATTAAAGAAATAAACAAAGGTTGACAAAGCTTGAGAAAAAGGGTAAAGGGATAAATTGAACAAGGGAAGACTGGGAAAGTGATGGATCCAAAACACACACGATATCGGATGACATATTGGGGATTCTGTGAAGTGTCATAGAAATTAATTCCTTCATTCATTTTAGAAATATTAATGGAGCATTTATATGTTAGTCATTCTTCCAAATGTTGGAGATATAAGACTTCTGTTCTTGTGGAGCTTACATTATAATGATGAGAGACTGAAAATAAACAAAAATAAATAAATAAAATATATAATGTGTCCAGTGGTAATAAGTGCTATGGAGAAAAATAGAGCAAAGACTGCCAATGGGGAATTTGTTTTGAAGGGGTTGCAATTTTAAATAGATTTGTCAGAGAAGGCCATGATGAAAAGGTGAAAAGGTGAGATTTAAGCAAAGACTGGAGGGAGACATGGGAGGGAGCCATGAGGATTATATTATTCATTGCTGTGTAAAAAATTGTCACAAATTTAGGAATTTTAAACAATTCACATTATCTCACAGTTTCTGTGGGTCAGAAGTCTGGATATGGCCTAACTAGGTTCTTTGCTCAAGTCTCACAAAGCTGTAATCCAGGTGTTCCCTGGGGCTGCAGCCACCTTTGAGGATTAGGTTTTCTTTCAATCTCATGGAATTGTTGGTAGAATGAATTACAATGTAGCTGTAGCAGGATGGCTTACTTCTTCAAGTCAAGCAAGAATGGGAGAGTGTCTGCTTCTTTGAGTCTCTGACCTCTAGACTCTCTTTAAAAAAAAGAGATTAAATCACTCACCCACAGTAATCCTTCTTTTTATGAGCCTGAAGTCACCTGATTAGAGAATTCAATCTGCATCATTCCTTCACTTTTTAAATATAGCATAATGTAACCAAAAAGTGACATCCCACAATCTTTATCATACTCTTCTGGTTAGAGGCAAGTCATAGGTTCCACCTGCACACAAAAGATGGGGATTATACAAGAGTGTGACTTATTTGGGTTTACTTTAAGGTGTGTCTGCCACAAGGATATTTGAGGGACGTGAGTTCCAAGCAAAATGTGTATGTCACTTTGAGGAAATCAGAGTGTGGTGTGGCTTTAATAGAGTGAGCTAAGGAACGTAACAGGAAGATTAAATCAGATGTGGGAGCAGATCCCGTAGAGTCTTACAGGCCCTTTAATAACCTTTAGCTCTGAGTGTGATGGGCACCCATTAGAGGGCATTCAACAAAGGAGTGACCTTATTTGACTTTCTTTATAAAGTTCATTCTGGCTGTTGTGTTAGAATAGACTAGAAGAAAGTAGAAGTCCATAAAAAGACTTAAAGTAAAGGAGTGACATGATTGGAAGAAATGGGCAAATTAATGACTCCTTTTCTTCAAAACAGAGGTGGTCTACTAACATACAGGTACTTTGTTTTTATATCACTAGAGCCTTCCAAAATTCTCGGATACACAAGGCACAGCCTGCTTTAAAGTAAAGTATGGCTAAGCAGGCATCTCCTGGGAAATATTTGGTTATCTAAAAGTTTTATGTGATCAGAGAATGAATTACATAACATTGGATCTCATTAATATTTTGGTAATTTAATATTGATGTGGTTGTACTTATGAAATCATAGAATTTTAGATGTGGAAATAATTTGAAAGTCATCTAGGAAGAGAGTAACAACAGCAAATTGGTAAACTAGAAAGCTCCAGGCCCTCATTTCCCCAGGGAAATATTAGACAACAGGAGGTTGGATAAAGTAACTTTATAGGAGCTTCTGAAAATCAGTTAAAGATCTAGAACAACCAAACGAACCCTTGATTTAGAAAAAATTCACATTCAAAATGGTAGAAAATATTGTGGCTTTTTAACTCATCCTTGACCTACCATCTTTTCAGCATGATGAGATGTAGATTAAAAGAAGTGATGGTCCTATTCCAAGTTGTCTACAAACAAGAGAGCAGAGAAATTGAATTTGCAAGTTTCTAAACTGTCTATAGGCTGTCAGAGGGTTTGATATCTCTATCACTTAACTCAAAATTTATATGACCAAAATTAAGTCAAATCTCAGGCTAAGGAAGCCTTGGAAAGCAGCAGGCATGGCTTGTAAAAATTTCATGGGAACTATAGAGTTGCATATGCCTGAAGCAAGAGATTATTGAGGAAGAAACAGAACCAAACAGCTAATAGTCTGAGAAAAAGCAAGGGTGAGATTCTTAGGAAAAGTAATACATTGAAAACCAACTATACAAATGGGTGAATTGGAAAATACACACAGAGACTCCCAGAGAAAAAGGCCTACAAACACCTTAAGCCTTAAGATTGGATTGATTAGTGAAGGCTTTCACCTGCTCTGGTTCAATCTACAAAGACTGGAATAGCAGACTGTTTTCTCAAATGCACAGTTGTCAATAGAAGGTGACAAAGCATACAAAGAAACAGAAAAATATGTCCATTTAAATTAACAAAATAATTTCAAAAACCCAAGCCTGAAGACAAAAGTTTTACACTTAGACAAATGCTTTAAATCAACTGTGTTAAATATGCTTAAAAAGCTAAGAAAAACATGGACAAACAAAGGAAATAAGAAAAACAACATATGAACAAAATGAGAATATTAAGAGGAAGTATATAAAAGAACAACAACAAAAAAAACCAATTTTTGTAATCGAAAAACACAGACACCAAAATAAAAAATTTGCTAGAGGATTCAATAGTATACTCAAACAGACAGGAAGAAAAGCAAACATAAAGACGGGTCACTTGAAATTATTGAGTTTGAGAAGCAAAAATAATAAATAAATAAATAAATGCAAACAGAGCCAAAGAGGCATAGGAAACATCAAGAAGATCATTATAATTATTATTAATTTTCCAGAAAAAAAATACATAAGTAAAATTGAAGTTATTTAAAGAAATAATGGGCAAAAACTATAATTAGAAGAAAAACATGAATATGCAAATCCAAGAGCTCAAGTAGAATAAAAAATCATTAGCATTCCTCTAAATGAACAACAGCCAAATCTGAAACACAAATCAGAAACACAATCCCATTTACAATCACCACAAAATGAATAAAATACTTAAAAATATGGCTGACCAGAGAGGTGAACAATTTCTCCAATGATAACTAGAAAACACTGCTCAAAGAACTGAGAGATGACACAAACAAATGAAAAAACATTCCATGCTAATGGATAGGAAGAATTAACATCGTAAAATTGGCTATACTACCCAAAGCAATTTATACACTCAATGTTATTTCTAGCAAAATATCAATGACATTCTTCACATAACTAAAAAAAAAACTACTTTAAAATTTGTATGGAAACAAAAAGGAGCCTGAGTAGCCAAGGCAATCTTAAGCAGAAAGAACAAAGCTACAGGCATCATGCTATCTGGCTTCAAACTATGCTACAGGGCTACAGTAACCACAACAGCATGGTACTGGTACAAAAACAGACACATAGACTGATGGAATAGACAAGAGAACACAGAAATAAAACTACACACCTACAATCATCTGATCTTTGACAAAGCTGACAAAACAGACAGTGGGGGAAAGGACTCCACATCCAGTAAATGGTGCTGGGATAACTGGCTAGCCACATGCAAAAGAATGAAACTGGACCCCTTTCTTATAGCATATCCAAATATCAACACATAATGGATCAAACACTTCAATGTAAAACCCAAAACTATAAGACCCCTAAAAGACAACCTAGGCGATACTAATTGGGACACAGAAACAGGAAAATATTTTATAATGAAGATGCCAAAATCAATTGCAAACAAAAGCAAACATTAAAAATGGGATATAATTAAACTGAAGAGCTTCTGCATAGCAAAAAAACAAAAAAACACACAGAAAAACCTATCAACAGAATAAACAGACAATATACAGAATGTGAAAAAATGTCTGAAACTATGCACCTAACAAAGGTTTAATACGCAGTATCTACAATCTTGTAGATTTAAACAAATCTACAAGAAAAAGAACATTAAAAAGTTGACAAAGGACATGAACAGACACTTTTCCAAAGAAGACATACATGCAGCCAATAATCATATGACAGAAATCTCAACATCATTGATTATTAGAGAAATGCAAATCAAAACCACAATGAGATACCATTTCACACTAGTAAGAATGGCTATTATTAAAAAGTCGAAAATAACATGCTGGTGAGGTCGGCAAGAAAAAGAAACACTTATACACTGTTGCTGGGAAAGTACATTGGTTCAATCATTGTGAAGGACAGTGTGGTGATTCCTTGAAGACCTAAAGACAGAAATATCATTTGACTCAGCACTATCATTACTAGGTATGTACCCAGAGAATATAAATCATGCTATTAGGAAGACACATGCATGCATTTGTTCATTGCAGCATTATTCACATTAGCAGAGACATGGAATCAACCTAAATGCCCATCAATGGTAGACTGGATAAAGTAAATATGGTACATATACACCATGGAATACTATGCAGCCATAAAAAGAATGAAATTATGTCTGTTGCAGGAACATGGATGGAGCTGGAAACCATTATTCCTAGCAAACTAATGAAGGGACAGAAGACAAAATTCTGAACATTCTCATTTATAAGTGGGAGCTAAATAATGAGAACACATGGACACATGGAGGGAAACAACAGGCACAGGAGTCTACTGGAGGTTGGAGGGTGGAAGGAGGGAGAAGATCAGAAAAAATAACTAATGAATATGAGGCTTAATATCTGAGTGATGAGATATCTGTACAATAAACCTCCAGGACACATGTTTACCTATGTAACGTAACTGCATGTAGCCCCAAATTTAAAATAAAAGTTAAACATACAAACACACAAAAACAAAAGACAATGCAATGGAATATTATTCAGTCTTATAAAAGAAGAAATCCTGATAGATACATACTACAATGTGGAAGAACTTTGAAGAAATTATGCTAAGTGAAATAAGCCAGTCACAAAAAGGTAAATACTGTATAATCCCACTTATATGAGGCACATAGAATAGTTAAATTCATAGAACCAAAGTAGAATAGTAGATTCCAGAGGTTGGAGTAAAATGTGGGTGTATGGGGAGTTATTGTTTAACGGGTACTGAATTTCACTTGTGGAAGATGAAATAAGCTCCTGTGGTGGATGATGATAATGGTAGCACAACAATGTTAATATACTCAATGCTACCAAACTGCGCATTTAGTAATTGTAAAAATCCTAAAATTGATGTTACACATATTTTACCACAATAAAAAAGTAAACAAATAAATAAATATGTAAAGTCATATAGATCAGCCTGATAACCCCAAGGAGAATTTTAAAAGTCATTTCTCACAGGTAATTTTTAGCCATGCTTGAATACTTTCCACTTCCAACAAGTGCATGCAAGATTATATCGTTTGGCTTATGTCCCCACCCAAATCTCATCTCAAATTGTAATCCCCCACATGCCAAGGGAGGGACCTGTAATCCTCACATGTAACAGAGTGAGGTGATTGGATCGTGGGGGCTGTTTTCCCCAAGCTGTTCTTGTGATAGTGAGTGAGTTCTCATAAAATTTGATGGTGTTATAGTGTTTGACAGTTCCTCCCTCACATGCTCTCTCTCTCCTGTTGCCTTGTGAAGAAGGTGTTTCCCCCTTTGCCTTCCAGCATTATTGTAAGTTTCCTAGGCCTCCCCAGCCATATGGAACTGTGAGTCAATTAAACACATTTCCTTTGTAAATTATCCAGTCTTGGTTAGCATCTTTATAGCAGCGTTAAAACAGACTCTCACACAAGATCTACTCAGTAAAGTTTCACTGAAATGATTTTGCTCTTTCAGCTTCTTATGCTCTTAATACTGCTTTACACAACAATTTTATTTATAATCGTCATAATGTCTTCCTTTTATCAATTATACCGATTATTTCAGTGGCACTGTGATTTCTATAGAGTAATAATTATCAACTGAATGTGCGTTTGTTTGCATGTCTATGATGATGGATTGTTTAGGTAGTTCTTTAAATCTGCATCAAAAACTTTAAGGCTCTTCAACATGGCTGATTAGAGATGTTGGATGCCCGTTTCCTCAGAAAGAAGAACCAAAATTATAGATGAATAATCATAACTCAAAGATAGGTGGAGAGTGCCAGAGCCTATCAAAGAACTCACAGGAAGAAGCTAGGACACCAAAAAAAAGAAGGAAGCAAAAGTTTGGCAGAAATCAAGCCTGGAGGACTTGGGGTTCCAGGAAAGGGTAGATAGGGCTGTTTTTGCTTCCCCTCATTCCCGCAGCAACTACCGATTTCTGAACTGTTGGAGAGAGCTCCTTTCTCATCATGAACCCGACTATTCGTGTGGGCGGCAATTTGGGAATTTTGTGAGATCACTGCACTGTGCTGCCAGCTCATGCAGGGTTGCTAATTCTCCTTTGAGACCTGAGACGCAGTAGTAAGTGCAATAATCAGTGTGCACTTGTTGTGGGAGTCTGCCCTGCACAGAGAATCTCAACTCTTATGTCTACACATCACTAAATCACTCAGATTGCTGCAGCCACATAGGGCTGGCTGGACCAAAAGAAGCTGCAGGATTCCCAGTCCTTTGGTGCTCAGGGTATGCTGCTCCTTGGGAAAGGGAGAGTGCCGTGCAATAACGAAGTATGCCTGGGAACAAGGAAAATCAGAATACATGCTCTCCTGGGTCAAATAGCTCCCTGTTTGTGAGCCGTAGTTGACTGTGCACCATCCAGCAGAGACACAGGTGCCATGCTTCCATGGGGAAGCAGTGTGGTTCTTCCTCAGCATCCAAGCAGCAGCAGCCCTTGGGCACAGTAGTTGAGAGGGAGAAATCTCCTTCAAACTGCTGACTGCTATGAACACAGCCATGGCTCATCCCATGGAAGCATGGCATGGGTGTGCCTATGGATGTCCATCCCAGAGCTACTTTGGGTGTTCATGCCCCCCACTAGTGGTATACTCTTGTACAAAAGGTAAAATCCTTTCTCTTCTTTACATAGAATGGCAGTGTTCTTGCAGCAGAAAAAAGCTATCCGTGAAGTTGCATGCTCTGGGCTAAGAAAGTGATTCTACCTCAAAGTCATTTTGGTGGAGATCTCATGCAGGATTGCTCATTCTCCTTTGTGCATTAGTAAGTGCCACACTCAGTGTGCACTTGTTGTGGGAGTCTACCCTGCACAGAGAATCTCAACTCTTATGTCTCCACATCACTAAATCACTCACATTGCTTCAGCCACATACGGTCTCAAGATCAAGCAAATACTCATCTGCTTCTGCCAGAGGCTCTTACCTTCAAGTGTCACCTACTAGCCTGGAGGTCAAACAGCACAATCCAATACAAAATCTGCTGATTTAAGTATATAGCGCGTAGGACCTCTGACTCTCATATCTCTGCAGGAGGCTTGGACACACTCAAACGCCCAGTACACCACTACTGCAATCAATATTTGAACAAAAAGAACAAACACCACACTAAGGCTATCTACAACCAAGGAATTTAGACAGAGCTTTGTTGCCCTGAAAATACCCAGAATCAAAAGCAAACAACCCTACTCAACATACATTACAGTCACACCCACAAAGTAGAAAAAAAAGTCACACCCAAACAAAAGTAAATTCAAAAATAAGAAGTGGCCGGGCACGGTGGCTTACACCTGTAATCCCGGCATTTGGGAGGCTGAGGTGGGCTGATCATTTGAGGTCAGGAGTTTGAGACCAGCCTGGCCAACATCATGAAACCTCGTCTCTACTACAAATACAAAAATTAGCGGAGCGTGGTGGTGCACGCCTGTAGTACCAGCTACTTGGGAGATGGAGGCAGGAGAATTACTTGAATGTGGGAGGTGGAGGCTGCAGTGAGCCGAGATCACGCCATTGCACTCCAGGCTGGGTGACAGAGCCAGATCTCTCTCAAAAATAAATAAATAAGAAATAAGAAGTGACAGTTTCTCCAAATGAGAAGGAACCAGCATAACAATTCTGACAGTATGAAAAAAACAGGATGAGGTCTCTAGCAATGGGTCATAATCAGAATGAAAATTCTTGAAATATCAGATACAGAATTGAAAATATGAATTGTAAGGAAGCTCGATGAGGTCCAAAGGCAAGTTGAAAACCAGCATAAAAACTGAAAATCAATTCAGGATATGAATGAATGAAAAATTCACAAAAATCACCACAATTTAATAAAATCCCAGACATAACTTCTGGAAAATAATTTATTGAAGGAATTATAAAACACAGGTAAAAGGTTTAACAACAGACTAGAGCAACCTGAAGAAAGAACTTGAAGACAGGTGTTCCAAATTAATTCATCCAGACAAAAATAAAGAGAAGTTTTTGTGAAATGAACCAAGCTTTCAAGAAATATGAGATTATGTAAGGTGTTGAAATCTATGATTCCAAGGTATTCCTGAGGGAGAAGAAAAAGAAAAGTCAAAAGTTTCAGAAATCTATTTGAGGGAATAATTGAGGAAAACTTCCTTGGTCATGCTAGAGATTTAGATATACACATAAGAGAAGCTCAAAGAACTCTTGGGAGATACAGTGCAAGACTAACTTCACTGAGTCATACAGTCATCAGACTAACCAAAGACAGATGAAGGAAAAATTCTAAAAGCAGCGAGAAAGAAGCATCTAATAAACTAATAGAAATACTATCAGAGTAGCAGCAGACTTCTCAGCAGAAACCTTATAAGCACAAAGATATTGGGGGTTCTATTTTCAGTCTTCATAAATAAAGTAACAGTCAGCCAAGTTTAGTTTGTATCCTGCTCAACTAAGCTTCATAAATAAAGGAGAAATAACATTTTTCTCAGACAAGCAAATGTTAAAGAAATTCATCACCAGTACAAGACATACTTAAAGGAGTTCTAAACATGGAAACTAAAGGGCAATACTTGCCATCATAAAACACATGAAAGTATAAAACTCACAGTTCTTATAATGCAATAACACAATTAAGACTGCAAAGAAAGTAGTTAACAATTAATGTTATGACAGGAACAAAATCTCATACATCAATATTAATTAAGAATACAAATTGACCGAATGCTCCACTTAAAAGATATAGATTGGCTGAATGGATTAAAAATAAGATCCAATCAAATGCTGCTTTCAAGAAACCCACCTAACAAATAAAGACATTTACAGACTCAAGGTAAAGGGGTGGGAAAAACTATTCTACACAAACAAAAACCAAAAGCAAGCAGGGGGTAGTTACACTTATATCAGGTAAAACGGTCTTAAAATCAACAAAGTAAAAAAAAAAGAAAAGGAAAAGATTATTACATAATGATAAGGGGTTCAATTCAACAAGAAGATATAACAGTCCTAAATATAGATGCACCCAACACTGGCAAACAGATTAATGAAACAAATATTACTGGACTAATAAAAAGAGATTAACAGCAGAATAGTAGTGGGAGACTTCAGCACCCCACTGACAGCACTAAAAGACCACTGAGGCAGAAAATCAAAAAAGAAACTTTGGATGTAAATAGGACTTTAAACGAAGTGGACCTAAAAGATACTTACAGAACGTACACTAAAACAGGCCATATGTTAGACCATAAAACAAGTCTTAATAAAATTTTAAAAACCGAAAGTGTATCAAGTATTTTGTTAGACCACAATGGAATAAAAGTAGAAATAAATGGAAGTCTCAAAACTATGCAAAGATTTGGAAATTAAACAACCTGCTTCTGAATTACCTTTGAGTCTGTTATAAAATTAAGGAATCAATTAAAAAATTTATTGAAACAAATGAAAACAAAGACACAACATACCAAAACCTCTGGAATGTAGTCAAAGAAAAGTTAAGAGGAAACCTTATAGCATTAAATGTTTATATCAAAAAGATAGATCACAAATTGACAACCTAATATTACACCTCAAGGAACTAGGAAAAAAAAAAAAAAGAACAACCCAAACCAAAGCTAGCAGAAGAAACGAAATGACAAAGATCAGAGCAGTACAAAATGAAATTGAAACCAAAATGCAATACAAAGGATTGATAAACTGAAATTTGTTTTCTTTAAAAAACTTTAACAAAATTAAAAAATGGCTAGCTAAAATAACCAAGAAAAAGAGAGAGGATTCTAGCAAGCACAATCAGAAAAAAAGGGGATATTACAACTGGTACCACAGAAATAGAGATAATCAGAAATTACAGTGAGCATTTCTTTTTTTTTTCCCATCTTTTTTTTTTTTTATTGCATTTTAGGTTTTGGGCATTTCTATGCTAACAAACTAAAAGAGCCAGAGGGGATTTATAAATTCCTGGAAACATACAACTGTCCAATATTGAACTAGGAAGAAATAGAAATACTGAACAGACCAGTAATGAGTACTGAGGTTGAATCAGTAATAAAAATTTGCTCCAAAACAACCAGGAGAGAAGGACCAGACAGGTTCACAGCCAAATTTTATCAGATGTAGAAAGAAAAACTGGTACAAATCCCACTGAAACTGTTCAAAAACATAGAGGAGGGATTTCTCTCTAACTCATACTATAAATTTTCTCAGTACTTATTTCTAGTTTTTTGCGCTGTTCCATCTGAGTGTGGTTGGTATAAATTTGGGATTTTAATTTTTTTGTTGTTGTTTTCTTTTTTTGCATTTGCTGAGAATTGTTTTATGGTCAATTATGTGTTCAATTTTAGAGTATATGCCATATGCAGATGAGAAGAATGTATATTTTGTTCCTTTTGGGCAGAGAGTTCTGTAGATGTCTCTTAGTTTCATTTGGTCAAATGTTAAGTTCAGATCCAGAATATCTTTGTTATATTTCTGCCTCAATGTTCTCTCTAGTACTGTCAGTGGAGTGTTGAAGTCTCCCACTTTTATTGTGTGGTTATCTAAATCTCTTCATATGTCTCTGTGAACTTATTTTGTGAATCTGAGGGCTCCTGTGTTAGATGCATATATATTTAGAAATGTTCTCTTGTTGAATGGAACCCTTTGTTGTTATGTAATGCTATCCTTTGTAATTTTAAAAAATGATTGTTAATTCAAAGTCCATTTTGTCTGAAATTAGGATAGCAACCCTTGCTTTCTGTTTTCTGTTGGCTCGGTAGATTTTTCTTCATCACTTTACTTTGATCCTATGTGTGTCATTGAGACTTGCAGCAATTTGGGCAACTCACATTCCTCAATCAATTTTTCAGCTTTAACTCTTTGCCAAGGTGGAATCCCCTTCTATTTGTGTATCTTTTTCTAAACGTCTGAACTCCTCATTTTGTTATTGCCATTCTTTGAAGTACAAACAAGATGTTTATTTTTTCAAAGACAGATACTTTTCGAGTACATTAATAGCCTCCTTTAGCAGAAAGAACCAGTGGAACCACAGCATATTATATATGTCTTAAGTGGGATGTCTATAATTACAAATTCCATGGTTGGTAACAAGATAGCAGACACAATACTTAAGAAGTAAGAAATAACTATATTAGTGTTTCTGAAAAACAATCCTAGGGGCCACCTGCAACCTAATCACCTGGTGTGATTACTAAAATGTTGACTCTCAGGCCCCACATCAAACCTATTAAGAACTTCTAGGAGTGGTGCTTGAGAAACTGTACTTTTAAGTGTAGTGACTCTTATTTCCACTAACTGTAAGAACAGTGATATAAATGTTGATACTCTGCTGTTGGGAATAATATAGATGTATGTTTGAATCCCATTTTTATCCCTTAATGACTTTACTTTTGTAGGCTCCACTCTACTCATGCCTCGTCAATTCCCAACTCCCACCTCTCTTACACGTTTTCTCTATTCCCAACTTCACCCCTTATATTAATCCTTTATAGTTCAAAGGTGAAAATTTTTTAGTTAGAATTGCCTATTCACTATCTATGTGTATTCTTTCTAGTTCACCTCACTGAATATCTCCTTTCTCACTGCACCCTGACAATTGGTCTAAAGGGTAGGCATTTTGTTTCCTTCATATACTCTCATAAAATGGCTGCTAATTTTTTTCCCCTATGCATGAAAACTATGAGGTTAACTTTTATTGTTTTAATGAATCAGAGGAAGAATTATTATTGCTACTTGTTGATTCTGATTTCAACTCTTGTTACAAACTTAAATTCATTGCACAATCTCAGGTACAAAATTTCAGAATAAGATGCTGATGTACCCAAGTTATCCCATCCCAATATCCAACTCTCCTCTGTGTACTCATGAACACCTAAGTCCCACCATTTTTTCCTTTAGCCCCTCATTCTGTACTATCACAAAACTAGAGATCCCAGCTTCATGCCTGGGGAATGGGATTCACAAGCATCTTCATAGAGAACGCTGCATTTAAGCCAATATTGATGAGTAGGCCACAATATGAGTTGTGTGGTGAGAAGTAGTATTAAGTGTTTTATGAATATCATCTTAGTGTTTCTCAAAATGTGGATCTTAAACATGCAGATTTCCCAGCTCAATCCTAGCCTTAATGAAATAGCATCCCTGAGAGTGGGTTTCAGGAACTTGTATCATAAGACATCTTCAGGTGATTCAGATATGCCCCAGGAGTCTATATTACAGACTCTATAAAGTTAGCCGTACAAAATCAAAGTCATAACATTTTGCATGCTCCCAGACACATGACTTATGATTTCAGCTGTGGTGAAAACATAACAACTTGCTCTCATTATTTATATGAAAACGTCACCTTCTCTAATATATTCTGTTTTCTTTTTTAGATTTTCTTGAGAAAGACAACTTGGTATGCAGTTGGGAATTAAAGGAGTTTGACAGACAATCACAAAACGAGAAGAAAATGTGTAGTCTTTCAATGTAGTGTAATGAAATGGTGAAAATATTCAAAAGGCTAGTTTTGGATAGAGAAGTTGTTGTAACTTAATGCTCAGGCTTTGATGTAGGTATGAACCTCTATGTTGCATTTTCCCAATTTGTTTTGGAAGGACCTCTAAGAAAAATGGCATTAAATAGAAATGCACTGTATTTACATAGAATTTGAGATAAATGAAAATTAATTGCCCTTTCAGCTAATTTGTAGTGGACTCATAAAAATGCTTTTTTATTCTGTGAAGCCTGTCAATATTCAAACTCCTCCCACATACCATCTGTTCAGTCTTTGGTGCATCTGCAAGTTCTATGTCAGAGACAGAAAGATTGGAGAGCTGTACAGTTTTAGAATATTTAAAAATATTGAGACATTGAAGTATTTTAAAAGTGTATCACTACTGGAGAGTCTCATAATGTTTGTTCTCTAAAATGCAGGCAATTTAGTCAATAAAATAAAGCAATATTTGTATAGCTGCCACAGGTTCTGTTAATGTTATTTGTCTTAATTAAGAAATGATAGCTGTTACTTTTCTCCACTGGAAGTTCTAGTTGAAATTATTGATATACCTTATAGACAACATCGTGCTTTTCATCAAATTTTATAATTTATTTATCACAAAACCCCAAATATGGTTTGATTACATGTTTCTATTCGAGGCTGAATTTTTATAACTTTTAGATGCTGATAGAATTCATTTGATAGAAAGATGCTATGGTTCCATTTTACCTGTTAAAGTGTGTATTTATATGTATTTTGTCACTTAGACAAAGGAGAATACATTTGTTCCAGGAGTTAAAAAATTTTCTCCACTAAAGGTCTGAAATCAATCAAATCGAAGTATAGGTTCTTAAGAAACCCATTGTCACAAGATATATTATTAGATTAAGAATTGCAAGCTGTTAAATTCCCATGACATTGTTTCCAAAGTTGACAACTAAAAAATAATTTAATTACTAATTCATTAAAATGTATTTTATTGCTGAATGTTCAATATTTCAGAATTGGCCTGTTATCTATGTATTTGTTGATGCTTGATATTATTTTCTTTTCTTTTTAATTTTTGTGGGTACATAGTAAGTGTATATATTGATGGGGTACTTGTACATGAGATGTCTGATCCTTAATATTAAAGATAACATCAATATTGTGTTACAGACATTTTTTTCCTTGATGATACCAAAAAAGCATGCAAAAATAATGTTCTGATATTTAAAAGATGACTTGAGGTACTGTGTTTAATAGAATATAAAGTGGATAAAGTTAGAAACTTTACTGCTACTGCTAATAATTGTGGACATAATTTGCCAGCTAGTGAAATGAGTTAGATGCCAATCTTCTTGAATAAATGTAATGAATAAAACCTGTATGTCTTAGAGCACATCTTCTTACAGGAAGGTCAACAGATTCTTAAGGGAAAATGTTTCATAGATGCTATTAAATATACAAGGCTGGATGTGTTGCTTATTGACATGTTCTTAAGCTAAATAGTTGTTATTCATTCTTTAAGGTCAAACCAGCTACCCTTTGATAAAACATCAATGACAAGATTATTTTTTATGAAATGCCAAGCACTTGGTCAAAAAATTGAGGGCAAATTAGTTCAATCATTGTGGAAAGCAGTGTGGCAATTCCTCAAAGAGCTAAAAATCAGAACTACCATTTGACCCAGCAATCTGATTACTAGGTATATACCCAAAGAAATATAAATCGTTCTATTATAAAGAGATGTGCACACATACATTCCTTGCAACACAATTCACAATAGCAAAGACATGGAATCAACCTAAATGCCCATCACTGGTAGACTAGATAAATCTCAATCAGTGGTACACCATGGAATGCTATGAAGCTATAAAAAGAATAAGATTGTGTCTTTTGTAAGAACATGGATGGAACTGGAAACCATTACCTTTAGCAAACTAATACAGGAACAGAAAACCAAACAACGCATCTTCTTCTATGGGGGAGCTAAATGATGAGAACAAATGGACACACGGAGGGAAACAACAGACACTGGGGCCTAAATAAGGGTGGAAGATGGGAGGAGGAAGAGGTTCAGAAAAATAACAAATTGGTACTAGGCTTAATAATTGGGTGACAAAATAATCTGTACAACAAACCCCCGTGACACAAGTTTATTGTTATAATAAACCTGCATATGTACTCTTGAACTAAAAAGTTAAGTCTTTAAAAATAATTGTTTGTAAGTGTAAAATAGGTCTAAGAGCAAAGGAGGGAGAGAAGAGAGGGTCTGTTGTGCAACCAGATGGAAAAGCAGTATCTATATGCAGTTGGTTTTTTTGTGGACAATAAAGCAAGAAAATGCCACCTATGGCCGACTCTAGCCTTCCTAATTTGCATATTTAGACACCACGGCATTAGTGAGCATTAGTACACAGCATCCCTGGTAGCTGAATTCTGTTTTTCAAAGGGCCCTTGGCTTCCAAATCCCTAAAAAGGCATTGGCGAGCAGATGTCTGTTGTGTGATGAAAAGTCTAATTGTATTTGCCTTGTCTAAGAGAGAGACAGCCAGGACAGTTAGGGAGGTCAAAGAATGTGGGTGGGGACTTACATATTGTGTCTGAAGAGAAAACTTGGAAAGCTCTGTTGAATAGCTAATGAAACAACTTACAGGCCCCAGGCTGGGTCAATGTCTGCAAAATAATGAAGGAAACGCAAGAATTGAAGCTTTAACTAAGAAAATGCAGGCCCACAAACCTTCTGAACACTATCATAGAACACAGGAGCATTGAAACCAGACAGAACTGTGCTTTTGATTCCAGCTATAGCATCTAAAAACTATGTGAAATTTGATAAACTAATTCGCCTCTTTAAGCCTTAGGCCTTTCAGCTATAAAATGATGATAATCATATCATAGGTTGCTGTGAGGATTATGTAAAATAATGTGTATACAAATAGCACTTAGTATATTGTTTGGTTTATAGTAAGAGCTCAATAAATATTAATAGTTTTTAGCAGTTACCTAAACAACAAAGGCAAATGTGTTTGAGAGGCTCTCTTACATTTGATTCCTTGAGGCGGAGCCTGAGATAGAAGTTATTTGGGACTGATACAAGTGGCAATTTCAGGGCCACCTCCCATTATGCTTTAATAGAATAAAAAAGTATTTTGAAAGCTGATTGTGCACATCGGTTCCCAACTCTGTATTTAGGGATTTTATGTTGGTAGCTTGAAATCAGCTATGGTGAGCTGTGTTTACATCATGGAAACCAGCAAATGCTATAATCAGCCTTTCTCACACTGTCCCTCCAGCCAGTTGTTAATCATTTACCAGCACATTATTCAATGTAATTAAATAAGGGAAAGATATTTTGAAGCTTGATCCCCACATACAATTTTGAAGGTAGGGTAAAGGTGGAATTGAGAAAGGTTCCAGATGGCTAGAAACAGATAAAAGACACAATGGTTTTCTTAGTATATGCAACTATTACCCTAGGTACCTAATTTTAAAAGTATCACAATCATTTTTGTTTTTATTACTCACTCTTTCATCGTCCTCTGTTGATAATAATTTGGCTCTAGCAATGGATTGGACTGCTGTGATAAAATGAATTTTAACAACACACCACAAAGATTCAGCTGGACAAGAGCACAAAACCAATTCACTCAACAATCCAAAGTCACTGAGAGGGACAATGGAATAATGCACACCACAGTTGGTGCCCCCAAAAGGATGCTATATACTGACCCAAAAAGACAGTTCAAAGTTTGTGGCACTACTTCCCAAACCAAGTAATTAAATTCACTAGAAATATTTTGAAGCCATATTTGGGATCCTTGCAAATTATTCTAATTCACTCTTCTAGAAAACTATACGAAGAGTTTCAAACTGGGCCAGACTGGGAATGTAGTAAAAATAAGCCTCAAGGATTCCTTTTAGTGCTTAGATACAATAATTTAAAATAAAAACGTTGTTTTTTGTTTTTTTTCTTTCCAGAATCCCCAACCATCACCTCACTGTTTAGGAAAAATAAAAACAAAACAAAAGAAAAACAATCAATGAATCTTATTTTCCAGATTTAGTAAGTCTCCTCTGGGAGTTAAGAAGCATTTAGAATAAAAGCTTTGATTATACCCCTGAAGGTGCATCCCCACCCCAACGACATGTCAGACATTGAAAGAATAAGAAACTGCTCAGCTTCATCAAACAGCAAATAGTATTGATAGATTACACTGCCAGGTAGCCTAAATCTGATATTAAAAAAAAACCACAAGCAGAAGATTTTTAATGTTCTCCAGAAACTCTTGGAGCAATACATTCTGAACCTCAAGCAATCTGACATTTGAAAGGATCTTTACATTTATCCATGACATTGGATAAAATGGCATTATTAATACAACTTAGGATAATTAATATTGAATACAAAATAAGAAAATATGTTTGGGGTCATTTTAATAACATATTGATTGGTTCTATTTTTAATTATACAAACAATATACACCAATGTTTTAGAAAAAAAACAACATTGTAATATTCTTCAATCATTCTTATGGTCAGCCATTTCCAGTTCTTTAGGACTCAAGATTCCCTGTGACCTCCTCTGAGAGACTTTCCTTTTCTAAAGCAACCCTTCCTGTTTCTACTGTTCACCCCTGTGGTTCCTTCTCTTTTTGTTCTTTACTATTCATTATAATTTGTAATTAATTCATTTGTCCTACATATCTCATAAAACCTAAAATGAAATTGTTACTAACATCATTATTTTATGAATCACTAGGAAAGAATAGGGCTTGTAATTAAATTGATAGAGTGCTTTATTATGATATGAATTTTTCAGTGCCATCTCCATAATGTAAACTTCATGCATGCAGTGATTGTGTCTGTCTGTATCACTGTTGAAGTTTTAGTGCCTAGCATAGTGCCAGGCTCATTAAGTGTATGTTGAATGACTGGATCCTATCATGTTAATCATACTGTTCTGTATTGCTCCATGTCAGTACATTGTTTGCAGTATTTGTAAAGTATTTATTTTAAATATTTGTAGAGTATCCCATTGTATTAGTCACTCATTTTTAATAAATATTAACAGTGTTTCCAATTTTCCTGCCATTAAACAATGTTCAATGAGTATCTGTATACATACAACTTGGGTATTTGTATAAGTATGTCTCTAAGATAAACTCTTAGAATTAAAATTGTTGAGTTGGAAAGTATACCTATTTTTAATTTAGATATATTGATGACTACAGGATTTTGTTTATGTTCTTTGAACACACAGTATAGAAGAGATGTTCTTACCGTAGGAGTTATGTTTCGAGCAACCTATTTGGAAGAACATTTTTCCACTTTTACAGTGTTTCTACTGAGTCCCAAGTGGTAACTATTCCTCTAGCTTTGTTAAAGACATGCTCCAAGATGTTCTATGTTGCACCAACACCTCTGCTTTGGAAAAAACTAGGTAACACCTACTTCCTTCAATCTATAGTGTACACTAACACCAGATTAATCTATTCAAATACTGTTTTAATCACATTAATCGCTTGTTGGAAAACCTGCATTGCTTTGAGATTATGCACTCTTTGGAATTTGTTTTCATACTTTTCTATTTTCCAAATGTACTAAAATACACATGTATTGGTTTTATACTTTAAATATATAAATTTTATAAATACATAAAAGAAAGTAGGGGTCTCTGTAGCTTTAAAGCCAATAGCAAATCAATATAAATGTATTTACTTCTCTAACCAAAGAAGAAAAACACTTTGTGTGTGTGTGTGTGTGTGTGTGTGTGTGTGTGTGTGTGTAATTCTAATGGCTTTTCACTTTGCCAAGCTTAGAATGTCTCAGCCTGATATTCAAGGCTTTTCATGTTCTGTCCTCAACATAAATTTTCACAGTTGTCACTGATCAATCACCTTTGTAAACTCTTTATTTAAGAAAAATTAACCTGATCATGATTCCTGCAACATGCCTTCCATTGTAGCTTTTTCTCACATTATTTGCCTGACCACTTAAAATCTTTATTCCTCTTTTTCACTGTAAATCCTAAAAATCTCGATAGGCTCCAATTAAATCCTATCACTTTTGAAAATATTTATCTTTCATAAGTTTACTATGAAAGCTTTTTTTATCATGTGAGATAACACTAAGTTGACAAGTATTTTATACAGACAAATTATTTGTTAGTTTTTCATATCTGTAAATATTGTCCAAATATAAAAACTTAGAGCTTCATTGCTTAATAGTCACATGTAATTGATTAGATTTTAAATTTATCTTAATTTAAATTAATGAGTTATTAACTCATCACTCAGTTTGTCAAGCAGAGACTATAGTAGCCACACATGACCAAAACTACAGACTTTACAGAATTAGTTCAGAAATACCACTAAGCAAACAAACAACAGCAGACCCTGGTTGGGGTGGGGGAACATAATTTCTGGAGTTGCCACATTATATTACTTAAAATTTTCAATTTTAACTAAAAATATAGAAAAAATTCAGAAAAATAAGAAAATATTACTCATACACAGTAAATAAAATAGTCAATAAAAACTGCCCCCTATGGAGCCCAGACATTGGACTTACTAGACAGAGATTTAAAATCAGTTCTTTTTAATATGGTCAAAGTATGGTAATTAGAGAAAGTAATGACTAAAAAACTAAATGAAATTATAAAAACAACGTTTCTCTGCATATAAAATATTAACAAGGAGAAAGAAATTATTTTTAAAAGAAGAACCAGGTAGAAATTCTGGAGTTGAAAAGTATAATAACTGAAGTAAAAATTTGACTAGAAATGGTCAACAGCATTTTCCAGTTAACAGAAGAATCAGTGAACTTGAAAACAGGTAGAGGTTATGCAATATAAAAATTCTTCAAACAACTGGAAAAAAAAAAAAACATGTTGAACTTCATACGGAACCAAAAGAGACCCCCCCATAGCCAAGACAATCCTAAGCAAAAAGAACAAAGCTGGTGGCATCATGCTGTCAGACTTCAAACTATACTATAAGGCAACAGTAATCAAAACAGCATGGTACTGGTACCAAAACAGAGATATAGACCAACGGAACAGAACAGAGGCCTCGGAAGCAACACTACACATCTACAACCATTTGATCTTCAACAAACCTGACAAAAACAAGCAATGGGGAAGGATCCCCTGTTTAATAAATGGTGTTGGGAAAATTGGCTAACCATGTGCAGAAAGCAGAAACTGAACCCCTTCCTGACACCTTACACTAAAATTAACTCCAGATGGAATGAAGACTTAAACATAACACCGAACACCATAAAAACCCTAGAAGAAAACCTAGGCAAAACCATTGAGGACATAGGCACAGGCAAGGACTTCATGACTAAAACACCAAAAGCAATGGCAACAAAAGCCAAAATAGACAAATGAGATCTAATTAAACTTCAGAACTTTTGTACAGCAAAAGAAACAATCATTAGAGTGAACCAGCAACCAACAGAATGGGAAAAAATTTTTGCAATCCACACATCTGACAAAGGCCTAATATCCAGAATCTACAAAGAACTAAAACAGATTTACAAGAAAAAGACAAACAAACCCATCCAAAAGTGGTCAAAGGATATGAACAGACACTTTTCAAAAGAAGACATATATGAAGCCAACAAACATATGAAAAAATGCTCACCATCACTGGTCATTAGAGAAATACAAATCAAAACCACATTTAGATACCATCTCATGCCAGTTAGAATGGTGATCATTAAAAAATTTGGACACAACAGATGCTGGAGAGGATGTGGAGAAATAGGAACACTCTTACACAGTTGGTGGGAGTGTAAATTAGTTCAACCAGTGTGGCAATTCCTCAAGAACCTAGAAATAGAAATTCCATTTGACCCCAGCAATCCCATTCCTGGGTATATATCCAAAGGACAATAAATCATTTTATTATAAGGACACATGCACATGTATGTTCATTGCAGCAGTGTTTACAAGAGTAAAGACCTGAAACCAATCCAAATGCCCACCAATGATAGACTGGAAAAAGAAAATTTGGCACATATACACCATGGAATACTATGCAGCCATAAAAAATGATGAGTTGTGTCCTTTTCAGGACCATGGATGAATCTGGAAACCATCATTCTCAGCAAACTGACAGAAGAAGAGAAAATCAAACACCTCATGTTCTCACTCATAGGTGGGTATTCAACAGTGAGAACACGTGGACACAGGGGAGGGGGATCATCACACACTGGGGTCTGTTGGAGGGGTTAGGTGAGGAAGAGTGGGGGTTGGGGGAGGGATAACGTGGGGAGAAATGCCAGGTATAGGTGATGGGGGATGGAGGCAGCAAACCAACTTGCCAAGTAGGTACCTATGCAACAATCCTCAATCCTGCATGATCTGTACATGTACCCTAGAACCTAAATTTCAATTAAAAAAAATAGAAGAAAAATATTGAGCCTTCCCCCATAGACATGATACCATTTATATTCTATATAGTATGGTACACAGTTAAAAAAAAATCTGGAGAAAACATTTGCTGGAGAGGATGTGGAGAAATAGAAATGCTTTTACACTGTTGGTGGGAGTGTAAATTAGTGCAAAAATTGTGGAAGACAGTGTGGTGATTCCTCATGGATCTAGAAATAGAAATACCATTTGACCCATCAATCCCATTACTGGATATATACCCAAAGGATTATAAATCATTCTATTATAAAGACATATGCACACGTATGTTCACTGTGGCACTGTTTACAATAGCGAGACTTGGAACCAACCCAAATGCCCATCAAGGATACTGGATAAAGAAAATGTGGCACATACACACCATAGAATACTATGCAGCAATACAAAAGGATGAATTCATGTCCTTTGCAGAGACATGGATGAATCTGGAAACTCATCATTCTCAGCAAACTGACACAAGTACAGAAAACTAAACACCACATGTTCTCACTCATAAGTGGGTGTTGAACAATGAGAACACATGTACACAGGGGAGGAGAACATCACACAGTGGGGTATGTTGTGGGGGTGGGGACTGGGAAGGGATAGCAGGGGGTAGGGAGATTGGGGAGGGCTAACGTTAGGAGAAATACCTAATGTAGGTGACAGGCGGACGGGGGCAGCAAACCACGATGGCATTTGTATACCTATGTAAGAGTCCTGCAAGTTCTGCACATGTACCCCAGAACTTAAAGTATAATAATAAAAGAAAGAAAAAGTATTAGAAAAAATAATGAAGAAAAGGAAATAGTACCTCAGAGACCTACGGAACAACACTGAAAATACTAAGATACACATGGTAGGCGTTCCAGAAGTAGAAAAGGAAAAGAAGAAAGCAGAAAGAGTATTTTAAAAAATTATGGCTGAAAATATCTTAAATTTCATGAAAACATTAATCTACATCTAGGAAGCTCAGTAAACTCCAAACAGGTTAAATAAAATATAAGTTAATATATGTCCTGAGTTGTGCTAATTACATTTCAAGTGTTCAATAGCCACATGTGGCTAGCGGCTACCATGTTGAATATTGCAGATATAGAAAATTTTCATAATTGCTGGAAGTTCTATTTGATAACACTGACCTTCCATGCAAGACTTATCCATTGACGTTTGGTGTTCTCTAGTTTCCAGTTTCTGAATATCTCCAATCCACTTATCTATAGCCATTCATACACACACACACACACACATCTATAAGCTCAGCCTTGTTTCTAGAACAAATTATAATCTATTATATCAGGAAGACTTAGGAGCTCTGATTTGTGCCACAAGACACAGTATTGAGTTACTCTTTCTCATAATCCCATCCTTGCCTTGTGCTCTATTTTTGGTTACCGAGTTTCTAACTTGCTTTTAGAACAAAGTGGCCATCCTGAGTCCTTGTTATTGTAGTTGAATTCCTACTTACATTTGTTTCCTGTGACAAATTACAGTTCTTTGTCTTATTACAGTTTAGGATCACAGTTCTACTGTGACTAAATACTGCTTTGTTATTGTCCATTTCCTACACATGGACTAAAACCCTTCAAAACTAAAGTTCAAAGCTGGAGCTGCTACATTAATTATATTACTTTTATTTTAGAGATATGGAACTTGAAGCTCAGAGAGATTATGTAATGTGTCTAAAGTCATCCAGTGATCCAATGAATAACTGACACATTTGGAGGTCTAACAATATTCATGTGACGTCAGAATCCATGTCTCTTCTACCATTTTGTATTCTCAACATCAGAGACTAGCTCCTGACAGTATATACTAAGCTAGCGACTAGTGTCATATTACCAGACACAATCTTTTACATAGTTCACGTAGCAGACATCCATTATTCCAATGATCTGCCTCAATTATTGCCTCTTCCAATTTGGAGTTGCTTATTGATGTCTTTGGCCCATCTACTTCATCACTGCCTGATAAATTCCTTGATGTTGACTGTGGTAGTGAACTAATTGCCTGTGATCCTGAATATCATGTTTTGTTTGTTGATTGGACTTCTTTCCAGGACTTACATTTGAGTTTGCTTCACCAAAACCTACTCTAATAAAAAAAGAAGACATCTAGTTCCTTGACCCTAATCTCCCTCAGTCCTTTCAATGCTAATGTCATTAAACAAATCAAGTATGGTCTAAATATAACACTGCTTGGCCCAGAGCCTTGCATATTGTAGGGATAAATAGATATTTCAGGTGGTAATGCAAATAGTGAATTCTTAATATGAAACATAAAAATGTGCATGCAATAAGTGTTAATTGCTCAAACACTTTCAGGTGTGGATGTTCGGTATTGCTGAGTCTGTCCCACAGACTCTTGCTGAGCCACAGATGAAAAAAGTATGCAAAGGTATTTTGCCTGAGAGTGAGGCTAGGGGACTACATGGCTTAGCACTGCTGAGGACAACAAGCCAGAGAGACTCTAGTATTTATTTTAGTACAGATTTAACGAAGAGAGCCCTGGAGCAAACACAATTTGTGGGTAACTAACATTGTGGATCCCTAGTAGAGAGCAGTCCTTTGCAAGGATGATCAAAGGTTGGTTTCTGGAGAAATAGGTAAACAAATCTATCTAGATAAATTCCCTTGCACTCCCTTGTTATCAGCCCTTTGCCCTTAGGCTTAAGGTAAGAGGATTTAGCTGCCTTCAGCTATAATTCTCTCTGGAAGCTTTTACAAAACCTTCCGGCCTTCCAGAAGGCTTGCGTCTTTCCTTATAATTTATCCCACCACCCTGACCAATCTCCTACACCTTATGTGGTAGAAATATTATCAGAATCAGAAAAAGGAAGCATTAAGATGTAACTTAGAGTCACAGAGGAGGATGACACTTGAGGACGAGCTAAACACAACCAGTAATAAAAACAAAGACTATTGTTTAATTTATTGTTCTTGATAATATTAGTAATATTGATTTGAAAAGATGATAATAAGTTACCATTTGAGTGGTGAATACATCTCAAACATTATCGTACATTCTTTACATATACTATTTACTTTAATCTCCCAACATTAAAACATAAGTTAGTAAGTCATGTCTTTTCTCTAAATAAAGTTTAAGTACCTTTACCGATGTCACAAAGTGACTCTAGAATCTCTGCAAAAAATAAATTTAGGAGTGGTAAACAAAGGAAAGAGTAAAGGGACTTGTCTTGAAGTTTTGTTGGCAGAGTAACACATTGTCTTAGATTACGGGTGCAACTTTAATTGGTGGCTAATAAAAATTAGGGCAGTGGAAAGGCAGAAAAAAAGCACTGCCTCTGCTAAACTAGTAAACTCTGTGCTAGCATTTCAATAGAGATTGTCTGAATTCAAACTCTGAACTGTAGCACCACAACTAAAATTTCACTCAAATACACATTTCAAATAGGAATTCCAACCCTCTCCCCTGGGAGGTGAGTCCTGTGATCTGATCAGGATTTTATCTCTAAGGAACAGGTTATTTCAAGAGTAATTTAAATCTGAGCTTCTATGTTTTAATAAAGCAGTGGCATTTTTTTTTTTCAAAACAATTGGTGCGATCCTTCAGATTTATGTTTGCAGAGATTTTAGGTCATTGTATCCAGTGGTTCTTCTCAGATGCCCATAGGCCGTGAATGATCTTTACAGAGGTCTTTCTTGATTCATCCATTAGTATGATTTCTTATTTCCTGACCCCGCAAGAACATCCAGCTGACCGATAGCCTCCACAATGCAGATGATTTCTGCATCTGTCAAGAGAGCTCTGCAAAAGAAGACCAAGATGGCTGCTAAGTTTTTTTCTTGATGACTGGCCAAATTGCCTATCAACAGTCTCACCTCTCAAGGAAACTATCAAATAAGACAAACTACGAGAGTTTAGAAAAGTTTCCAAAGAAGAAAAACAGTTGAAGTCTTTAGCTATAGAGATCATCTTACTTTTTTCTCTCAGCTTGCAGGGCCTGGTGCTGCATGAGAAGTGAAAATTTCCTTAGTGAGCAAGTTATTGTGCAAGGTCTGCCCATTAACTCATTGCTGGATTGCTGAACAAGTGACAACACAGAATCTCTGTGGGTTTTGGAACTGTGCTAATTTCCCAGCCGGTCTTTGTGCTATAGCACTCAAACTATAAAAAGATACATGATGACTCAGGTCACATATTAATTTTTATTTTTATTTTCACTGCTTATCCAAACATAGAAAAGTAAATGCTGCAGACTCATGCCTTCTGCTTATTTGCCACTGGTGGGAAGCCCTCTCAGTACCTACTGTATATCTCAGTACCTACAGATATAGATTGGTACCAATGAATGTTCTAATAAATAATTCAAAATCTTTTCCTGAAATATCCTTAGTGATGCAAAATAAAAGAAAGCTACAATGCTCCTTCAACAGCTGTTTCTGTCTGGTGAAAGCTAGATGGCCACAGTGTGCTGTAGGGGGAGTGATTTCAGTCAGACAAAGGAGTTTGTGCTTCCCTATAGTTTCTGAGTGATATTCATTTTCAAAATCAGTGCTTAGTCTTTCAGGCCACAACGGGTCCAACTGAACAAATTCTAAGTCATTTATTTAAGGTATCACAATAACCTAAAAGATACAGTCATTATTCAAATAGAAATGCCTAGATACAAAGGAAGATAATGCAAAGTGAATTACAAATACAGGAAGAATTTTTCCAGGGTTTCCAGGAAAAAGAAACGCAGGAAACTCTCCCCTTCTCCCCAGGTTGACAATACTTTAGGTCTCCTTTCTGTGTGAAAAGGATTTGCACTAGGCTGGGTAAAGCAGGGTTTATTACATTGTAAAGTTGCCTTTGCTTTCCTCAGTTCCTTAAAGCTGAGTTTTATTTGTGTTTCTATTAGGCAAATATATGCTCCAGCCCCTCACTGAGACAGAGTTTAGCTATAATCTAAGCCACGCGGATCACTGTGGTTTAGCAGTAAGCTATCATCCCCAGTCTGGATTTCAGTCACAAGTTTAGGGTTCCTAAATTGTTTTCCAGTTTTACTTTACTATGACATATGCCATTAATTTGTGTTTAAAGATACTTAGGTGCCTGGTTTGCCCCCGAATTCTAGCTTTCCCCTGGCTACTATCATCTCAGTATTGATTTAGTTCATGGGTTTTGCTTTGGCCCTTAAATTTAAAGAGCTTGTGTTCTAGAGTCAGGCTTCTTCATTCATATCCTAAATCTATCATTGAATTGCTATGAGACTTTGTGCAGATAACTCAATATTTGAACTTCAATTTTCAAAACTGTAAGATTAGGATACTAATCATGCCTCATAAAGTCCCCTAGAATATTAAATAAGATGAGGCATTTAATTCACTTAACCGAGTGTCTTAACATAACAAGGCATCCTAAAAGATACCCATTGTTACAATTATCATTAGTCACTCAACTAAATTGCTTGGTACCCTGATCCCTGATCCCCTTAAATGTCAGGAGCTTTCACTGAGCTGTAACTAGCACAGTAGGAGGTTGTGAGGAAGAAAACAGTTAATGCTCTACCTTACCCTTGTTAGCTGATGTCTCTCCTTATACACAGATCTCCCAGATGATGACTACCACATACCTACATAACTCCCTGACATCTTACTCAGTTTTGATTGACTGGATCTCTCTACCTGACTGAACTATTTAAATTATCTTTATCCTTTATCCATATAGCTGTCTCCTCAGCTCTATCAACCTTGAGAATATGGTTTCCTGGTTTGAATATCATTTGCCCCCACAAAACCTCATGTTGAAATCTTAATTACCAGTGGGCCAATGTTGGAAGGTGTAATCTTAAAGAGGTGGGGCCCAATGAGAGACATTTGGGTCCTGGGGGCTTTGCCCTCCCAGATGGCTTGGTGCTATTCTCATGGTAGTGAGTAAATGTTTGCTCTCAAGAAACTGGATTAATTATCACAGGAATGGATTAGTTCCTATGAGAGTAGATTTTTTATAAAGCAAGGACATTCTTTGTGTTTAGACCCTTCACACATCTGTGCTTCTCCTTGATGTTATACTCCATTATTATGCAGCAGAAAAGCCCTCTTCAGAAGCTACCACCATATCCTTGAACTTCCCAGTCTGAAGAATCATGAGCTAAATAAACTTCTGTCTCTATAAATTATCCAGTCTCAGCTATTCTGTTACAGCAATACAAAATGGACTAAGACAGAAGGTTAAACCCTCAGCCCTGTCAACACTGATTGGATGCTCACATGCAGCCCTGCAACAAGATCCCAACACCTTCCTCTCGCTACTTCTTAGTATTGCCTGAAGTAAGACTGAGTGATGCCAATAAATGATAGGCAAATATCCACTATTGGGGGTTCTCCCTTCATAGCAGAAGTAATATAGGTGGCTATCTGATATAAGAACAAAGAAGACCTTGTTCTCTCTCCATCCTCAAAAAATATGTTATGTACTTTGAAGATGATGTCAAAAATCCTGTAGCTAAAATGTCTCTAATTTATGAAAATGAACAACATCCTTGGCTTAGGCAAAAGACCATGGAAGAGCTAACATTAATCTATCACCTGCTACAGATTCATGTCTCCTGAATTATGTCTCTCAATAATCACTTTCTCTATCTGATGGGGCTTTCTGTATACTGAGCCCCCAAATTTCTGAAAAAACCACAACCTTCAAAATTCATATTAAAAATATATACTCACTCATGAGAATCAATATTGTTGAAATGCCCACATTACACAAAGCAATCTACAGATTCAACGCAATTGCTATCAAAATGCCAATTGGCATTGTTAATGGAAATAGAGAAAACAATTCTAAAATTTGTACAAAATCACAAAAGACCCAGGGAAGAGCAAATCTTATGCTAAGCAAAAAGAACGAAACTGGAGAAATCACATTACCTGACTTCAAATTATACGAAGAGCTATAGTAACTAAAACAGCATGGTACTGGCATAAAAACAGACACATCAGACACATATACTAACAGAATAGAATAGAGAACCCAGAAATAAATCTACACACCTAGAGTAAAGTCATTTTTTAAAAAGGTGCCGAAAACATACACTGGGGAAAAGACAGTCTCTTCAATAAGTGGTGCTGAGAAAAGTAGATGTCCATATGCAGAAGTATGAAACTATACACTTATATCTCACCATATGCAGAAATAAAATCAGAAAGCATTAATGACTTAAATTTAAGAACTCAACTATGAAACTACTACCAAAAAAAAAAATTGAGTAAAATCTTAGGACATTGGTTTTGGCAAACATTTCTTGAGTAATACCCCACAAGCACAGCAACCAAAGTAAAAATGGACAAGTGAGATAACATCAAATTAAAATCTTCTGCACAGCAAAGGATGCAATCAGCAAAGTAAAGAAAAAATCCACAGAATGGGATAAAATAATTTAAACAACTTATTAATCATCAGAATATATAAGAGCACAAATACCACCATAGAAAAATATCTAATAATTCAACCCAAAACAGGAAAAATATTTGAATAGACATTCCTCAAAAGAAGACATACAAATGGCAAACAGGCATATGAAAAGGTGCTCAACATTACTGGATCATCAGATAAATGCAAATCAAAACTAAAGTGAGATATAATCAGATTATTAGAATTTTCTATAGTGTTAGTTGAAGTCTTTATATATTCTGGTTATCCATCCCTAGTCAAATGGGTAGTTTGCAAATATTTTCTATATTCTGTGGATTGTCTCTTCATTTTGTTGACTGTTTTCTTTAATGTGCTGAGGATTTTTTAATAACTTCATGTGATCCCCTTTATCCATTTTTGCTTTGGTTGCCTGTGCTTGTGGGGTATTGCTTAAAAAATCTTTGCCCTGAACAATATCCTAGAGATTTTCTCCAATGATGTCCTGTAGTAGTTTCATAAGTTAAAGTCTTATATTTAAGTCTTTAATCCATTTTGATTTGATTTCTGTATACAGCAACAGAAAAGGATCCAGTTTTACTTTTCTGCATATGAATATTCAGTTTTCCTAGCACCATTTATTGAAGAGATTCATTTTCCCTGTGTATGTTATTGGCATACTTATCAAAAATTACTTCACTGTAGCTGTGTGAATTTTTTTTCTTAGTTCTCCATTCTGTTCTATTGGTCTATGTGTCTGTTTTTGTGGCAGTTTTGGTTACTACACCTCTTTCACATAATTAGAAGAAAGGTAGTGTGATTTTTCCAGTTTTGTTCTTTTTGCTTAGGATAAGCTTTGACTATTCTGGGTCTTTCATAGTTTTATATAAATTTTAGCATTGTTTTTCTATGTCTGTAATGAACATCATTGGTATTTTGATGGAGACTGCATAGAATCTGTATATTGTTTTGGATAGTGCAGACATTTTAACAATATTGATTCATCCAATCCATGAACATGAATTATCTTTCCATTTTTTGGTGTCTTCTTTATTTTTCATAAGCGATTTATAGTTTTATAGTTTTCATTATAGAGATCTCTCACTTCTTTGGTTAAAGTAATTTCTAAGTGTGTAATTTTATTTGTGGCTATTGTGGATTAGATTATATTTTCCTTTTTCAGATTGTTCACTGTTGGCATATAAAAAATGATACTAATTTTTGCATGCTTATTTTGTATAATGCAAATTTATTAGAATTTATTAATTAATTTTTTTCATTGAATCTTTTGGTTTCTTGCAAATATAAGATTATATCATCTGAAGAAAAGAATAATTTGACTTTTTCCATTCCAATTTGGATGCCCTTTATTTGTTCCTCTTGTCTGATTGCAAAAGTTAGGACTTTTGATACAATGTTGAATTACAGTTGTGAAAGTGGCCATCCTTGTTGTTTTCCAGGTTCTTTGTCTGTCATATATGGCATTTATTATGTGGAGATATGTTTCTTTATCCCCAGTTTTTTTGAGGATATTCATCATGCAGGGACATTGATTTTATCAAATGCTTTTTCAGCATCATTTCAGATAATCATGTATTTTTTTCTTTCATTCTGTTGATATGATGCATCACAGTCATCGAATTGTGTATGTTGAGCCATCCTTGCATCCCAGGGACAAATCCCACTTGGTCATGCTGCACAGTTTTTAAAGTGTATTATTGAATTCACTTTGCTAGTGTTTTGTCGAGAATTTTTGCATCAGTATTCTTCAGAGATATTGGCCTGTATTTCTTTTTTTTCTTTTTTTTTTTTTTTAATGTTTCTTTTTCTGGTTTGGTTTCAGAGTAATACTGGCCTCATAGAATGAGTATAGAAGCATTTATTTTTCCACTTTTCAGAATATCTTGAGTAGGACTGGTACTCATTCTTATTTAAATGTTTCATAAAATTTAGTGGTAGCCATTGGGTCCCAGGATTTTCTTTACTGGCCAATTTTTTATTACAGCTTTGATCTTGTTACTTGTTATTGGTCTGTTCAGCTTTGGATTTCTTCCTGGTTCAAAGTTGATAACTTGTGTGGACTATGAAATTGTCCATTTCTTCTAGATTTTCCAGTTGATTGTAATTTAGTTGTTCATAGTAGCCATTAATTATCATTTAAATTTCTGCAGTATCAGTTGTAATAGCTCCATTTTCATTTCTGGTATTATTTATTTGTATAAGTTCACTTTTTTTCTTAAATGTCAGATGCACAACAAACTAGAGACATCTAGTAAGCAGTTGGAAATGGAGAAATATAGATGTGAGAACTAGAGAAAAATTTTGGCTGCAGATATAGATTTGGGAATTATTAATTTCCAGGTGGAATTGAAATTGTTGCCTTAAGGTGTAGATTTAAAGGAAATATGTAGAGGGGCGGGTACAGAATTTAACACAATACTCGAGGGCATTCTGTGAGGCACAAGAAACTGATGAGACTATGGGCCTCTCACATCTTTCCATCCAGATACTATATGTTTATTAATATAACTTTGGGTTACATTAGCTTTCTAGCAGCTACATTATAGAACTGGCTGATAATTATCAGTGAAAATGTTTAAGTTTTTTTTTATTTATAGAGGTTGTATTTCTCAAACTGATACATATGCAGTTAGTTTCTGGACATAAGTAATAACCTGGTATTATATCCAAATTAAATTATATTCTTGTTAGTATTGGCCATCACTGTAGCATATTCAGATCTCATCAAACCTCGTTATGTCCTTTAATGTATTTACTATTCTTCCTAATTCCTTCACACATATAGATTATATAATTATGTCATTCATACAATGTAAGTATTTAATAAATTGTTGGGAAAATCAGACTGAGGACAGATTCCTCACTAAAATTTTTTCTTCAGAATAGCAATGTAGCCGGGCGCGGTGGCTCACGCCTGTAATCCCAGCACTTTGGGAGGCCGAGGCGGGCGGATCACGAGGTCAAGAGATCGAGACCGTCCTGGTCAACATGGTGAAACCCCGTCTCTACTAAAAATACAAAAAATTAGCTGGGCGTGGTGGCGCACGCCTGTAGTCCCAGCTACTCGGGAGGCTGAGGCAGGAGAATGCTTGAACCCGGGCAGCGGAGGTTGCAGTGAGCCAAGGTCGTGCCACTGCACTCCAGCCTGGCGCCTGGTGACTGAGTGAGACTCTGTCTCAAAAAAAAAAAAAAAGAAAAGAAAAAAAAAGAAAGAAAAAGAAAAAAGAAAAAAAAAAGAAGAAAAAAAGAAGAAGAAAAAAAAGAATAGCAATGTATTAATTTTGGTTGGGGACACATTAGCAGTTAACAATTTTCCCACTTGTGCTAACAACTAGCCATATTTCTCCATTTGTCCACTATATTTCATTACTTACTTAATCATATACCAAATCTAATCTCATTGATACAGTTTGGATTAACTTATTTAATGAATTCTTCTGATATATTAGTCTAGTTAACTTATTAGACAAAGTAACTAGTTAGCTTGTCAATAAGGGTATTAGGTTATATTGGTATGACTTACTTTTAGTAGGCTCAAGTCATACAGACACCAGTGATAATTGCATCTAATGGCTCACTAATATACGCAAATCTATAAATGTAATCCATCACATAAACAGAACCGAAGAGAAAACCACATGATTATCTCAATAGATGCAGACAAGGCCTTCCACAAAATCCAACAGCCCTGTATACTAAAAACTCTCAATAAACTAGGTTTTGATGGAAGGTATCTCAAAATAATAGAAGCTATTTATGAGAAATCTACAGCCAATATCATACTCAATAGGCAAAAACTGGAAGCATTCCCTTTGAAAACTGGCACAAGACAAGGATGCCCTCTCTCACCACTCCTATTCAACATAGTATTGGAAATTCTGGCCAGGGCAATCAGGCAAGAAAAAGACATAAAGTGTATTCAATTAGGAAAAGAGGAAGTCAAATTGTCTCTATTTAGAGATGAAATGATTATATATTTAGAAGACCCCATTGTCTAAGCCCAAAATCTCCTTAAACTGATAAGCAACCTCAGCAAAGGCTCAGGATACAAAATCAAGGTGCAAAAATCACAAGCATTCCTACACACCAGTAACAGTCAAAACAGAGAGCCAAATCAACGAGTGAACTCCCATTCACAGTTGCTACAAAAGAATAAAAGACCTAGGAATACAACTAATAAGAGATGTGAAGGACCTCTTCAAGAACTACAAACCACTGCTCAAGGAAATAAGAGAGGACAAAAACAGATGAAAAAACATTCCATACTCATGATTAGGAAGAATCAGTATCGTGAAAATAGCCCTACTGCCCAAAGTAATTTATAGACTCAATGCTATCCCCATCAAGCTACCATTGACTTTCTTCACATAATTGGAAAAAACCACCTTAAACTTCATATGGAACCAAAAGAGAGCCCACATAACCAAGACTATCCTAAGCAAAAAAAAAAAAAAAAAGCTGGAGGCATCATGCTACCAGACTTCAAACTATACTACAAAGCTACAGTAATCAAAACAGCATGGCACTGGTACCAAAAACAGAGATATAGACCAATTGAACAGAAGAGAGACCTCAGAGGTTAACGCCACACATCTACAACAATCATCTTTGACAAACCTGACCAAAACAAGCAATGGGGGAAAGGACTCCCCTGTTTAATAAATGGTGTTGGGAAAACTGGCTAGCCATAAGCAGAAAGCTGAAACTGGATCCTTTCCTTATACTCTTATACTAAAATTAACCCCAGATGGATTAAAGATTTAAACATAAGACCTAACACCATAAAAACCCTAGAAGAAAACCTAGGCAATACCATTCAGGGCATAGGCATATGCAAGGACTTCACAACTAAAACACCAAAAGCAATGGCAACAAAAGCCAAAATAGACAAATGGGATCCAATTAAACTTAAGAGTTTCTGCACAGCAAAAGAAACTATTATTAGAGTGAACCAGCAACCAACAGAATGGAAAAAAATTATTGCAATCTACCCATCTGACAAAGGGCTAATATCCAGAATCTACAACGAATTTAAACAAATTTACAAGAGAAAAACAACCCCATCAAAAAATAGGCGAAAGATATAAACAGACATTGCTCAAAAGAAGACATTTATGCAGCCAACAAACACATGAAAAAAAGCTCATCATCACTTGTCATTAGAGAAATGAAAATCAAAATCACATTGAGATACCATATCATGCCAGTTAGAATGGCGATCATTCAAAAATAGGAGACAACAGATACTGGAGAGGATGTGGAGAAATAGGAACACTTTTACATTGTTGGTGGGAGTGTACATTAGTTCAACCATTATGGAAAACAGTGTGGCAATTCCTAAGGATCGAGAAATAGTAATATTACTTGACCCAGCAATCCCATTACTGGGTATATATCCAAAGTGTTGTAAAACATTCAATTATAAAGACACACACACACACGTATATTTCTTGTGGCACTGTTTACAATAGCAAAGACTTGGAACCAACCCAAATGCCCATCAATGATAGACTGGATAAACAAAATACGTCACATACACACCATGGGATACTATGCAGCCATAAAAACGGATGAGTTCATGTCCTTTGCAGGGACATGAATGAACGTGGGAAACCATCATTCTCAGTAAACTGACACAAGAACAGAAAACCAAACACCAAATGTCCTCACTCATAAGTGGGTGTTGAACAATGAGAACACATGGACACAGGGAGGAGGAACATCACACAGTGGGGTCTGTTGTGGGGTAGGGGGCTAGGGGAGGGATATTGGGGGTGTGGGGATTGGGGAGGGATAACATTAGGAGAAACACTTAATATAGATGATGGGGGGGGATAGATGCAGCAAACCACCACGGCACATGTACACCTATGTAAGAAACCTGCATGATCTGCACATGTACCCCAGAACTTAAAGTTTAATAAAAAAATAAATAGAGTATTCTGGAATTTGGCTCAGGAGCAATGTCAAGATCACTGTTTTTTTTTTGTTAAATATTGAGATTCCTTTAGCCCATATATAATTTTCTATCACTGGATTTATAAAAGGGAGATACTAAAGCATTTAATTCTATTAAACATGTTCATAAAAACCATTGCATACACAGGAGTTTAATTAAGGCTTCAGATATGGCAATGCTAATTAAAAAGTAGATAGTTACGGTTGCCTTCAGGATTATTAAGCAATGTCATACCTGTCAATGCCCTGAAGATGTTATTCATTTGAGCCTGTAGGCTGGAAAGTCAGATCATGTTAAACAGTCCTAGAATCATTCCTGTATGGCAAAGTAGTTTCAGGTATGCAAGTTCTCATCATGTTAACCCCTGTGAATTAGCCAGTCATCAACAAGACCATATACAGGACTGGATGCTGGACCCTCATCTTTGCCGTCACCCTGATAGAGATTATACATTCTACCTATTCTCTTTGGAAGAAGTAATCAAGATTATGTACAAGGTAGAACACAAGTAAGTAGAGGTGATCATCCTAACAATCCATACATTGTTTTCTTCAGATGAATGATCTTGGATAGCCTATATCAGTGGACGTCATGTGGGACATAGACCAGACACACAATTATTATTGTAATTGTAGTTACAGTTAATATAATTATTGAGTGCGGTATCTAGAAACTTAGGGACATGAAATAATGAGTGATTAGAGTATGGTGAGCTCAATTAAGAAAAACTTCTTGGAGGAGGTGAGTTTTCAGCCAATTTTTAAAGGAAAAAAGAAACTCAGATTTAAAAACCACTATGCAGGTGGAAGCTCTAATCAGAGGGAAAACACAGAGTAGAGAGAAGCTGGTTGTATATAGAAGGGTGTAAATAAATAATTAGGCTTTTCTAGAGCTGAACATCTTGGCAGTCATGGATCCTGGGAGTACAGGAGCATTGCAAAGTAGTGGGGCTACAGTTTCTGCAGGGTAGCCTGAGGAGAAAGAGGGAAAGACAATGTCAATGATGGGTTTCAGATTCATCCCGTTTGTTACAGGATGCCAAGTGGACAGTGAGAAACATCACTTACTGGGATTCCCCCAGGACTTAAAGTTATATGGCATCTGGTGCGTTGGATCCTGAATGAAGAAAGTGAGGACCAGATATATAATTTATGTGCTCTGTAAATCTGCATCGAGTTCAACCTCCTTGTAGGCATCTTAGTTTTCTCCTTTCTATGTGAAAATAATTCTCCATGACAGAGAGCATAAGAGCTAAGACTTAAATAACTAATTTCCCTCCATTATTTATAAACATTACCTGATTTACCTCAAGCAGTAAGCTAATATCTTGCTTAGGCATCTTATTGTTCTGTACATTGCTTTAAGAGAATGATCAACTCATCCCAGTTTGCCCAAAACTATCTTAGTTTTAACACTGAAAGTCTCCTGTTATGGGAAACCTCTCAGTCTTGGGACAGCTGAGATGGTTGGTCACTATACCTTTAAAAGTTCTTATGTAAAATCCTAGGATTTGTTGCAGACCTCAGATAATATGGGGAATTAGCCTCTCAGAGAATATTTTTATTGGCCTATGCTTCTCTTTCCTATGTGGTCTTACCACACTCTTCGTGCAGCATCTTAGAGAATACACTCATTTCTTTAGTTCTTGTCTCCCATTTGCCATCATTGGAATCAAATTTATAGAGTTTTCCCTTGCAGGAACTCTGCCTTCCAAAGTTAAATTAATCCTCCAGCACTTTGACATCATATTCAAACATAATTCAAGAAATATAACTATATTAATTTTCTAGGGCTATCACAGCAAACTGAGGGGGCTTAAAACAACAGAAATTTATTCTCTCACAATTCTGGAGGCTATAAGTTCAAAATACGGGTGTCAGTTTGGCCATGTCTCCTTCTGAAGTCTCAAAGGAAGAATCCATCCTTACCTTTTCTAGATTCTGGTATTTGGTGGCGATCTTTGGCATTCCTTGATTTATGGCAGCATAGTTGCAATCTCTGCAGCCATCTTAATATAGCCATCTTTCTTCTATGTATTTGCGTCCAAACTTCCCTTTTTTTTTATAAGGACATCAAGCATCCGATTAGGACCTATCCTAATGCAGCAAGACCTCATATTAATTTGATTGTATCTGCAAGGCTCTATTTCTAAATAAGCTCACATGCCCAGGTTCCAAGTGAACATGAATTTTACGTAAACACCATATAACCGAGTATAACAAGCTACAGTAATTTAAACAATAATTCTAAAATTAATAAAACAATGTCCAGTCCTGTTTTCATGTAATTCGTTCAATAGTTCTATATTCTTATTTTTACCACTTAATCATAGTTATGATTACATTTCTCAACTGTCTCTTATTATGGCAGAACTAGCACTGGATCTTGAAAATTCTATTTAAGTTCTATGATTATTAGTCAAGTGGTATATTATGTCAGCTAAATGTTTCTGAAAATGTTGTATAAATTCGACTCTGCAGTGTTGTACCTAGGATTTTAAATATATTCTAAATATATACCTTTTGAATTAGCTGAATACATAGGCTTTTGATTGATTCCCTTGGACTCTGAATTATAAATGTCTTTCATCACACATATCATATATAAAAAAAATTCTTAATTCTTCAGCTCCACCCTCTCCCAGTTCACCTTCAAAATAACACTATTTCTACATGGATTGGTAGGTCATGAAAATATTATATTGCATTATTTCCCTAGGCCAATGTCAAAAAAAGTGATTCTGTGGTCCACTAGTCATGTTCTTATATTCAGAATATCAGATATTCTGTGATATTTCTAGTTTATAATTTATTCATTTTTATGTTTCTTTCTGCGACCCAGTCAAATAATAATACACTAAAGTAAACCATATTGATCTAAAGCACATATCTTCATATAAAAAAGATACTGCTACTGGTTAAATTCAATTTTGTTTTCTAAAAAATAAAATTTTCAGAAGATATTTAAAGGCTCCCAAACCTGGCTATTTCCATAATTTTCATTTTGTTTTGAAAATAAATATAGATTTGTATTTCCACCTCATCTCCTCACCTTTTTGTCTTTTCTTCCCAATAAGTTGTATTTTGATTAGTTGACTTGGACACAACACAAGTCATAATTTGGCTAAACAAAAACAATGCTCAGTACAAAGCAATGCGTTTGGGCTGTCATGACACAAATCAAAGTTTTATGAAATGCAGCTTTATAGGTTGTAAAAATTTTAAATATTTATCTTTACACGAAACATACAATTAATAGTTCACAATAGCTGGCAGGAAGTTAATTGGTGCTGCAACCTAAATTTATATTATCATATATTTTCATCTGCTAAATGACTACATAGAAAATACTCCCCTGGCTTGAACCTTATAGTTCCTACAGCAAAGTCCTGTTGCTTCTTCCCATCTCTTCTAATGTTTAGTCTAGCAATGGAATAGAGATGGCTTGGCTTGTAGTCTGGCTCTAGTCTGTTCTAAACTGGTTCTAGTCTTGGCAAGACTAAGCTTGGGTTGCTTTATTCAAGCCTCAGTTTTTGAAATATAAAAATGTTGGTTAAATCCCCTACTCTATTTTACTCACCAAATAAAGTATACAGTTGAGAACTTCTTAAACAAACAATAAAGTTAATGATAGAAACCTTCCCAGTGCTTCAGGGAGGTTATAAACAAAAGCTATCTAGAACTGTGCATATTCTCTAAAAGTATATACACGTGGGGGCAGGACTACTTACAGGGGAAAAATATTTCCACCTTAATGGAATATTGGATTAATTGAGAATAGAAATCCAGTCTGATAGCCTGGAATCTAAATCTTGTTCTACCACTTATAAGCTGTATGAATTTTGACAAGTAATTTAAGTCCCCTATACTTCAATTTCCTCATACTTAGAAAAAATAGTGGAAATTATAGACCCTAATGCATATTTTTGTAGTCACTATTAAATGCTAAACTATAGGTAAAGCATTTGAAACAGCATCAGCATAATGTAAGCACTCAACAAATGTTAATCAGTCATAGCACTGTTGGTGGTATTAATAATGGAAGTAATAGTTGTAGTAATAGCAATAACAGTAATATTAATAATAGCAGTAGTAGTATAGTATCTTTAGAATTATTGGTCTATGTTTGCTTCAGCTATGAATAGAAAATTAAGGGGTATTATCTAGTAATTCTTTGCTAATAATTAGGATACTAGTCTTAACCCAAACATCTTCCTGAGTAACTCCAGAGATTGTTATTTCTCATCTTTCTAAGATAAGAAGAAGAGAGCTAAGAAGAGAACTGAAAGGAACCAGATGCATGCCATGATAGACTTTCAGGTCTCTGTTTGATTTCTGTATTGTTGGTTATTGTTCTTGTGGTTGCTTTTGTGCGTAAAACTAAAGGAAAAAATGGACTGTCCCCTCTTGGAGAGAGATAAAGAGTGGTATGGACCAGCAGTGTCATTTATGGTGGCAATAATGAAAAAAGAAGAACAAAAGCCTTCAGAGTGTCCTACAGAGGTGGGTCTGTATTGCTGTTTAACCTGTGACTCAACAAGATAAGGTCAAAAGACCTTTAGAAGAAGGCATTGAGAAGAAATATAGCCCAAATAACTGGAGAGATTATAAACAGAAATAGAGTCGACTAAACATCTTCTAAGATGGTGTTAGAGGGAGAACAGCCAGGTACAGTTTTCAAGGGCATGAAAGGTCATATTAGGACTGCTATCTCTAGGCTTATAACTAAAAAGGAATTATTCTCATGGGTTTGGGGCACTTCAAAATACAAAGTGAACAGAATATTTACTATAATTTCACTTATTTATTTTCCTAACACAGTCTACACTAGAGCAAAGAGCTCTGCAAAATATATTATTATTACTGCTATATTAATTGCAATTGGAGACAATCACTTTCCCAAGGCTTTGGATTGGTCTTTCCTGTAGACAGGGTACACTGCTGAACAGTTCAGTGGTTCTTGGATCTCAGTACAGAGGTATCTACTTGGAAAGGTTGGTGAAAATATAGAAGCCTGGGTATTACCTGCAGAGATTTTATTAGAGCATTAGGTTTGCAGTGGGAAGGTCTTATGAATCTGCATTTTTTGTTTAATAGTTCCCTAGGCAAGTCTGATGAAGGTGACCTACAGACCACATTTTGAGAAACAATGATATCCATTACCTCAGGGGTACTTTGAAATTCCCTAGATGTTCCAAAGTTTTCAAATAATCTCAGTGATACAATTTTATTATTGATGAAATGATTTTGTCTTCTGTGGTGGCACACTTCTTTGGGGAACATTTCAGAGTCTCTTTGGTTTTTTTTTTAAATTGTGTCTCCCTGAGACTTTGTCCTCTTCATCGTGAATCACTGCCACTAATTAATCCACTTTCATGAATATATTCTGTATGCTGTGTTTAAGTGTTACATACAATAATAATGTCTAACGATTTTTGAGCTCGGCTTACCAAGCACTATAATAAATACATAACACCACATTAGATATAAATTTATCTCCATTTGATAGATTAAAAAACATAGGATTTAAGAGGTTAAGAACCTGTGCAAAGTGCACATTCATTAGTGATGTCACCGAGATTAAAACATACAACTCTATGACACCAAATTCTGTGCTCTTAACAACATAGCAAGAGTGCTTTGGAGATACATTCCAATGGAATAAGCAATCCCTCTCCAAAAGCCTCATATAAAGGGCAATGAACCCTGAGAAGATTAGCACAATGTATCACCTCAGAGACTTGAGATAGCAAGCAAGTTGGCCCTGCCAGGTTATTATCTTTCGTAAATAGTATTTTCCGCCTGTCTGGGCGGGTTGAACAAGTGAAGGACAAAACTTGATAGGGATAAAATAAATGTGCTAATTCAGTTTCTCTGAAGTTTATATCAAAATCAAAGTTTCAGCTTCAAAGCAGTAGATGTGGGTGCCTGAGAATTTATCAGAAACACTCTAATTTCTTAAACAGCTGTGAGAAGAGTAAAATAAATGTTTGAGCAAAAATCTCTTTCTGGGACTGCCATAATTTGAATGTATCCCCCAAAGTTCATGTGTTAGAAACAATTTTCAATATAACAATGTTGAGAGGTTGGAACTTTTAAGAGGTCATTAAGTCATGAAGTTTCTGCCTTCATGAATGGATTAATGCTGTTATCATGGAAGTGTGTTAGTTATTATAGAGAGAATGGGCTTGTTAAAAAAGTAAGTACAGCACCCTTCTTGTTCGTGTGAATTCTCTCTTGCCTTTCTGCCATGGAATGATGCAGCATAATGGCTTTTATCAGATGCAGTCCCCCTCAATCTTGTACTTCACAGCCTCTAGAACTATAAGAAATAAATTTGTGTTATTCATAAATTACCCAGTCTCAGGTATTCTGTTATAGAAGTACAAAATGGACTAAGACAGGCACTCTGTTTGGACAGATTTGGGCCTGGAGGTACCCTCTGTACTGACTTGCATAATACACAACTGACAACAGAAATATTTGGGGCAACCACCAAATAATAGGGGCTTCTAGGCTTTCATGTTCTTTGGCATACATGCCCCTCCAGCTTCGCTATAGTCAAGAAGTATTAACAATAAAACCTCATTTAAATACAATGAGAATGCTCTCATCAATTGGCTCTTCCCTAACAATTGAAGGCTGACCAGAAAATCTTTTTGTTCCAGGCTTTATTATAGCACTAATTCAACAATATCCATTTGCATGCTCTTGCTAAGGACAATAAAATAAATATAACACTTTTTTCTTTTCTGAGTAAGAATATTATAGGCCACACAGATGATTATTCTAAACACATGGTCAACATTTGTAGACGTTTCCCTGGAAAGGTGCCTAATCAATGAAGAATTTGGGGGAAGTACCAGGGAATCCCCTCTGGCTGCCCAGATAAGTACTAATCAAGAAGCATGTCCCTTTCTGAGTTCATCATAGTCCATGGTTTATTTTCATATTAGCAGGCTTGAAAAAATGATTCTATTAAATTATAAATATAAATTTTAAAGTTAGAATAATAAGCCAATATCATGGATATCAATTTATAAATTCAAACTACAAAAGTATCAAATGCTATTTAAAAATATAACAGTCACAAAGACCGAAATTTTTGTATTGACTTGGTCAGTGCTATCAAGCCCTGGCTAACTGGATATATGCTTTTAGGCATGTCATATAGCCTCATTAAAGCCTCAGATTCCTTATATTTAATATACGGACAATAACAGTAATTACCTTACAGAAGACTCTTGAGAAGACTAAAGAAAAAAAATGCATGTAAAGTTCTTCTCTTAGCACAATTTCTGGCATACACTCAGTTGTCAAAAGTCCTGTTATTATTATTGCTATTATAAAAACATTCTTAATGAGGTTTCTTGTTAGAGATAACATGTGATGCCCCAATGACCCTGGGCTGGCTCAGCTTTCCATGAAGATTAAGCAAAAGCAAAATTAGTAATCACTCTGAACACCAAAACCAATAGCTCTCCTGTTGCCATATCCTTGGGGGCATTTTTGCTAATTATAAAACCTCTTATTTTGAAATGGAAATCATAATCATTATATTATAGTGGATTAATGCCACTGTAAAAAGGGCTTGCAGGAGTGGGTTTTTTGCCCTTCTGCTATGTGAAAATGATGTAAGAAGGCCCACACCAGATGACAGTGACTTGATCTTAAACTTTCCAACTTCCAGAAATGTGAGAGAAAAAATATCTCTTCCCTACAAATTACCCAGTCTCAGGTATTTTGTTATATGAGCACAAATGGACTGAGACAAAGGTAGAGAGTGATATAACAAGAGATTAAAATATAAAAATATTTTACAACTCTAAAAATATAAATGTGAGAAACTCAATTAAATGAGTAATTTTCTAAATGAGAGGGATCACCAAAGCTAATTAGTAGAGAACCAAAATATCTGAGATCAATAACGGCAGAAGAAAATGGATAAGTTGTAAAATAATGACCAAAGAAGTTTCCAAACCCAGATAGATAGTTCGGTAACTTCTAAAGAGCATACAATTTTTATGGCATAGCAGTTTTTTTTTTTGGACCATAGATGAAAATGGAAAAAAATAAATTGATTTCATGGAATTTATATGCCTCAATAACAAAATGTAACATATAGAGGAGAAAAATATGAATTATAAAACAATCACACTTAAAAATATACATCAAAAAACTGTAAAGTACTAGCAAATAATATCTCTGACATACTTTTATTTAATAAATGTAGATGTGATTTCTAATTAAGCATCTATTACTATAATGCACAACATTACTAGGCTGTAGCAGAAAAAGAAACAAGCAAACCAACAAAAAACATTAGAAAGGAAATTAAAAATTGACATTATTGGTAGATAATGGTTGTTTACTTAGACTAGAAAATTTAAAATAATCAACTGAACAAGTATGAGATTCATATGAACAAATAGTTCAGTACTGAGGCCAGTTTCTAAAAAATTACTCAAAAACATTATGAACTACCATAAATGGTAGATTCAGTAAGAAGATAAAGGGAAAACTTTTATTTCTTATGTATTAATTTATGAATATATTTCATATATGTGAAATTTCATTGTTTGTATATTTGTGTGCGTGTATAAAATCAATGCATAAAAGTTAGCAAGAAAAAGAAAAATCCAATGGCTATGTCAGAAAATCTTCAAAATTTTTCTGCAAGAACTACAAATTCACTTTAATAAATGTTGCTGGATAGGAAGAATAAAGGTTGCGAGCATTGTAATTCTTTCAAATTTTAACATACAAATTCATTCAATTACAATAAACACTATGACTTTTTTAAAAAATGAAAAAGCAATTCATTTGTATGGATAAATAGTAAAATTGAAAAAATAGATTGATGGAAAAGAGTACCTAGATATATTATTTTTTGAATCTTATAAATTTGGTAGTTAAAGTAATAACTATTGACACAGTATTCAAATAATGAATTAACAAAATGAAGTGTTCCCAAATTGGTACATTTGGATGCGTTTATAAGTATTATGTTGAGATCAGGCACCTTCTGAATGGCAGTACGCCGTTCCTGAAACTCAGGTATTGTGTACAAAACACTGATCAAAAACTTCTTGGTGTTGGAACTTAAATTGGAAAATTTATAGTGTAGTATTCTTTGCATGAAATCTCCAACTACTTTCTTAAAACAAAACTACAACACAGTAAAGCTATCCCATTACAAAGTAAAATGACTGAAATATTTCTTTCAGATCACCAAAAAGTTAATATGGATGATACAAACCATCATTATTTAGTAATATGGTCTCTGAATTGCCTTTGAAATTACATTTAACGCCAGTGGGTACTAGGTTGTGAGGCTGTAGAAACCAAAAAATCCCAATATTTTGCAATTAAAAAGACCCTGCAAATATATGTTTACACACGTTTGTATAGACATACACACACGCCAGATATATTACAATTTAATATAATAAATAAAATAATATAAAGTAGAATAATTGTTAAACATTTATGACTCTGCATAAAAAGTTTTCAAATTATAAAAGGGAAGAAAAGATGGCTGACTAGACACAGCCAGGAAGAACATCTGCCACCAAGGAATGAGGACATTGGGAAAACTGGCACACTCCTAGTAGATCTTTAGAGGGAAGGCATTGAGAGTAGAAGTATGGAAGACACAAATACTGTGCTGAAGGGGGGAGGAAGCTGGGCACCCTGCAAAGGGCTACTCCACATCAGGACTCATTCATGAACCCCAACAACTCCTGGGGAAGGCATTAGTTGAAAAGGCAAGGAGCAACTCACTCTTGCTATGGACCTCTGGAATCCACAACCACCACAGACACTTGAGTTGCCAGGGAGAGCTTCTCAGAGAAGTCATACAGGAAGACTCCAGCTGGTGCAGTACTCAGAGAATTTGGTATGGGATAATCTATAGTGGAGCATGACCAAAGACAACCATCCCTCTAAGTTCGGCTTGCTCCCATAGGACACTATAGTTTTAGGGGAATGTCAGACCTAAACTCTGCAGGGCAGTCTTGCCCATGAGATGGGGCCAGTCCAACCTGGGAACTCTGCAATCTGCTGACCTCTCATAGGGCTCAGCCTGGTGGTGCCTGATTGTAGTGCAACCTTTGTTGCCCAGTGGTAATACCTTTTGGCAGCCACATCATATGGACAGCTCCTGCGCTGGTGGACTACACCTGACTACCAAAAAGATCCAGCAGAATGGCCCCAGGAGTTACACACCCATCAGCCCATGCCCTCTCCTCACTGTAGCCTCCCCTGTGCCACTTTTCCTGCATGCACTCACCCACAGACAACACCCACATTGCTTTGCTGGGGCATGTGTTCACAGGATGACCTTGCTTAACCTTCCTTGCCATCATGTGTTTGTGCATGCATCATGCCATGCCGCTGCGGCCAATGTGAAAGAAACTCCCTTCTCCCACCACACCACCATTGCCATTAGAATCTGGGTGGATATGAAGCCTACCAGCCCTGCTGCTGCCAGTGTCTTGCCCCTGAGGTGACATTGCAACCAGTCCAAAACTAGGCATAGAAACAGAAGACCTGCCCCTGCCCTGAGCAGCCACCAACGCCCACGTGACCACACACAGAGGGTGAACACAGTTCTGCACCCTCCAGAACCCTGTCTTGTGCTAACATCATCACTGGTACAACGCAAGCACAGTTGCTGGTGTGTGTGGTGGTTCATGCCTGTAATCCCAGCACTTTGGGAAGCCGAGATGGGTGGATTACCTGAGGTCAGGAGTTGCTGGTGGGGGCCCCATGTGCCCAAGCCATGATGCCACCATCACTGTGCAGAATGTCCAAATGCAGGCCAGCACTCCAGCACTCACTAGCACCTTGCTGTAGCTGATGAGCATGCACCTGCTAAATTGCAGGTGCCACTGTTGGCATGTGCAAATGAGGGATGGATCCTGATGCCACTGCCATGTGAAGCACTTCGGCTGGTACTACCCATCAGAGTGTGGTGACCAGTGGTCTGGAGCAGGTTGGCCCCCTCTAGGATAGCAGGTTCTTAATCTGGAGTCAGAGAACAAAGCCAGGGCCTGATACTAGTTTCCCAGAGTTAGATCACACAGTTCAGGATTCCTGAACTGAGCCTCAGGACCCTTAAATCTTCCAGAAGTGAAGCCAGTCAACTGAAGCCAATCGACTGAACACAACTTATATCATAATCAAACCCCAAAGGGCATAAAATAGCTTAATAAAAAACAACCAAAGACAGTGATGTCAAAGTTTGAAGGAACATCAGTACACAAACATAATAAAGAAACAGTGCAGGAAATCTGACAACTCAAGAAGACAGACTGCTTTCTTTCCTCCTAAAGACTGCACTAGTTCTCCAGCAAGCATTCTTAAACAGGATGAAATGAAAGAAATAGAATTCAAAATAGGTGTAGGAAAGATCAGGATTAAGAAGAACATTGAAACCCAATCCAAGGAGGCTAAGAATTCATAATAAAATGATACAGAAGCTGACAGACAAAATAGACACTCTAGAAAAAAATTAACTAACTTGATAGAGGAGAAAACACACTATAAGAGTTTCATAATCCAATTCCAAGTATTAACAACAGAATAAACCAGGTTGAGGAAATGATGTCAGACCTTGAAGACTGACTTTCTGAAATAAGGACAGACAAAAATTTTAAAAATCAGGAGCAAAGAAAACCTGCAAGAAATATAGAATTATGTAAAGGGACCAAATCTATAACTAACTGGGATCCTCAAAAGAGATGAGGAGAATGGAAGCAACTTGGAAAACAGATTTCAGGATATCATCCATGGGATATCCCCCAACCTAGATAGAGAGGCCAATATTCAAATTCTGGAAATTCAGGAAAACTCTCACAAGATACCTCACAAAATCATCCACAAGATCCATAATGATGAGATTTTCCAAGGTCAAAATGGAAGAAAGATGTTAAGGGAAGCTAGAGAGAAAGGGCTGGTCACCCTACAAAGGGAAGCCCATCAGACTAATACTGAACCTCACAGCAAAAACCCTACAAGCTGGGAAACTATGAGGGCCCATATTCAACATTCTAAAGAAAGAAATTCCAACCAAGAATTTCATATTTGTCCAAACTAAGCTTTATAAGCAATGGAGAGATGAGATCTTCTTTAGACAAATACTAAGGGAATTCATTACCACCAGATCTGCCTTACAAGAAATCCTGAAAGAAGCACTAAAATTGAAAAGGAAAGGCTACTACCAGCCTCTACAAAAGCACACTTAAGTACACAGACCAGTGACATTATAAAGAAAGCTCACACATAAATCTGCAAAATAACCAGATAAAAACATAACAGGATAAAATCCACACATATCAATACTAAGCTTGAATGTAAATGAGTTAAGTGCCCCAATTAAAAGGCACAGAGTGGCAAACTGACTAAAGAAGCATGACCCAATGGTATACTGTCTTCAAGAGACCCATCTCACATTCCATGGCATGCATGGGCTCAAAATTAAGGGACAAAGAAAAATCTACCAAGCGAATGGAAAACAGAGAAAAGCAGGGGTTCCAAATTCTAATTTCAGACAAAACAAATTTTAAAACAATGGAGATCAAAAAAGACAAAGAAGGACATTACATAATGGTAAAGGGGTAAATTCAACAAGAATACATGACTATCCTAAATGTACAGGCACCCTACACAGGAGCACTCAGATTCATAATAGAATTTCCTAGGGACCTTCAGACAGATTCCCATGCAATAACAGTGGAAGATTTCAACAGCCTACTGACAGTGTGAGAAAAATCACTGAGGCAGAAAATTAACAAAGGTATTCAGGACCTGAACTCAACACCCAACCTAATGGATCTTATAGATATCTGCAGAACTCTCCACACACACACACACACACACACACACACACACACAAAAAAAAAAAAAACAAAACAAACAGAATATACATTTTTCTCATTGACACATGGCACAAACTCAAAAATAGACCACACAATCATGCATAAAGTAATCTTCACTAAATGCAAATGAACCAAAATCTTAATAACCACTCTCCCAGACTACAGCACAATAAAAACAGAAATTAAGACTAAGAAAATTGCTCAAAATCATAAAATTACAAGGAAACTAATTAACCTGCTGCTGAATGACTTTTGGGTAAATAATGAAAATTTGAAAAAAAAATCAAAGTTATTTGAAACAAATGAGAACCAAGATGCAACATACCAGAATCTCTGGGACACACTAAGGCAGTACTAATAGGGAAGTTTATAGCACTAAACACCCCACATCAAAAAGTTAGAAAGTTATAAATTTAATATCTAACATTACAACTAACAAAACTAAAAGAAGCAAGGGCAAATCAACCCCAAAGTTATCAGAAGACAAGAAATAACTAAAATTATATTTGAACTGAGATATACTGAGACAAGAAAAAAACATTCAAAACTTCAATGAGTCCAGGAGTTGCTTTGTTAAAAAAAAAAAAAGACTGCAAGCTAGACTAATGAAGAAGCGAGAAGACCCAAATAAACACAATTAGTGATGAAAAAGGGAATGTTACCACTGAGTCCATAGAAATAAAAGTAATCATCAGAGACTACTATAAACATGCTGCACATACACTAGAAAATCTAGAAGAAATGGATAAATTCCTGGACACATATACCCTCCCAGGTGTTTTCTCAACCAGGAAGAAACTGATTCCTAAACAGACCAATAATGAGCTCCAAAATTGAATCAAGTAATAAATGTCCTACCAACCAAAAGAAACCCAGGACCAGAGGGATTCACAGTCTAAATCTTTTTCTTGTTTAAAAGAAAAGCTGGTACCATTCCTACTGAATCTATTCCAAAAAACTGAGGAGGAAGGACTACTGCTCAACACATTCTATTAGGCCAGCATCAACCTGATACCAAAATCTGGCAGAGACTCAACAAAAGAAAACCTCAGGCCAATATTCTTGATGAACATAGATGCAAATGCCCTCAACAAAATACTAGCAAAGAGAAGCAAAACAAGTCTATATGAAGTTCCAAAGTTTCCCATGTCTTCCTATCTTCTGAGCCCTTCAAGTCTAGGAAGTTCCAAACTCCTACATTTTTCTTCTTCTCTCTGAGCCCTCCAAACTGTTCCAACCTTGGCCTGTTATCCAGCTCCAAAGTTGCTTCCACATTTTTGGGTATCTTTACAGCAGCACCCCACTCTGCAGTACCAATTTACTGTATTGGTCCACTCTCACACTGCTAATAAAGACATACTTAAGACTGGTAATTTATAAATGAAAGTTGTTTAATTTCCTCACAGTTCCACATGGATGGGGAGTCTTCAGGAAACTTACAATCATGGAGAAGGAAACTCATCACAGGATGGCAGGAGAGAGAATGAGTGTTCAGTGAAGGGGGAAAGCCCTTATAAAACCATCTAATCTTGTGATAACTAACTCACCATCTTAAGGACAGGATGGGGAAAACTGCGCCCATGATTCAATTATCTCCACCTGGTCCCTCCTATGACACGTGGGGATTATGTGAACTACAATTCAAGATGAGATTTGGGTGGGCACACAGGCAAATCATATCAGTCTATTTAGAAATCTGTAGTTAAGAAAGATCTTCCATGCATTATTTCAAAAGGGCTGAGCTGTAGTTTTCCTTTAGGTGCTGCTCAAACCCACAAAAAGGCTACAGGCAATAGAGACGTCAATGTTTCTTATGTTTCCTGGAATAGTTTGTTGAGTCTTTTTTAGAATTTGATTAGCTCTTTCTACTTTCTCTGAAGACTGCAACCTTCATGCTGAATGAAGGTGGTACTAGATTCCTAGGGCTGAAGATACATTTTGTGTTATTTTTGCTATGAAATATGGGTCATTATCACTCTGTAAGCTCTTACGCAGCTCAAACCTAGCAATTATTTCCTTTAAGTAGAATATAGAAACCTCAATTACCTTTTCAAACTGGGTAGGAAAAGCCTCAATCCAACTGGTAAAGGCATCAGCGAATGCTAATAAACATTTAAACCCTTTGTATGGGGTCATCTGAGAATCGTCTGTTTGCCAATCATCACCAGAGTAGTACATTCCCCTATGCTGAACAGGACTTACTAAAGGAGACAGTAAATGTTGGTTACTTGGTTTATTTCAGGCACAGAGTTTACAGGCCTGAGGTACATGCTTTACAGTTTTTAGTAAACCTTTCCTATAAAAAGATGAGACATTAATATGAAAAGAAAATTTCTTCCCAAGTAGAGGCATACATATGTTTAACTATTTTCCATTGATTAGAACCCAGTATCAACATCACTAATTAGCCAGCCAGAGGGATCTTGAATTAAACCACAACTGTTAGCCCAGTTTTGCTCCTTTTTAGCATATTCTGGTTCTGTTACCAGGAAGGAAATGGGCACTAACATGTCTACAACACATCCTTTAATGCAGTGGCTTTACCTACAGCATCCTTGAAGGAGTTTCTCCTTATCACATTGAAATTTCCTTTTTATGGCCTCTGCAATGAATTACAGCTACATCTTCAGACAGCCAAACAACATCTAATAGATTTAAAATTTCCAAATGATGTTTTATCAGAGAAACCTTAGTAATTAGGAGTCCCCCGTTCCCTTTAGATAGTAGCATGAACATGAAACACCAGAAAACATACTTGGAATCAGCAAAACTGTTAATAAGTCCTTTCCCAATTGCAGGGCTCCAATAGGAGTCACTAATTTGCCTTCAGAACTGAGGTAGAAGCCAGTAAGGCCTGAGTTTTGATTATCTCACATTGACTGACGATAGCACACTGGGCTTGTTTCAATGGTGCATGAAGCTACTTCCATCTTTAAATCATTCTATCTTAGGATTATCTAGAGGTTAATCCTTTAAGTCTGGTTGGCTGGAATAAACTTGCTCCATCACTTGTATGCAAGAATGATCTAAGGTGCCTGTGGATTTAGACAGATAGGTAGCTGGGTTCAAATTCTGGCATACATTAAGAGTTACATCAGGAATATCTAGCAACAAAGACTGATATTTTAATAAACATCCCTCAGTCATCCATTGGCCCCCTTAACCTCTAAGAATCCTTGTACTTGTTGTGAGGTCAAAACCTCTAGATATTGTCCCAAAGTTTTTTGGTTTCATCTACCAAAAGAGGAGTTGCTGAAACTCCCCTGAGTCATCCAGGTAATCCTGATGCTACATGGTCTAATTTTGCTTAGAAAAAATATGCCACTGGTTGAGGATACCTCCCAATTTCTGGACAAGGACACCCAGGGCAGTTCCTTGTTTTTCAGACATATAACGGAAAAACAGTTTATCAAGACTGGGGATCCCTAGGGCTGGAGCTATTTCCAATTTCTCCTTGGGTAGCATTAAAAATCTGTTTATAATTGCTATCCCACCCAAAAGTATCTAAGTCTATTCCTTTTAGATTCTCATAAAGAGGCTTGGCCGTATGCCCAAATGAAGGTAGCCATAAATATCAGAATCCTGCCATTCCTAAAAATACCTCATAGCCTAGCTTTTCTCATTTGGGATTTTGGAATGCCCAAGATGGCTTCCTTTCATTCCAGAGCTATTGCCTGGGTAGTAGGAGCTAAGCCATATCCTAAATATTTAAACTCTTGGATCAAAATCTGGGCCTTATGTAATGAGACTCTATACCCATTAGCTCCCAAAACATTTAGCAACTTAATATTTTTATCGAAGTCCCTTTTGATTGGGCTAGCAATCAACAAATTATTTACTTACTGAATAATAGCATCCACATTCAATTGTAACATCATTAATTCTCTAGCCAATGCATTTCCAAATAAATGGGGGCTGTCAATAAATTCCTACGGAATAACTGTTCAAGTTAATTGAGAGACAAAATGACTATCGGGGTCAGTCTATTTGAAAGCAAAGATAAATTGTAAATTGGAGTGTACAGGAATACAGAAAAGGGCATCCTTGAGATCTAAGACTGTAAAACAATTGGCATCCCCAGGGACCTGGGCTAACAGCATATAGGAATTGTGTACTATAAGAAAATGGGAATGACAGCCTGATTGACAGCTTGAAAATTTTGAACAAATCTATCATCGCCTTTAGGCTTTTTAACTGGCAAGACTAGAGTATTACAAAGAGATTCACAGGGCCTAACAAACTGGATTGTAGAAGTTTCTTCATGAATGGTTGAATCCCTCTTTGTGACTCTGGCTTCAGGAGGTATAGTCTTTTCCAGGGGAATGGGGGAACCAGGATTATGTTGAATGAAGACTGGAAAAATGTTTAATGCCCTGCCTGGAACCTGGGTATTCCATAATATAGGATTTTCTTGGGAGGTTATTTCAGTAGGCAAGCTAGCTAAGTCCACTATTGATTTTTCTCCTTTGTCACAGGAAAGGAAAAGGGGCAATCCCACATTTGCCTTGTGATCTCCAAAATATGCCACTGTTTGCAGCTGAATCAACAAATCCCTTTTCAACAGAGGGGTGGGGCATTCAGGCAAGAAAAGAAAAGCATGCAAGAAAACCAGAGTCCCTAAAGAGCTGCTTAACTGATAGGTAAAAATAGTACCCATGAGCTTGCCTGTCTATCCCTGTGATCATACAGCTTACAGATGACAGAGACTCATTATAATGGGTTAAAACAGAGTAAACATCCTACATGTCCAAAAAGGTGTTAATATTCTTACCTGTCACTTCAAGGGTTACCCAAGGTTTCTCTGGAGGTATGGCTAGTTGTCCAATGCAAACTGCAGTGGAAAGTCTAGGACCTGTCACTCCTGGGTATGCTAGGCTATTTTGGCCATCATTGGTTAGGTGCTGATGGCTTCCTTCAGAGCACTGGGCATGCCCTCTTCCAAAGGCCAATTTTCCTACAGCGTGCACACTGATTTATGCCCAAGGCATGGTGACCCAGAAGCCTAGCTTGGGGCTTTTCACTTTCTAGTATTTGTTATCCAGATCAAGAACTGCAAGGGTGACCACGTGTGGAAGGTAATTTTAAGATTGCAGTGCACGAGCTGCACCTTGAGGAAAATTCTTATAGCTCTTTCTGCATCCTCTGTTGTCCCTATTATTAAAAACTATAAATGCCACATCCAAAGCTGCTTTTTGTAGTTTCCTATGGATTATCAGGGACAGAAGGGACTATAAAATATACTCCCAATAAAGTCTGTCCTTCCCTTGAGGTGGGATCGGTGTTAGTATATTTCCTAATTGCCTCAACTAAACTCCCTTGAAACAATGCTGGATTATCATCTTTACCCTGAGTAACTTCCTTAATCTTTTTATAATTAACAGCCTTCTTTGTCCATTTCTTCATTACTTCCAACCAGCAAAAGACCATATAATCTCTCCTCTCCAAGTTCTCACTGCGCCTTTGAGAGTTTCATCTCTGATCTTGATGGGGACTGCTGCACCAACTAACTGGTAGACATTATTGTTAGGGTTATGGGCCAATACCACATCCACATGAGCTCTAGCTGTCTCAAAAATTCATTTGTTCTCTTGCTGTACAACAAATAGAAAACAAAATATGCAGACCCTGCCAGGTCTAACTATAGGTCATAGATAATCCTTCAAACTTATCTGTGAGTTTTTCTGGGTCTTCAGATATATGAAATTTTTTTCTTTACATAAAGCCAAATCAAACAGAGAAGATAAACCGTACCCTTACAGTGCCTTCTTTCCTATTTTACACTTCTCAAAACAGACAAAGATTGCCCTCGGAGGTTGATAAGAGGTTCCACTAGGAGGAGTACTGGCAGGTCTAGGTTCCTCAGGGAGTGGTGGGTATAGGATGAGGCTAGACAGATAAGGAGATGAAGGAGTTTTGACAGAACTTCCAGATAGGCTAGGAGGGGAAAGGGGTCTATGCACCTGAAGCATCAGAACTGACAGAAGGAGGTCCTGCTCCACACAGAAGTGCCCGCTTAACTGCAGTGGGGAGAGCTTACTTCAAGGGATTATCTAGTATTTCTAATTATTTTTCTTCCCTTCCTTTTATTAAATGTGCACACACCTGTTGGAGTGTTTTATCCTGACTCAGCTGTAAAAACACTTGAACATATGGTATTTTATCCCATTTTCCCGCTCACTTACAAAACAAATCAAGTTGTAGTATACTATTAAAGGCTATAGTCCAGATAAGTGACCATTTTCCTTGCCTTTCTTAGTGATATCAAGGCCAAACTATATTACAGAAAGACATAAATTTCCTTTTTTTAAGCTCATCTTGTTTAAATTGGTACCAAGGTTGAAGAATACATCCTAGTGGTGAATTCTTTGGGATCAATGATGTGGTCCCTGTGAAGGATGCAAATGACAATAAAGGAAAAATTCTAAGCCTTCAAGATTGTACTGACACTGTCCAAGATCCATTAAAAAGGAAAAGAGAGTGTTTAAGGCCAGATGTGCTAATGAGGGAATCCTTGCTGAAAATTAGATTTTCTTATTTATAGTAGCCAGATAATATAAATGAGCTAAGCCATATGCCTTAGATAACCTATAATATGGAAATTGACAAAAGAAATGCTGAATAAGGCAAGGGTAATAGGAAGGATTCAGGCAGGGATGACCAGAGCAAGCAGGTTCTGGTCAATAGTGGCAATGTAGATTGGACAAACAAAGCTGATTTGCCCAAATCCAGGAAAGAAAAGAAGCTTTGTTAGTGAGCAAATAAAACAGGAAGAAAAAGTCCTTTGGTTTTCATCCTGATGCTTTTTAATTTTGCCTAACAGAGTGATATGGTTTAGCTCTGTGTCCTCACCCAAATCTCATCACAAATTGTAATCCCCACATGTTGGAAGTGGGGTTTGGTGGGAGGTGATTGAACCAGGGGGTCAGATTTCCTGCTTGCTATTCTCATGATAGTGAGTTATACGATACCTAGTTGTTTGAAAGTTTGTGGGACTTCTCTGTTTTTCTTGCTCTCTCTTTCCTGCCAACATGTGAAGAAGGTTTTTGCCTCCTTTTCACCTTCTGCCACAATTGTAAGTCTCCTGAGGCCTCCAAGTCAGGGTTTCCTATCAAACCTGCAGAACTGTGAGTCAACTCAAACTCTTTTCTTTATAAATTACCCAGTCTCCCATAATTCTTTATAGCAGTTTTAGAATGGACTATTACAAGAACATTGGTACCAGGAGTGGGGTACTGTTATAAAGATAACTGAAAATGTGGAAGTGACTTTGAAACTGAGTAACAGGTAGAGGTTGGAACCGTTGGAGGGCTCAGAAGAAAAAAGGAAAATATGGAAAAGTTTTGAACTTCCTAGAGACTTGCTGAATGATTTTGACCAAAATGCTGATAGTGATATTGACAATGAAGTTCAGACTTGAGTGGTCTCAATTAGAGATGAGGAACTTCTTGTGAACTGGAGTAAAGGTCACTCTTGCTATGCTTTAGCAAAGAGACTGATGGCATTGTGCCCCTGCCTAGAGATCTATGGAACTTTGAGACTTGAGAGAGAGATAATTTAGGGTATTTAGCAGAAGAACTTTCTAAGCAGCAAAGCATTCGATATGTAACCTGATTGATTCTAACAGCATACAATCATATGCATTCAAAAAAGATGGCCTAAAATTGGAACGTATGTAAAAAAGGAAGCAGGGCATAAAAGTTTGAAAATTTTACAGCCAGAACATATAGTAGAAAAAAAAAGAAATATTTTCTGAGGAGAAATTCAAGCCAGCTGCAGAAATTTGCTTAAGTAAAGAGGATCCAAATGTTAATCAATCACCAAGACAATAGGGAAAATGACTACAGGACATGTCAGAGACCTTCACGTAAGTGCCTTGCATTATAGGCCTGAAGGACTAGGTGGGAAAAGTGGTTTTGTGGGCCAGGACCAGAGCCCCACTACTCTGTGCAGCCACAAACATGGTGCCCTGGGTCTCTGTCACTCCAGCTCTAGCCATGTCTAGAAGGGGCCAAGGAACAGCTTGGGCCATGGCTTCAGAGGGTGTAACCCCCAAAGCCTTGGCAGTTTTCATGTGGTGTTGGGCATGCTGGTGCACAGAAGGCAATAGTCGAGGTTTGGGAACTTTCACCTAATTTTCAGAGGATATATGGACATGCCTGGATGTCCAGGCAGAAGTCTGCTGCAGGGGCAGAACCCTCATGGGGAACCTTTACTAGGGCAGTGCAGAGAGGAAATATCGGGTTGGAGCCCCCACACTGAGTCCCCACTGGGTCATTGCCTAGTGGTGTTATGAGAAGATGGTCACCATCCTTCAGACCCAAGAATACTAAATTCATCAATAGCTTGCATCATGCCCTGGAAAAGCTGCAGGCACTCAATGCCAGCTCATGAAAGCAGCCACATGGGCTATTTCCTGAAGAGCCACAGAGGTGGAGCTGCTGAAGACTTTGGGAGCCCACCCCTTGCATCAATATGCCCTGATGTGAGACATGGAGTCAAAGGAGATTATTTTGGAGCTTTAAGATTTAATGACTGCCCTGCTTGGTTTCAGATTTCGATGGGGCATGTAGTCCCTTGTTTTTGGCCAATTTCCCCTTTTGCATTGGGAGAATTTACCCAATTCTTGTACTCCCATTGTATCTTGTAAGTAACTAACTTGCTTTTGATTTTACAGGATCCTAGATAGAAGGGATTTGTCCTGTCTCAGATTAAACTTTGAACTGTGAACTTTTGAGCTGATGCTGTAGTAAGTTAAGACTTTGGAGGACTGTTTGCAAGGCATAAATTATTTGAAATGTGTAAAAACATGAGAGTTGGGAGAGGCCATGGGCAGAATTATATGGTTTGGCTCTGTGCCCTCACTCAAATCTCATCTCGAATTGTAATCCCTCTGTGTCAGGGGAGGAACATGGTGGGAGGTGATTGAATCATGGGGACAGACTTCACGCTTGCTGTTCTTTTGATATTGAGTGACTTCTCACGAGATCTGGTTTTTTGAAAGTGTATGGCACTTCCCCCTTTGCTTGCTCTTTTTCTCTTCTGCCACCGTGTGAAGAAGGTCCTTGCTTCTCCTTCCCCTTCTGCTGTGATTGTAAGTTTCCTGAGGCCTCCCAGTCATGCTTCCTGTTAAAACTGCCAAAACTGTGAGTCAATTAAACCTTTTTTCTTCATAAATTACCCAGTCTCAGGTAGTTCTTTATAGCAGGATGTGAACTGGCTAATACATGGGCATAGAGGCAGCAAAACATAACCACATATACTAATCTTATTGCTCATAGCTGTTAAATACCAAATCTTAATTGACAATGTTAGTGACAGAGCCTTAGCAGCTAAAGCCATGAAATGAATTAAATGTAAAAAAAAAAAAAACAAATCTTGCAATGCCTTTTGTTCCCATTTTTTCTCAGCTATGTGTTGAAGACAAGAGTATAGATGAAAATTGGGAGGTGCACAAGGGAAGGAAAATTTAAAATCCTGCAGGATCATTTAAGCAAGGTTTCCTAAAAATGGCAGTAAAGCAAAGCCAGAATCCAGGAAATTAATTCATGCAGCAAAGAGTACAAGACATATTAATCCAAAGAAAATAGCAGTTAGCATCCCATAGTGCCAAATCCATTTTTAATCAAGATGGGCCTTATTGAGGGGCTCCACTAACCCCCTAACTCTTAGGAGGGAGTCTAACCTTCCTAAGTTGGGCCTCTAACCAAAGTTTGGACAATTGTCCTCATATTTTACTAAGAGGTGTCTTTAACCCCCTATATCTTAGAAGATACTCTAACCCTTCTAAGTTGGACCTGTAACCTAACTTTGTCCTTTATCTGGGATAAAATGTACTCTACCACTTAACCAAAATCAGCCAATTAGTGCTACACAGATTATTTTGTTTTGGGTCAGAGGTCTCTCCAGTATCTTCCCTTCATGTTTGCCATGGAGTATGTTACCAGAACAGGGTTCTAATCTAGGCCCCAGGAAAAGGTTCTTGGATCTCATGCAAGAAATAATTCAGGTCAAATCTGCAGAGTAAAGTGAAAGCAAATTTGTTAAGAAAGTGACAGAATGAAAGAATGACTACTCCATAGGGCATTCCCAAAAGAACGAGAAGTAATGCATCCACCTTAGGTACAATGCTTATTTATATATAAGATAATGAAAGAAAAAATCATGAGGGAGATATGCTCTACTATAAGGACTTCTGACAAAGGATTGAAAATCATCACTGACTTTTGCACATACATATATTATTATCTTAAGGCAAAACTTACTCTTAAATTAAGAATGCTTTTGTTCTTAAGGCATGGGACATCAGGATATTTCCTGAGTCTGTTAAGTCCTGGATCTGTTTGGTAAATATTATTAATTTGTTCCCTTAACTGTAAATAGCTTTTTGCTAAGAATGCCTAGACTCCTGGAAATGCAGCCCAGTAGGTCTCAGCCTCATTTACTTAATGAACTAGCCCCTATTCAAAATGTAGTTGCTCTGGTTTGAATTCCTGACAAAGTGAGGAAGGAATATTCCAAAATATTAGCAATACTCATTTCTGGATGGTAGCACTATAGTCAATTTTTTAAATTTTATTCTTTATATTTTTGTACATTACATTTAAAATGTATAATTTAATGATAGAATATTAACCAAAAATGGTTAATGGGATTTAAATTACTGTGACTTCCTTGGAGAGTTGCCTCTATGACTTGTTGTTTCTATGCCAGTATTGAAACCACCTTTGCAAAAGTTATATCAGTGAGAAGATTGTTAACAGTAAGCTAAGCCAACCTCACTCCCGTCTTGCCTTTTCCTTAATTATTCCTGGGCTATTGGGCCAAGCTAACTTTGGAAGACATTTAGGCTACAATTTCAATGATAATAAGCCTTGCCCAAAACTCAACAGCTTTTGTAAAGCTAACAGAGGGTCATCAGGCTGAGGGGGATGAGAGAAGCCTGAGTCCTGCTAAGGTTCGGACATTATTCCAGACGTTGTAAGATATGCAACTTCCCAATTACTCCTGCAAATAACACCGCCATTGTAAATTGGCCTTTTGAGATATCTTTCCAGGCTTTTTGCACGTCTGACACCCATGGCTTCACCTGGAACAAAAACACAGCTCCTACGTCCCCACCCAGAAGCAAATCTGCCCACAGAAGGATACCTTCAACACCCTCTGATTTCATCTCTGCTCCAACCAATCAGCAGTAAGCACCTGTTACCTGGCCACCCCCATGCCTTCCCCCAAACTGCCTTTGAAAACCCCCTAATCTACCATCATTGAAGCAAATAATTTGAGTAAGACTCCTCCCACCTGGTGTGACTGGCCTCATGTCTATTAAACTCTTTCTCTACTACTATGCCGTGGTCTTTATGCAGTGGGCAGGAAGTACCCCTTGTGTGGTTACAATATGGCTGGTCAACCCTCTTTATATCTGACACATTTTCTCTTTGGCTATATTATTAATGCAGTGAGTTTATAGCCAGTTTTTCCTGGTCTTTGAAAATTTCTGTTTCAAGGACATGGAGAGATGGGAGTTTGATTCTCTAACTATATCCAACATGTTCCATAAACTTTAGCATTATCTAGAACTAGAAATAGAAAAGGTATAGGGAATTTTGCTGCCTTGGTAGAAATCTCAACTGCAGTGTGGTATAAATATCAGTATTTATAATCACCTTTTCATTTGATTCCTTCTTGTAAATTTTTTAAAGGCTCAATAATTTGAGTGATTTACATTAACTGTGTTCCAGTAAAAAATATTTTCTTCCACTGTGCCCATTCCACTAAGTTCTTCTCCACTTAGCTGTTGTATTCAACACTAAAGTGAAGGCATTGGTTCTTCTCTAATTACAGTTGGACTTAATGACCCAGTCCTATTACTTTCTTCACATCTGTGAGTTTACTCTTATCCATTACTGCTCTCTGTCTGCTATGGTCTCATGTCATCTTCCCTGCTTGTCCCTCTGAGCTCTCAAAATTCCAACCCATTTGTTTGTTAAAAACAGAAAAAGATAAAGCCTCAACCACATATGCCCTATATTTGTATATGTGAAAACCATAATTGTGTGTTTCTCAACCAAAAAGCTTTTTCTCACTTAACAACCTCTCTAGGTTTTCTTATGTATTCTACTTGTGTGAAATGACTTCAAGCACTCTCCCTGTGACCTGTTCAATAGCTTAGCTGAGTGTTACATAAAATAACATTTTCATGCAATTGTTTCCATAGCAACCATCACATATAGGATTGGATTTAAAAAGTACTTTCTGATATGATTCCTTTCTGATAAAGGGCTTAGAGTTGCCAAAGTAAGTTTTCTGGAACAAAATTGTAAAAACATACTTAAACAAAAGTTAGTAAGGTTGTGAAATAAATAAAGAGAAAATTTACCACCCACAGTCAAAATGCAAATAACCTTACGGGTATTTGTATTTTAATATCTTAAGCCTTTTAATCTTAGAAAAGGTCCATAGCTAGTAGATGGAATTGCCCCTCCTTTACAGAGAAGATTGGGGCCATCTAACATGGACTTCCAAAAATTGTTTTGCCTCCATTCAATATTTTCTAACTCCACCTATCCTTTCCTCTTTCTCCTATCTCGAAGAAGTGTCTTTCCTATATTCCAAGACTAACCTTTTTACTGTGTTCTCATTCCCATCTCTCCGTGTCTTTATGGCTTCTCATTTCATCAATCATCTCCATCTTCAGTATTTCTGTTTCCATTAATTCCTTCCCCTTGGTCACCAGACATATGCAAATTGTTCCCATCCTATAAAATATTTCTTATTCCTGCTTTTTTTTTTAATTACAGTCCCATCTTTCTACTTTCTTCAACCTTTCATTTGTAATCTGCATTTGCTGTCTCCATTTTCTCACGTCACATTTATTCTTTAATAATTTGAAATCTAGCTTTTGGTTTCATTAGTTTATTGAATTTACTCTACAGAAATGACCTTTTAATTCATAAATCCAATGACTCCTCAGTTCTCATTTTGCTTGATGTCTTTGACAGCTGTCATCACAGATAGTTAGGTCCATTTCTCCTGGCTTCTGTGACACTTAATGCTCTTATTCTTTTGCATTCACAACCATATATTCTTAATGTCCTTGTATGTATATTTTTTACTGCTCATTCCTTTATCATAGGCATTTTGCCACCCCACTCTTCTCATTCTACATCTGTTCCACATCTTAGCTTCTCCCATGGCTTTAAGATATCCATAATCTGTCTTTGCATTCCTAAATTTCCTGCTGAGTTTTAGACAAGTTTATCCAAATGTGAATACCTAGATAAGTCTGTATATGCATGTCTCTTCAAACTCAACATGTACATCTCTGAATTCATACTCTACCCATGTATGCCATCCACCAAACCCGCTTCTCTTATTCTTTTTTCTAAGTTAGTGCCATTATCATTCTCCCAGGAAGTCAAGCCAGAAATTCTTGAGTTGTCTTCAACTTTTCTCTACTTATTATCTCCTCATTTCCAATGCATACCAAAACATATTAAGGAAGATGTCTTGCCTTTGTTTTCCCTTTCTATTTCAAGACGTACTTCTGATCATTATCTCTTGCTTGGACTACTTAAAAATTATTCTAACATTCTCTCTTCCCTTATTCTCTTCCTTCCACAATGCATCTTACAAACCCCATTCAAACTTGTCCTGAAGAAAATGAATCATTCAGTCAAAAGTATTTATGACTGCCTATTATGTCCAGTTGTTACATGATTCCAGGGAACATTATTTGGATTGTGCTACAAAGCAAATAATGATTTGCATTGTAGCTACATGATTTCAGGGAACATCATTTGCATTGTATTGTGTGTGAATGGTGTCAACTCAAATTATGCAGGATATAAACTGCATAGATGTAGACAGGAATCCTAATTATGTTCTAGGTGCTACTCTAACCACTATAGACAGCAGTGTCCCAAACAGAAAAAAAAAATCCCTGCCCTCTTGCAGTTCTCAGACTAGTAGTGAGAGAACAGACAATAAATAAGCAAAAACTCAGAAATGATTATGTCATTTCTAGGATCAAAAGCCTCAGTATTTCCTCTTTAAAATCAGAAAAAAAAAATCTTCTTTCTAATAGTTATTTAAGTGTCTGGCTACTTTTCTTATCCTCTGCTTCGGGTTCCCTAGAATTTAGCTGTGCCAAACCACTTCAACCTGGTCTTCAAAAACATGCCTTACTGTTTTACAGTGTTGTGTCCCTATATTTGTCTTTTCACTTAACATTTCCCTCTAAAGGGAAGTTAAGTGAAAAGCTGTTGAAGTTCTAGCCATTTTAAAAACCTATCTCAAACGTTACCCTCTCCAAAAGGCCCAAGGTTTTTATGATTAATCTCTTCTATTGCTCAAATTATCAGTTGCAATGTAGAAAATAAACAGGCCTTCCATCAACAGTAGACTGGATAAAGAAAATGTGGCACACATACACAAAGAAATTGTACCATTAAAAAACTAAGCCATTAAAAAAATAAGAAGATCATGCCCTTTGCAGCAACATAGATGGAGCTGGGGCCATTATCCAAAGTGAACTAACACAGAAACAGAATGCCATATACTTCATGTTTTCACTCATAAGTGGGAGCTAAACATTAAGTACATATGGACACAAAGAAAGGAACAATAGACAACAGAGCCTACTTGAGAGTGGAGGGTGGGAGAACGGTGAGGATTAAAAACCTACCTGTTTGGTATTATCCTCATTACCTGGGTGATGAAATAATCTGTGTCAACCACCTATGACAATCAATTTGCCAGTATAGCAAACGTGCACAGGTACCCTGAATCTAAAAGTTTAAAAAAACGACCTTAAAATCAGATAGACCTGGATTTGAATTTTAATTGTTCAAATACTAGCTGAGACCTTAAAAAAGTTATTAAACTTCGATAAGACTCAGTATCTTGATGTGTAAAATGGTTATTATAATATGTAACTTTCAAAATTGTCCAAAAACATAAACATAGTACATACCAAATGTCTAATGGCATTAAGCTCATAGAAGGCATTCAGTAAGTGATAGCTACTAAAAGTCTGTTGATCTTTGAAAATTACTCCCTTTGCTACTTACTAACTATATAACTTTGAGCAAGATTTTTAATCTCTGTAAAGTAGAAGCAATCACAACGAACTCTCAGGGTTGTTTTGAGAATACGTAGAGTGCCAATTACAGAGCCCAGACAAAAGGAGCAACTTGAACCAAGATGAGTTTGTGTTTATTACACTCTGTCCTAAATTATAATGGTGGGTATGCACAGACACACATGTATGTATCACACTCCAATCTAGTTTTTCCTCTAGATTATGGACTCCTTAAACCAGGTATTGTGTTTTCACTCATCTTTCTCTTACCCTCAATTCTTTCTACATTGCAAACCTGGCTGACATTGAACTGTTATTTTCTGTGTTTACCTTGTCCCCAAGTTCTCCCTTCCTTCTTTCCTCTTCTGAAATTATACAAGACTTCATATATATATTTATCTTATGGCACTAATCACAGTCTTCCTCACTGTTTTCTTGTCTTGTTACATCTGTCCCCATCAATTTTTTCTCCCACACTGCTGTTAGGTAGGTTATAAGATGCTTGAGTGACATCATAGTGACATTCTCTTCCATATTACCTCTTAGAAGAGCATTGAACTGGGACTTTTATGTTATAAAAACCGATCAATTGTTTGGTCCCAAATATCCTAAGCATCTGCATGGTGAGTGATGCATTTCTTTTTCTTTCCTTCTTTCTTTTTTTTTTTTTTTAGAGGGAGCCTTGCTCTGTCACCTAGGCTGGAGTGCAGTGGGGCAATCTTGGCTCACTGCAACTTCCACCTTTCAGGTTCAAGTGATTCTCCCACCTAGTCTCCGGAGTAGCTGGAACTACAGGTGTGCTCCACCACACCCAGATACTTTTTGTATTTTTAGTAGAGATGAGGTTTCACCCTGTTGGCCACAGTGGTCTCGAACTGCTGACCCAGGTGATCCACGCACTTCAGCCTCCCAAAGTGCTGGGATTATAGGAATGAGCCACCATGCCCAGCCTGAGTGATGCATTTCTTAAATCTTGTATACAATTCAACTACAAAAATAAATGTTCATGATAATTTTCAAAAGGAAATTCCAAGTGATCATTTTGACATCCATTTATTAGATCTGCCATTTGATAAAGTGATATGTTACTTGTTACAACTTTATGAAGATATTCTGAGAACAAATTCATCTAACCAAGATATGACTTAAGAAATCAGCAGTTAGAATTCAGTTATCTGTTTAACCCCAATGATGTTTGATTACAGTGTCTCACATCAGAAAGTTATAAAGGTGACAACTTCTTATTTGGGCTTTACACCTAATGCATAGTCATAAACTGTTTTGCTAAGTCACTCAGCACAGATCCATTTAAAGTGCTACCTTTCTGCACTGACAGATTTGCTGACTTCTGGTTAGAAACTGCCTGATGTATTTTGCTTCATGTTATTTGGTTTTATGTTGGATGATAAAAGTGCACCACTAATGATTCTGCTTTCATCAGCAATCAAGTCTTTCTTTACATCCATTTTATCCTTTAATAATAAAAGTGCAGGAGTCATTGTGATGGAAAAGATGACCATACCAAGGATTCACAATAAAATAAACATATTACAATAGAAGGTATTAAAATGGCAGAAACTTCAATTACTTTTGCACCTAATAAAAAGTGGTCATGGAAGTCCCACAACAAATTCTTTCCACTTGTCTTTATTTTATTCTACCTGTATGGCATTTGGAAAGCCCAAGTCCCAAACAATTGCAAAGCAGTTATAAAGTTGTAATGTGTGCAAAAAATACAATTAAAACATTTAAAAATGCATATGTCTTCATGGAAAAATACCCAAAACATAAAATTTAAAAGCAGGAAATAAAACTGCATGTTCATATAAAACATGCTTCCTGAATTTCCTGTTTTTGTATTTTTTGTGTATAGCAATATTGATTTTCCCCTTATAATTTTCTTCCCAGAGATTTTAAAAGCTGGAGACTTAAAGAGAATTTTTGTAACATAATTTGAGGCTGTGAAGATGATACACACTTTTTTAACATAATAAGTTACAGGAGATAATGCTAGGAGAAGGATCCTCTTCCTGATATAAAAAGCTTGGTTTCATTTCTTTATTTTCAAGAATATACCTGAAGCATGGACTCCACGAAGGCTTATTTTGTCCTCCCTCTACCCTCCATATCCAAAGCCCCAAGTTTTCCATGTAGTAGCTGAACAGAATAAAAACACAGAACGCACAGACAATTTCTAATATATGTCCAGACTCAAAAGGCAGGACTTATTTGGTATTAAATGATCAAGAAACTATGAAGATTAGACGAAATTAGGTAGAATTGAAGTGCTGGTTACATGATACACACTGAAGCTTGAGAATTAAGGCCTCACATCCATGAAGCTTAGGGATACATTGAGTAGAATGAGACATCTGCACCTGAATCTCCACCACCTTGTAGACTCTGTGAGATAGATCATACCATTTAAATCTAGATTTGAAAAGTATTAAAAATTCCTCAGCACCCTATGTATTTCCGTGTTTTGCTGGCTACTTACCCAATAGCCTATACTCATTGCTCCATTCTCTAATAAAGGACAAAGGACCAGAGTTACTTATATTTGCAATTACATATTTCTAGCATTGAGCATTTCTAGAAATAACCTTATAATATTCTAATGGGTGGCTTAACTTACATATCATTGAACTGTGAGGATATGGAATGTGATAGCAGCATCCTGACATAGGTACAGAACATGGGGCTCTATAGGCCACCTTTATAAGGCTGTGTTTAAAACTATGACACTCTAAATGATCCAAATTAATATTTAGCAAATGATACACACAGTAACAGCTACCATTTATTACTGAGCACAAGGTAAACCTTATGCCTCCTCTGTGAGTACTATATCCCCATTTAGGAAACATAAAACCCCTGAAGTTTAGAGAAGTTGTACCTTTTACTCCCAAGGTAGCACAGTAACTTTAGAGAGCCAGAAGTCAATCACAGCTCTTATTCCAAGGCCAGTGTTCTTTCCACTGTGCTTATTGCCACATAAAAATAATGAAGATATCTCTCAGGAGGAGTTAGAGAAGTGAGACCTACTATCCAGAAGCACTGATGAAACATAAGAAGTTGAAGATTGGAAGGAAATATAGATGAGACCAGGAAAGGAAGATCCAAGTAATCCACTCTCATCCATCAACTAATTTTGACATAACACACCCATACTAATTCTGTGGATCAAAAATAAAACCTTTTCTTTCTGTTTTACATAATGTATTTGAATATTGGGGCACATGAAAAAGGAGACCATCCAGCAATGGTTTACATGAGACTCTTTGTCAGTTGCTTTTCAGCCCTGTCAAAACTAATTAATTCCACTCATTCAGGTATTGGGTTAAGCTGATTCGTAGGCAGTAGTGAATTATTTCTTTCTTCCACATGGAAGGAAGAATCTCAAGACAAGAAGGTTCTTGACCATATTGCCATAAAATTAATGCAAAACTTAAGCTAGAAATGTCATTATTATTTAGAATACAGTGTTTTGTTCTCAGTTTGAGACCTGTTCTCATCAACTAAAACTTGATTCAAAACAAATTTTTGTTTCAAAACAGCTTTATTGAGGTATAATTTATGAAGGAAAGCAGAGCAAAATGGCAGAATAGAAAGATCCACCAATCATCATGCCTACAAGGACACCAAGTTAACAACTATCTACATAGAAAAAAAAAACACCTTCATAAGAACCAAAAATCAGGTGAACAATCATAGTACCTAGTTTAACTTCATATCACTGAAAGAGGCACGGAAAAAAACAGCAAAAACAGTCCAAAATTGCTAATGCCATGTTTTCCCCCATTCCCTGGCAGTACAGGATGGTACAGAGAGCTTTTTTGGACACTGGAGGATGGAGAGCACAGCAATTGTGAGGCATTCAGCTCAGTGTTGAACTATTAGAGCAGAAGAAAATCCAGACCCAATGTAGCTGATGCTCTCCCATGGAGGAAGCATTTAAACCAGCCCTATTCAGAAGGGAATTGCCCATCACAGCAGTTTGAACTTGAGTGCCTGCAAACCTTGCCACCAAGAGCTACAGTACTCTGCATCTCCAAGTAAACTTGAAAGGCACTCCAGGCCATAAGGACTGCAACTCTTAGAAAAATACTAATGCTGAACTACACCCAAAGCCACTGGACTAGAGGTGTATGTGACATATTGAAACACCAGCTAGCACAGCCAAGGGAGTGCTTGCATCACCCTTCCACTAAATCCAGGCTGCACAGCTTATGGCTCCAGAAGAGACCCCTTCCCTCCACTAATGGTGTTTGCTTTGGGCATTCCACTGTCGAGGTCACCACTTGTGGGCATCTGTCCTGCAGACTCTGACTCAGCAATAGATGAATAAAGTACACTGACACACTGATATTATGCTTTGCCAGTTTGACTGAAGGTGAGTGACCGCTTACAGACTCCCTGGAGAGTGCTATAAAGAGATAGCAGCTGCCAGCCCCCACCAGCCAGAGAGATTTGCATTTATTTAGTAAAGTTTATTGACAAAAGCTTAAATCAACACCACTAGAGTGAAGAGATTAAAGGACAGGTTCCGTTGCCAAAATCAAGCACCATTAGAGGGTAATATCCCTGGTCAAGCTCCCCACGAGTGGGCTATCCAGCTCAAAGGTTCATTTTAAGACCACGTGAGTAAACAATTTAGTTAGGTAAACTCCCCCACATACCCTAGCTATTTGCTTTACTTATTAACTAAATGTAAATGGGATTTAGGCTGCCTTCAGCAAAGAACTATAGAAAAAACCCTTAGGCCTTCCAAAAGGGATTGAGACTATATTCTATAACTTTCTCTAATATTTTTCCCTTAATATTTTTCCCACCTCCATGAGTGAATTCCCATAAGAGCATACATAAATGAATTTATAATGAAGAAAACAATACAAAAAACAATTAAACAAAAAAGCTGTTTTTTAACAAAGATAAAATTGACAAACCATTCACTAGACCAAGAATAAAGAGAGAAAACTGAAATAAGTAAAATCAGAGATGAAATGGAGACATTATAACTGATATTGCAGAAATTCAAAGGATCATTTAGTGGCTAATAGGGGCAATCATGTGTCAATATATTGAAAAATGTGGAAGAAATTGAAAAGTGCTTAGATACATACAACATACCAACATACTTGAAACCATAAGGACATCTGAAACCATGAGGACATCTAAAACCTGAACAGATCAATAAGTAATGAGATCAAATCCACAATAAAGTCTCCCAGTGAAGAAATCTAGGACAGTATCACTGCTGAATATTGGCATAAATCCTCAACAAAATACTAGAAAAACATATTCAACAAATTAAAAAGTTCATAAATTATAATCAAGATGGGTTTATACTGGGGATGCAAGGATTATTCCACATATGCAAATCAAATCATGTGATACATCACATCAACAGGATGAAGGCTAAAAACAATATGATCATTTCAATTGGTGCTTGATCACCAGGTCAAGAGATCAAGAGTATCTTGGCCAACATGGTGAAACCCCGTGTCTACCAAAAATACAAAAATTAGCTGGGTATGGTGGTGGGTGCCTGTAATCCTAGTTACTCAGGAGGCTGAGGCAGGAGAATCACTTGAACCTGGGAGGCAGAGGTTGCAGTGAGCCAGGATCACACCACTGCACTCCAGCCTGGTGACAGAGAGAGAGACTCCATCTCAAAAAAAAAAAAAAAAAAAAAAAAGCTCCTCTCTGTTTTGCTCACCTTCCAGCTGTCTGCACAACTTCATTCTTCCAGGATGTTGGGCAAGAACTCAGGATCCACCAAACTTCAGGAGCAAAGGGATCTGTAACATGTTCCTGGCCAGATCATCAAGTTGTGGACAGTGACACACTCTCAGACTATGGAAGTAAAGAGTGACAACTTTTCTGGGGGCCCAGACCTCAAGGATCCAAGAGTTAGAAGTTGCTGTAACATTATAACCCTTCTCTCCTCTGCTGTCACTGGGCAGCTACCCCACACAAGAGAAGCAGTGGCAAGGCTGGGCCAGCTCAGAGCTGTGGGCTGAAGTAAAGGAGCAGGACTTAAAAGCTGTAACACAAATGAGGTGAAACACCCCCAAAACATGTCACCCTGATTCCCCACACTGTGGGTGGTGAGGAGAGAAGAGCTATGGTTTTTCTGAGGGCCCAGACCTGAGGACACCCTGAGCCTGGGCTGTGATATGGTATAACACCCTCTTTGGGGCTTTGTGATTCCTGGCATCTCTGAGCTTTTGGGCACCCTACCACATTCCCCAGTGCCCACAGCAGAGGCCTCTTGCAGTATGCCTGGTCCAGCCACAGTCTTGCACAGAGCTGGCACCTGTGCCAGTGCCTGGAGCTGCCCACCCTACTGCAGCCAGCACACCTGGCTGTGCACAGTGGCCAGATATGTCACTTGCTTGCTCACACACTCCTTGTGACTCCACACCTGGTTTGCCCTTGGCAGGCACTGGGATCTTGTCTGGGAGCATGAGCCAAGTGCAACCTACCAGACAGACTGGGCAGAATAAGACCAGCTGGTGTGAGCAAAACCAAAGCAGAGGTGCCACCGGCTAGAGGTTTCTGACTCCAAAGCAACACCCTAAGGATCCTGTGACAGTATCATTCCTTTGGTAAGGAAGGAAAATCTAAAAACCTTTTCTGTAAGATCTGGAACATGACATGGATGCTCACTTTCACCACTCTTATTCAGCATAGTACTGGAAGTCCTGACTAGAGGAATGAGACAAGAGAAAGAAAGTGCAACCAAATTGGAAAGGAATAAGTTCAGTTACCTATGTTTGCAAATGATATAATCATAATTTTAAAAACCTGAAGACTCCAACAACAAACTCTTGGAACTGATAAACAAATTCAGTCAAGTTGCAGGATACAAAATCAACATAAAAAATCAGTAGAATTTCTATATGCCAACACTGAACAATCTGAAACAGCAATGAAGAAAGTAATTTTATTTTTAATAGCTACAAATAGAATAAACTACCTGGGAATTAACCAAAGAAGTAACAGATCTTTACAATGACAAGTATAAAACATTATTGCAAGAAATTGAAGGGGACACAAATAAATGGAAAGGTTTTCCATGTTCATGAATTAGAGGAATTAGTGATGTTAAAATGTTGTACTACCCATAGCAATCTTCAGATTAAATGCAATCCCTATCAAAATATCAATGACACTCTTCATAAAAATAGAAAAAAGCAATCAGAAAATTTATATGGAATGAGAAAAGGACACAGAAAAGCCAAAGCTATCCTAAGCAAAAATATCAAAACTGAAAGAATGACATTATCTGACTTCAAATTATACTACAGAGATATAGTAACCAAAATGATATGGTACTGGCATAAATACAGACACATATATTAGTGGAACATAATAGAGAAACCAGAGATAAATTCATATATCTACAGTGAACTTATCTGTAACAAAGATGTCAAGAACATACACTGTGGAAAGGAAAGTCTTTTCAATAAATGGTGCTGGGAAAACTGGATATCCATATGCAAAAGAAAGAAAGTAGAGCACTGTCTCTTGCCATGTACAAAAATCAAATCAAAATGGATTAAGTACTTATATCTAAGACCTCATACTTTGAAAGTATTGCAAAAAAACTTTGGGGAAACTCTCCAAGACATTGGTCTTGGCAAAGGTTCTTCAGTAATATCCCACAAGCACAAGCAACCAAAGCAAAAATGAACATATGAGATCACATGAAATTAAAAAACTTCTGTACAGCACAGGAAGCAATCATCAAAGTGAAGTAAAAATCCACAAAATTATAGCAAATATTTGCAAACTATATACATGGAACTCAAACAAATCTAGATGAAAACATTTAGTGATTTTAAAATGGGCAAAAATATCTAAATAGACATTTTTCAAAAGAAGATGTACAATTGACAAACAGGCATATAAATGATGCAAATCAAACTACAATAAGGTATCATCTCAACCCAGTTAAAATAGATTTTATCCAAAAGTCAGGCAATAAAAAATGTTAGAAAGAATGCAGAAAACATGCCCACATTAGAAGCGAGGAAGGATCTAAAATCAACACCCAATCATCAAAATTAAAAGAGCTAGAGGAGCAAGATCAAAAAAATTCAAAAGCTAGCAGAAGACAAGAAACAACGAAAATCAGAGTAGAACTGAAGGAGATAGAAACAAACAAACAAAAAAAACCTTCGAAAAATCAATAAAACCAGACGCTGGTTCTTTGAAAAAATCAACAAAATAGAAAGACCGCTAACCAGACTAATAAAAAAGAAAAGAGAGAGAACAATCGAATAGATGCAATAAAAAATGATAAAGGGGATATCACCACTGAAGCCACAGAAATACAAACCAGCATCAGAAATTATTATGAACAATCCTATGTACATAACCCAGCAAACTCCCAAGAAATGGATAAATTTCTGGACACTTACACCCTCCCAAAACTAAACCAGGAAGGAGGTGAATCCCTGAATAGACCAATAGCAAGATATAAAGCTTGAGACAGCAATTAATAGCCTACCAGCCAAAAGAGTCTAGGCCCAGACGGGTTTACAGCCAAATTCTACCAAACATACAAAGAGGAGGTGGTACCATTCCTTCTGAAACTATTCCAAACAATACAAAAAGAAGGAATCCATCCTAACTCCTTTATGAGATCAACATCATCCTGATACCAAAACCTGACAGAGACTCAACTAAAAAATAAAACTTCAGGCCAACATCCATGATGAACATCAACGCAAAAGTCTTCAATGAAATATTGGCAAACCAAATGTAACAGCACATCAAAAAGCTATCCATCACAATCAAGTAGGCTCCATCCTGGAGATGAAAGGCTGGTTCAAGATACGCAAATCTATAAACGTAATCCATCACATAAACAAACCAAAGACAAAAACCACATGATCAGCTCAACAGATGCAGAGAAGGCCTTCGACAAAATTCAACAGCGCTTTATACTAAAAATGCTCAATAAACTAGGTATTGATGGAACGTATCTCAAAATAATGAAAGCTATTTATGACAAATCCACAGCCAATATCATACTGAATGGGCAAAAACTGGAAGCATTCCCTTTGAAAACTGTCACTAGACAACAATGCCCTCTCTCTCATCATTCCTGCTCAATATAGTATTGGAAGTTCTAGCCAGAGCAATCAGGCAAGAAAAAGAAATAAAGTATATACAAGTAGCAAAGGAGGAAGTCAAATTGTCTCTATTTGCAGATGACATGGTTGTATATTTAGAAGACCCCATTGTCTCGGCCCAAAATCTCCTCAAGCTGATAAGCAACTTCGGCAAAGTCTCAGGATACAAAATCAGTGCGCAGAAATCACAAGCATTCCTATATACCAATAACAGACAAACAGAGAGCCAAATCATGAGCGAAACCCCATTCACAATTGCTACAAAGAGAATAAAATGTCTAGAAATACAACTAGCAAAGGATGTGAAGGACCTCTTCAAAAAGAACTATAAACCATTACTCAAGGAAATAAGAGTGGACACAAAAAGATGAAAAAACATCCCATGCTCATGGTTAGGAAGAATCAATATTCTGAAAATGGCCATACTGCCTAAAGTAATTTATAGATTCAGTGCCATCCACATCAAGCTACCATTGTCCTTCTTCACAGAACTGGAAAAAAGAACTTTAAACTTCATATGGAACCAAAAGAGAGCCTGCATAGCAAAGACAATCCTAAGCAAAAAGAACAAAGCTGGAGGCATCACGCTACCGACTTTAAACTATGCTACAAGACTACTGTAATGAAAACAGCATGGTTCTGGTACCAAAACAGAGATACACACCAATGGAACAGAACAGAGGCCCTGGAAGTAACACCACACATCTACAACCATCTGATGTTTGACAAACCTAACAAAATCAAGCAATGGGGAAAGGATTCCCTATTTAATAAATGGTGTTGGGAAAACTGCTAGCCATATACAGAAAGCTGAAAGTAGACCCCCTTCCTTACACCTTACACTGAAACTAACTCCAGATGGATTAAAGATTTAAACATAAGACCTAACACCATAAAAACCCTGAGAAGAAAACCTAGGCAAAACCATTCAGGATGTTGGCATAGGCAAGGACTTCATGATTAAAACACCAAAAGCAATGACAACAAAAGCCAAAATAGGCAAATGGGATATAATTAAACTTAAGAGTTTCTTCACAGCAAAAGAAACAGTCATTAGAGTGAACCAGCAACCAACAGAATGGGAAAAAATCTTTGCAATCTACCCATCTGACAAAGGCCTAATATCCAGAATCTACAAAGAACTAAAGCAGATTTACGAGAAAAAAACAAACACTTTTAAAAGTGGATGAAGGAGATGAACAGACACTTTTCAAAAGAAGACATTTATGAGACCAAGAAACATATGAAAAAATGTTCATCATCACTGGTCATCAGAGAAATGCAAATCAAAACCACAATGAGATACCATCTCATGCCAGTTACAATGGCGATCATTAAGGAATCTGGAGACAACAGATGCTAGAGAGGATGTGGAGAAAAAGGAACATTTATACACCGTTGGTTGGAGTGTAAATTAGTTCAACAATTGTGGAAGACAGTGTGGCGATACCTCAAGGGTCTAGAAATAGAAATTCCATTTGACCCAGCAATCCCATTACTGGGTATATACCCAAAGGTTTATAAACTGTTCTACAATAAAGACCCATGCACACGTATATTCATTGGGGCACTGTTTTCAGTAGCAAAAACTTGGAACCAACCCAAATGCCCATCAATGATAGGCTGGACAAAGAAAATGTGGCACATATATACCATGCATACTATGCAGCCATAAAAAAACGATGAGTTTGTGTCCTTTGTAAGGACATGGATGAATCTGGAAACCATCATTCTCAGCAAACTGACACAGGAACAGAAAACCAAACATCACATGTTCTCACTCTTAGGCAGGTGTTGAACAATGAGAACACATAAACATAGGGGGAGGAGCATTACACACTGGGGTCGGTGGGAGGGCTAAGGGAGGGATAGCAGGGTGAGGGGATTCTGGGAGGGATAACATGGGGAGAAATACCAGTTGCAGGTGACAGGGGGATGGTGGAAGCAAACCACCTGGACAAGTATGTACCTGTCCAACAATCCTGCATGATCTGCACAGGTACCCCAGAACCTAAAGTACAATTAAAAAAATAACTAAAATAAAAGAATGTAGAAGAAAGGATCTCTGGTATAGTATTAGTGGGAATGTAAACTAATACATCCACTATGGAAGAAAGCACGGAAGTTGTAAAAAATACTAAAAATAAGAGCTACCATATGATCCATCAACCCCACTCCTAGGTATCTACCCAAAAGTAAGGAAATCAGTATTTAGAGGAAATATCAATACTCCAATGTTTACTGCAGCTTTATTCACAATAGCCAACTTTTGGAAGTAACCTAAATGTCCATAAACAGATGAATGGATAAGAAAATGTGGTATCTCTACCCAACGGAGTACTATTCAGTTATAAAAAATGAGAGCCAGTCATTTGCAATGACATGGATGACCTGGAGGTCACTATGTTAAGTGAAACAAGCCAGGCACAGAAAGAAAAACTCACATGTTCTCACTTATTTGTGGGTGCTAAAACTAGGACAATTGAACTCATGGTTTAATTTGATAGAGAGTAAAAGGATGGTTACCAGAGGCTGGGAAGTGTAGTAGACAGGTAGGATGAAGTGGCGATGGTTAATACAAAATAAAATATTAGAATGATTAATACCTAGTATTTGATAGCTCATCAGGATGACTATAGTGAGTAATAATTCAATTGTACAGTTAAAAACAGGTAAAAGAGTACAATTAGATCATTTGCAAGAGAAAGATTAAGTGCTTGAGGTGGTGGATACTCCATTTACTCTGATGTGATTATTATGCCTTGCATGCCTGTATCAAAATATCTGATGTAACCCATAAATATATACACTATTACTCAGAAAAAATAAAAATAAAGATAAGAAAATTGAAGGAACTTCACCCACACACACACACACACCCACACACACACAAAGAATTCTATCTCCAGTCATGTTAATGTAAGTGATGATACCATTGAACCTCCCTGTATAAACATATCTGAAGAACATATAATATATAAAGCGATTGTTTACAGGCATTGAGCAAAAGCAAAACAATATTCAATACTTGAAAAAATAGCAACAGGTAAACTGAGCACCGTGCGGTAATCCTACATTTTTCTGTTAGTATACAATTTCTGACCTTAACACAGGGGAGGCGGAGTCTAAGCAGAGCAAGACAGGCACCACTGATAAAATTAAATTAAATGCTAAAACATATTTATTTAACTCAAAAGAAAGTTAAAAAGAGAAACGGATCAATAAAAACATATAAATTAACTAAAATGCAATCATCAAATGGTAGACTTAAAATTATGAATAAATTAAATATACATAGAATATTACACCAAAGTCATTTATTGTCAAGCTATGTAAAAAATGTGACTCAGATATGTGCTGTCTGTCTGCAGGTGTTGTACCTTAAATAGAAAGATAAAGATAAATTGAAAATAAAACAATGTAAGAAAGACCAGAGTGGCTATATTAATATAAGACAAAGTATATTATGAAACAAGTAAAGGTCAGGTGCTGTGGCTCACGCCAGTAATCCCAAAACTTTAGGAGGCCGAGGCAGGCAGATCACGAGGTCAGGAGATCAAGACTATCCTGGCTAACATGCTGAAACCTCGTCTCTAATAAAAATACAAAAAATTAGCTGGGTATGGTGGCACATACCTGTAGTCTCAGCTATTCTGGGGGCTGAGGCAGGAGAATTGCTTGAACCTGGGAGGTGGAGGTTGCAGTGAGCCGAGATTGTGCCACTGCACTCCAGCCTGGGTGACAGAGCAAGACTCCGTCTCAAAAAAAAAAAAAAAAAAAAAAAAGAAACAAGTAAATTATCAGAGATAAATAGGATTGTTGCAAGTGATAAAAGGTTACATCAAGAAGAAGACATAATAATCCCCAAAGTGTATGGTTTTAATAATAGATTTGTAAAATAGACGTAGTAAAAACTTACAGAGCTAAGAGGAGAAATTGAGAAATTTTCAATATTAGTAGGATACTTTGTACAAGTTTGTAAGTGATGAAAGTTGAAAAGAAACTACTAAAATGCAAATAATCTGAACACTATCAGCAAACTAGATCTAGTTGACATTTATAGAAGGCTAAACTCAATGTTAGAAAATAACATTTTAATCTTATGTAGAACATTCCCCAAGATAGATAATATGTTGTTTGATGAAATGTCTTATTAAATACAACTTTTTGAAATCTTAGAGTATATTTTCTGATGGCAGTGGAACTGAATTAGATGTTAATAATGTCTAGAAAATTCTCAAATATTTGGAAATAAAATATCACAAATCAAAATAACTCGCGGCCAAAAGAAAATAGAAGAAAAATGATAAATCTTTAACTGAAAGATAATGAAAACAAAATATCAAAATTTGTGGCAGGTAACTAAAACAATTTTTATAGAAAACTTTATAGCATTAAATAACTATATTAGTAGCAAGTAGTTTTGAAATCAATTATCTTTATTTTTTCCTCAAAAATATAAAGAAACACAAGATAATTATCAACAAAGTAAGTAGAAGGATAATTTAAGAAAAAAATTCAGTGAAATAGGGAACAAATAATCATAGAGGAAAACTAATAGTTTTTCAGAAAAGTTAATAAAATGGAGAAATCCTTAGTGAAAATAAGAAAAAATGAAGAGGGAATATCATTACAGATATTACAGGCATTAAAAGAATATCATTAGGAATAACTTAAGATCAATAAATTCAATACTTTGAAAGAAACAGATAATTTCTTGCAAAACACAACTTGACACAATGAGCACAGAAGAAATGGAAAATTTACAGATTGGCCGCCGTGATAAAAATAAATGTAAAATTCAACGTAATATCAGTAAATAGAATCTAGTAAGAAAAAAATAACGTATCAAGGACAAGTACAGTTTTTACCCCAGAAATACAAAACTTGTTCAATATTTTATTATTTATTCAGGTAAAATGCCACCTTAAGTAAACAAGGAGAAAAATATATAATTACCTTAATAAATGCAGAAAAGGCATTTGATAAAATTAAACATACATTCATGAATACAACTTGTAAGCAAATATAAAATCGACTTTTCTCAAGCCAACAAGTACCATAAAAAAAAAAATTGAATGTATACTCTAGCTGCCTGCATTCAGCACTATATTGGATGTCGTTGCTAGTGGAATAAGGCCAAAGAAATAAATACCAAATTTGAAAGGAAAAATATCTTTCCTCACAGATGAGATGATAGTTTACTAGAAAATCTGAATGTACAATATAATATCAGAATTAGTAAGTGAAATTAGCAAGATTGCAAAAAAACAAAAACAATATTAAAAATCAAATATATTCTCCATATTAGCAACAAACATTTAAAAAGTAATGTTAAAAATACAATTTTTATAAGCCCCTCAAAACAAAATATTTAGAATTAAGAGTGGATTACCTAAGAGAACACACTGGAATTGATCAGAGAAGTGACTGGCATCTCAGAAAGCAGTGAAGCTAGACAGTTCTGTCAGCTGGGACCAGCATGGAGCTGGGAAAGGTTTCCTGATGGAAAAAAAAAAAAAATGGGTGAGTGAATGAGAGTCCCTGGGGCTTCACGTTACTGACACAGACTTTTACAACTCCTAGCCACAGGAGAGTCCCCTTGGTGCCCATGGGCCTCCAGACTAAGACAGGAAGTTGCCTGGTTATTGTGCAGAGACATTGCTGGAGCCTACATGGAATCTCACAAGCTTTTAATCCCTGAGCAGCAGCAGCCCAACACCAGCTGCTGCTGCCCCACCAGGGAGGTAGTGGGAGGAGGGGTACTTTCCTGTGCCTGAAAGACAGTTACTACAGACTTGGTATGAAGGAGTGGGCATAACTGCCTGTCTCTGCTGCTCCCTGGCAAATAGGCCTGCCTTCTCTGCTGTCAGGTCTACAACACAGCCCCCTCTGCCCCTGCATGAATGTTTTGGCTGTGTCCTGGCATTATTCTGAGCACCCAGCCTCCAGAATCCAGGAATCTGCTCTTCAGCTCCCATAGCAGTAGCAGCTGCTGCTGCCACTGCCCTCACCACTGCTAGGACATGGGGAGAGCAGGGGAAACCAGGCACCATCATGTACCTCAACAGAAAAATTCACCACCACTTCTGTAGGAAGAAAATGCAAGTGGGCCATGCACCCCACAGCTGCCAGCTTCCATTGTTTCAGCTCAGATGGGGCCTTATCCGCCAGTGACAGGCCCTGAGAGTAGCCACTCTGCTTCTACTTGAGGATTTGGTTGTGGCCCAGCATCTAGAGGCTGGTGATCTGTCCTTCAGCTCCCCACATCAGTCACCACTGCTGATGGTGTATCCCTTGCTGCTGCCAAGCCAGGGAAAGAGGAGGGAAACTGGGCACCTTCACAAAACTCAACAAAGGATACTGCCACTGCTTCTTTTGGAGTGAGGCACAGATGGGCTTTCTGAATCTATTGTTCCCACTGAGAACCTACCCTCCCCAGTGAAAGGCCTGCAGCAAAGCCACCCAACTCCTAGCTAACCATTTCAGCTGTACCCCAGAGCCCTTCTTAAAGCCCAGCCCCCACAGGCCTGTGATCTGCTTTGGTGCTCCCACTACTGAGTGTTATGCTGCTGCCTGAGCATTCTGCCATCTCCTGTCTGAGAGTTCTTCTGGTGACCTGGGGACCAGCCCATCCCTCTCATTCACAACCAGCACCTGAATTAGGGAACTTGAGAACAAGTCCACTGGCCAAGACCTGATCCAGTCCCTTCAGGACTTGTATATGCCATCTAGTGGGCAATCTAAGAGCCTGACCTTTGGGGGATTACTTATCCCAGTCCAACACTGCTGGCACCTGACCAACTCCCCCAGGGTCTGAGGTTGGGTTGACCCAACCAGCTGACATCACCTCAGCTGACACCCACCACACATGCTGAAATGCAAAGCCACTCTCCCTCTCTACACAAAACAGCAGCATTCCTGCCTTAGAGAACAGGTGAGCCATAAAGCTGTCTGTATTGAGTTGGATGAAAAAGTTCCATCCCAAAACCACTCCCACAGAAAATTACAGGATGAGTGTTGTGCATGGCTCTTGGCTACATCATAACCTGGACAGAGAGGATAGTGTGTGCCTCTACTGAGAGTCATGATCCTCAGGACAGGGATGTGATAGGAAAACAGCTTGCATTTCTGCCTGTCTAGGATGTGGAGCTGGTACCTCCCTCTCAGCCCCTGCAGAGATCTTGGTGCATTTCACCAGGAGCTCCCCCTGCTACCTCCATCAGGGCTCGTGCCTGTACTTATTATTGGGGTGTTCATTGGCAAGCCAGGTGGTCCATCTCTACCCAACTTTGTCCCCCAACCCCCACTGAACAGGAAATTGAGAACACTATGCATTCCACTTTCCAGCCCCTTACCTAAAACTACGGCAAGCACCTCACATGAAAAAAAGATCAAATATAGACCCATTGGCTTATGCTACAGCTGGCTTTTACCCATAAACACTACCTACTGGCTTGGGAGTTGAACCGCAAGCACAATATAAAACCTGCCCAACAGAAGTGCATAGGCAGCTATAAAGCAAAGTCAGAAACCTCTACCCAACATAGACTACAGTCACAACCTCTGGGGGGGAAAAAAACTCAATCCAGATGAAAATAAATTCAAAAACAAGAAGCCTCAGCTCTGCCAGGTGAGAAGGAACCAGCATAAGAACTCTGGCACCATGAAAAACTTGTTGTGACACCACAAAAGGATCACACTATCTCTTTGGCAAGGGACCTTAACACAAATAAAAACTATGGAATAACAGAAAAGAATTCAAAGCATAGATATTAAGGAGCCTCAATGATATCCCAGAGAAGGTTAAAAACCAATACAAAGAAAGCAGAAAAACAATTTAGTATATAAAAAGAAAAGATAGATACCTTTTTTTATTTAAAAAGAGAACCTCCAAAAATAAAAAATTCACTGAATAAACCTCAAAATACAGTTGAAAGCATTAATTAACAATAAACTAGATTGATTAGAAGGAATAATTTCAGAGCTCAAAGACCAGTCTTTTGAATTAACCCAGTCAGAAAAAAATGAAAAAAAAATTGTTAAAAAAAACAAAGTCTTTGAGAAATACGAGATTATGTAAAGTGATCAAGCCTATGATTTATGGGCATTTGTGAGGGGGAAGAAAGGTAAGAAATTTGGAAAACATATTTGAGAGAATAATTCAGAAAAATTTCCCTAATTTTGTTAGTGTTGTAGATATTCAGACACAAGAAATTCAGAAAAAATTTAGAAGATATTATACAAGATGAACAACACCAAGGCATATATTCCTCAGACTATTTAAGTCAATGTGAAAGAAAAAATCTTATAAGCAGCTACATAGAAGTGTCAAATCACCTATAAAGGACATCTCATCAGAATAACAGAGGACTTCTTAGAAGAAGCTTAATAAGCCAAAGTCTATTGGGAGCCTATTTTTAGCCTCCTTAATGAAAAAAAAAAAAAAAACAAGCCAGGAATTTTAGATCATGTCAATCTTAGCTTCATAAATGAAGGAGAAATAAATCCTTTCCACACATGCACAAATGTGAAGGGAATTTATCACCACTAGCCTACCCCAGAAAGAATTGTTCAAAAGAATTCCAAACAGAAACAAAATGATACTCACCATCATAAAATCACACATAAGCACAAAGCTCATAGATGCTGTAAAGTAGTACACAATTGAGATTCCAAGACAACTAACTAACAACAAAACTTCACATGTCAAGACCCAACAATGTGCTGTCAACAAGAGACAAACCTAATGGTCCGACTCGAAAGTAAAGTGTTATAAAAAGATATACCATACATATGGAAAACAAAAGTGAGCAGAAGTGGTTATACTTATATGAAACATACTTTAAAGCATAAACAGTTATAAATGACAAAGAAGGGCATTAGGTAATGATAAAAGTTTCAATAAAAAGTATTAAGTATCCTTAATATTTATGCACCCAATATCAGAGCTACAATATTTATAAAGCAAATACTACTAAACCTCAGAAAAGGAATTGATATCAATGCAATAATAGTGGGGGAATTCAAACCCAACCAATAACACTACACAGATAACAGAGGCAGAAATCAACAAAGAAGCTCTGTACTTAACCGGACACTAGAGCAAGTGAACCTATTAGACATTTACCTAACAACCACAGAATATACATTTTTCTCATCTCTGCATAGAAGATTCTCTAAAATTGACAATATTCCTGGTCATAAAATAAGTCTTAATAAATTTTAAGAATATGAAATCATATCAAGTGTCTTGTTGATATTTATTCAGGGTAGCTGGCAAAATACTAGCAAAAGGTAAAGATTGTAATCTCAAACCTTTTGGAAGGCCAAAAGGTTTTATTGAGGTAGGCCGAAGGCAGTCACCTCATTTACATTTGCATAGGAAAAGAGATAGAGATGATCAAAGGCTTTCCCAGTTTAAGTCTGTTTACCCCACATCCCTTTGTCTCTACTCTAACTGTTTACTCATGTAAATTTTGTACTGGGTGGCTCTCAGGGGAAAATCAAAGGGGAATTACCTGTTAATAGTGTTTACTCTGGGCCCAGAACCTAAAGCTTTTCTCAGTGTAAAACCAGTCTTTTAACCATGTTAATTATCCACAAGTATATTAACTTAAAACCTCTGTTGTAAAATCTGACTGAATAAAATGTAACAGTGGAGAGGGAGTCTTGGTCAATTGGTTGTGTTTTGCCCTCAGAAAAACAGCCAACAACCATCCCTAGCCCATTTAAATCACTGTAATGGTGTAATAGTGCATTTATTGATCTGTTATTAAGTCAAACTTCTGCAGGTGGTGGTAAACATCTCAGTATCTTCTCAGACCAGAGAAGAATAAAATTAGAACTCAATTCCAAGAGGAACTCTCACAACTACATAAATAAATGGAAACTAAACAACTTGCCCTGAAAAACTTTTGGGTAAACAACACACCGAACACGAACATTAAAACACTTTTTCAAATGAATGCAAATAAAGACACAACATACTAAAATCTCTGGGATACACCAAAAGCAGTGATAAGAGGAGATTTTATAGTATTAAAAACCTACATTAAAATGTTAGAAATGTCTCAAGTTGACAACCCAATGACATATTTCAAGGACTAGGAAAAAAAAAAAAAAAAACAGCCCAAAGCCAGCAGAACAAAAGACATACCAAAGAACAGAGAAGAATTGAGACCAAAAATGATATAAAAAATAAATGAAACAATAACATGGTTCTAGAAATATAAATAAATAAAAATGATAGACCATTAGCTAGATTAACCAGGAAACAAAGACAGAAAATGCAAATAAGCACAATCTGAAATAATAAAAGTTTCATTAGAGCTCAACCCACAGAAGTACAAAAGATCACCAGACTACTATGAACACTTCTATATGCACAAACTAGAAAACCTAGAGGAGATGGATAAATTAAAAGAAACATGTAACCTCCCAATATTGAACTACGAAGAAATAGAAATGTTCAACAGATCCATAAGGAGTAATGAAATTGAATCAGTAAAAAAAACTTCCAACAACAACATAAAAGCCCAGGATAAGACAGATTCATAGCCAAATTTTACCAGATGTACAAAAAGAGCCAGTACATTCAAGCTAAGGACCAAATCAAGAACTCAGTCTTATTTACAGTAACAACAACATACACAAATATCCAGAAATACATTTAATAAAGGAGGTAAAAGATCTCCACAAGGAGAACTGCTAAACACTAAATGACACAGAGATATGGAAAAAACATTCCATACTCATGGGTTGGAAGAATCAATATAATTAAAATGACCATATTGCTCAAAGCAATCTACAGATTTAATGCAATTCTTCTTAAATTACTAATGCAATTTTTCACAGAATTAGAGTATAACAATCCTGAACCAGGCACAGTGGCTCACACCTGTAATCCCAGAACTTTGGGAGGCCAAGGTGGGAGGATCACAAGGTCAGGAGTTCAAGACCAGCCTGATCAACATAGTAAAACTCTGTCTCTACTAAAAATATACAAAATTAGCCAGGCATGGTGGCACATGCCTATAGTCTCAGCTACTCAGGAGGCTGAGGTAGGAGAATATTTTGAACCCAGGAGGTTGCAGGGACAAAATCATACTACTGCACTTCCACTTGGGCAACAGAGTGACTTCATCTCGAAAAAAAAAATTCCTGAAGTTCATAGTTCATACAGAAGCAAAAAGAGCTTGAATAGCCAACATATTCCTAAGCAAAAAGAACAGAGCTGGAGGAATCACATTACTTGACTTCAAATTCTAGTACAAAGCTATAGTAACAAAAACAGCATTATAGTGGAACAAAATAGATACATAAATCATTTTTTATGGCTCCACAGTATTTCCATGGTATATATGTGCCACATTTTCTTTATCAAGTCTATTACTGATGGGCATTTGGGTTGATTCCATGACTTTGCTATTGTGAATAGTGCTTCAATACACATATGTGTGCATGTATCTTTATAATAAAATAATTTATATTCCTTTGGATATATACCCAGTAATGGGATTGCTGGGTCAAACAGCATTTCTGGTTCTAGATCTTTGAGGAATTGCCACACTGTCTTCCACAATGGTTGAACTAATTTACATTCCCACCAACAGTGTAAAAGTGTTCCTATTTCTCCAGCAACCTCACCAGGATCTGTTGTTTCTTGACTTTTTAAATAATTGCCATTCTCAACTGGCATGAGATGGTATCTCAGTATTGTTTTGATTTGTATTTCTTTAATTATCAGTGATGTTGAGCTTTTTTTCATGTTTGTTGGCTGTATGAATATCTTCTTTTGAGAAGTTTCTATTCATGGCCTTTTCCCATTTTTTAATGGGGTTGTCTTTCTTTGTATATTTGCTTAAATTCCTTGTAGATTCTGGATATTAGACCTTGTCAGTCAGATAGTTTGCAAATATTTTTTCTCATTCTGTAGGTTGTCTGTTTGCTCTGATGATAGTTTCTTTTGTCTTGAAGAAGTGTTTACGTTAATTAGATCTCATTTGTCAAATTTTGCTTTAGTTGCAATTGCTTTTGGTGATTTCATCATAAAATCTTTGCACATGTCTATGTTCTAAATGGTATTGCCTAGATTTTCTTCTAGGTTTTTTATGGTTCTGGGTTTTCCACTTAAATCTTAATCCATCTTGAGTTAATTTTTGTATAAGGTGTAAGGAAGGGGTCCAGTTACAGTTTTCTGCATATGGCTAGCCAGTTTTCCCAGCACCATTTATTAAATAGGTTACATGGTTTAGCTGTGTCCTGATCCAAATCTCATCTTGAATTGTGGCTCGCCTAATTCCCTCATGTTGTGGAAGGGACACAGTGAGAGATAATTGAATAATGAGGCAATTTCTCCTATACAGTTTTTCATGGTAGTAAGTCTCATGAGATCTGATGCCTTTTTAAGGAGAAACCCCTTTCACTTGGTTCTCATTGTTCTATTGTCTATGGGAGATGTGCCTTTCACCTTCCACCATGATGGTGAGGCCTCCCCCAGACACGTGAAGCTGTAAGTCAACTAAACCTCTTTTTTCTTATAAATTACCCAGTTTCAGGTATGTCTTTATCATCAGCATGAAAACAGACTAATACAGTAAACGGTAACCAGTAGAATGGGGAACTGCTGAAAAAACAATACCCAACATTTTGGAAGCAACTTTGGAGCTGGATAACAGGCAGAGGTTGGAACATTTTGGAGGGCTTAGAAGAAGACAGGAAAATGTTGGAAAGTTTGGAACTCCCTAGAGACTTGTTAAATGGCTTTGCCCAAAATGCTGATAATTATATGGACAATAAAATCTAGGCTGAAATGGTCTCAAATAGAGATGACAAACTTGTCGAAAACTGGATCAAACATGACTCTTGTTATGCTTTAGCAAAAAGACTGGTTGGATCTTTGCCCCGCCCTAGAGATTTGTGGAACTTTGAACTTGAGAGAGATAATTTAGGGTATCTGGTGAAATAAATTTCTAAGCAGCAAAGTATTAAAAAGGTGATGGGTACTGTTAAAGGCATTCATTTTTGTAAGGAAAACATAGCATGAAAGTTTGGAAAATTTGCAGACTGACAATGCAATCAAAAAGGAAATCCAATTTTCTGAGAGGAAATTCAAATCAGATGTAGAAATTTGCACAAGTAACCATAGCCAAATGTTAATCCCCAAGATGATAGGGAAAATGACTCCAGGGCATGTCAGAGTTCTTCTCAGCAGCCCCTCTGGTCACAGGTTGGAAGGCCTAGGAGGAAAAAAAATGGTTTTGTGGCCCAGGCTCAAGGTCCCAGTGCTGTGTGCAGCCTAGGGACTTGATGCCCCTGCACTCCAGCCACTCCAGCCATGACTGTGAACAGCCAATGTAGAGCTTGGGTTGTGGCTTCAGAGGGTGCACGCTCCAAGCCTTGACAGTTTCCACATGGTGTTGAGCCTGTGACTGCACAGAAGTTAAGTATTGGGGTTTGGGAACCTTCACCTAGATTTCACAGGATGTATGGAAACACTTGGATATCTAGGAATAAGTTTGCTGCAGGGGGTGGGGCCCTCATGGAGAACCCCAGCTAGGGCAGAGCAGAATGGAAATGTGGGGTGGCAGCCCCACCACTCGAGACCCCCACTGGGGGTGCCTGACTAGTGGAGCTGTGAGAAAGGGCCACTGTCCTCCAGACTCCAGAATGGTAGATCCACTGACAGCCTGCACCATGTGCCTGGAAAAGCTGCACACACTCATCACCAGCCCATGAAAAACAGCTGAAAGGGAGGCTGTACCCTGCATAGCCACCAGAAAGGAGTTGCCAAAGACCATGGGAACCCACCTCTTGCATCAGTGTGACCTGGATGTGAGACATGGAGTCAAAGGAGATCATTCTGGAGCTTTAAACATTTGACTGCTTTGCTTGATTTTCGATTTTGCATGGGGTCTCATAGCCCTTTTGTTTTCACCAATTTCTCCCATTTGGAAAGGCTGTATTTGCATCAATACCTAGTCCACCCAATGCCTATAATCCCATTGTACCTAAGAAAGCAACTCAACTTGCTTTCAGTCTTACAAGCTCATAGGCAGAAGGGATCTCTCCTTGTCTCAGATGCGACTTTGGACTGTCGCACTTTTGGGTTAATGCTGAAATGAGGCAAGACTTTGGGAGACTGTTGGGAAGGCACGATTGGTTTTAAATGTGAGGACATAAGATTTGGGAGGAGCCAGGTGTGGAGTGATATCATTGGCTGTGTCCCCACCCAAATCTTATCTTGAAATGCAGCTTGCATGATTTCCTCTTGTAGTGGGAGGGGCACAGTGGAGATAATTGAATAAAGAGAATGGTTTCCTCCATACAGTTCTCATGGCAGGAAGTCTCACAAGAATCCTGTCTGTTTTTTCGAAGGGAAAACCCCTTTCACTTGGTTTGCATTATGCTCCTGTCTGCTGCCATGTGAGACATACCTTTCCCCTTCCACCATGATTGTGAGGCCTCCTCAGTCACGTGGAACTGTAAGTCAATGCAAACCTCGTTTTCCTTATATATTATCCAGAGTCTGAGTATGTCTTTATCAGCAGTGTGATAAACAGACTAATACAATAGGGGATCCTTTCCCCATTGCTTGTTTTTGTAGGGTTTGTCAGGGACCACATGGTTGTAGCATGTTTAGGCTCCATTTCTGAGATCTGTAATTCTGTTCTATTGTTCTACTGGGTTTATTTTGGTACCAGTAATATGCTGTTTGGTTACTGTAGCCTTGTAGTATAGTTTGAAGTCTGTTAGCGTAATGCCTCCAGTTTTGTTCCTTTTGCTTAGGATAGTCTTTGCCATGTGGGCTTTTTTTGGTTCCATATGAATTTTAGAGTAGTTTCTTTTCTACTTCTGTGAAGGATGTCAATGGTAGTTTAATAGGAATAGCACTGAGACTATAAATTACTTTGGGTCCTATGACCCAAGCAATGGTTTGTAGTTCTCCTTGAAGAGGTCTTTCACATCCCCTGTTAGCTGTATTCCTAGGTATTTTACTCTCTTTCTAGCAATTGTGAATTGGAGTTCATTCATGATTCAGCTCTCTGCTTGTCTGTTTTTGGTGCATAGAAGTGCTTGTGAATTTTCCACATTGAATTTTTATCCTGAGACTTTTCTGAAGTTGCTTATCAGCTTAAGAAGCATTTGGGCTGAGACAATGAGGTTTTCTAGGTATAAGATACTCTTGTCTACAGTGCTAATTTGACTTACTCTCTTGCTATTTGAAAACAATTTATTTCTTTCTCTTCCCTTATTGCCTTGGCCAGAACTTCCAATACTATGTTGAATAGGAGTGGTGAGAGATGGAGGGCATTCTTTCCTTGGGTTTTTCTTGAAGCTGTAATGCTTCCAGCTTTTTCCATTTAATATGATATTGACTGTGGGTTTGTCATAAATGGATCTTATTTTGAGAATGTTCCATTAATATCTAGTTTATTGTAACTTTTTCACATGAAGAAAGATTGAATTTTATCAAAGGCCTTTTCTGTATCTATTGGAATAATAAAGTGGTTTTTGTCATTAGTTCTGTTTATGTGATGAATTACATTTATTGACTTGTGTGTGTTGAACCAGCTTTGCATCCCAGGGATGAAGCCAACTCGGGTTGTGTTGAATAAGCTTTTTGATGTGCTGCTGGATGCAGTTTGCGAGTATTTTGTCGAGAGTTTTTACATTGAGGTTTATAAGGGATATTTACCTGAAGTTTTCTTTTTTGTTGTGTCTTTGCCAGATTTTGGTATCAGGATGATGCTGGCCTCATAAAATGAGTTTGGAAAAAAAATCCTCCTTGTCATTTGTTTTAAATAGTTTCAGTAAGAATGGTACTAGGTCCTCTTTGTACCTCTGGTAGAATTTGAGGTGTGAATCCATCTGGTCCTGGGCTTTTGGTGTGAATCCATCTGGTCCTGGGCTTTTTTGTTTTTTGGTTAGTAGGTGATTTATTACTGCTTCAATTTCAGAATTTGTTATTGGTCTATTCAAGGAATTCACTTTTTCTTCCTGATTTAGTCTTGGGAGGGTGTATGCGCCCACAAATTTATTCATTTCTTCTACATTTTCTTAGTTTATTTTCATAGAGGTGTTTATAGTATTCTCTGATGGTTATTTGTATTTTTGTGGGGTCAGTGGTGATATCCCATTTATCATTTTTATTGTGTCTATTTGATTCTTCTCTCTTTTCTTCTTTATTAGTTATTTCTTGTCTCCTGCTAGATTTTGGATTTGTTTCCTCTTGCTTCTCTAGTTATTTGAGTTATGATTTTAGGGTGTAGATTTGAGATCTTCTAGCTTTTTGATGTGGGCATTTAGTGCTATAAATTTCCTTCTTAACACTGCTTTAGCTGCATCCCAAAGATTCTGGCACATTGTCTTTTTTATTCATATTGGTTTCAAAGAACTTTTCTTGATTTCTGCCTTAATTTCATTATCTACCCAGGAGTTATTCAGGAGCAGGTTGTTTAATTTCCAGGTACTTCTGTGGTTTTTAGTGAGTTTCTTAATCTTGAATTCTAATATGATTGCACTTTGGTCTGAGAGACTGTTTGTTATGGTTTCCAGTTATTTTCCATTTGCTGAGGAGTGTTTTACTTCCTATTAGGTGATCGATATTAGTGTAAGTGACATGTGGCACTGAGAAGCATGATATATATTATTTTGTTTTAGAGTGAAGAGTGTCTCTCTAGATATCTATTGGGTCCACTTAATCCAGAGCTGAGTTCACATCCTGAATTTTTCTTGTTAGTTTTTCTATCTCAATGATATGTCTTATATTGACAATGGGTTGTTAAAGTCTCTCACTATTATTGTGCGGGAGTCTAAGTCTCTTTATAGGTCTACAACATCTTGTTTATGAATCTGGGTGCTCCTGTGTTGGGTGCATATATATTAGGATAGTTGACTTTCTTGTTGAATTAATCCCTTCATCATTATGTAATGCCCTTCTCTGTATTTTTTTATCTTTTTTGGTTTAAAGTTTGTTTTGGTAGAAACTAGGATTGCAATCCCTGCTTTTAATTTGCTTGCCAAATTTTCCTCCATTCCTTTATTTTGAGCCTATGTGTTTCTTTTGCACATGAGATTGGTCTCTTGAATATAGCACACCATTGAGTCTGACTCTTTATCCAAGTTGCCAGTCTGTGTCTTCTAATTGGGGCATTTAGCCCATTTACATTTAAGGTTGATATTGTTATATGTGAATTTGATCCTGTTATAATGATGCTAGCTGGTTATTTTGCACACTTAGTGATGCTGTTCTTCATAATGTCATTTGTATGTGTGAAAAGGATTTTATTTCTCCTTCAGTTATGAAGCTTTATTTTGGCTGGATATTAAATTCTGGTTGAAGTTCTTTTCTTTAAGAATTTTGAAGTATTGGCCCCACTTTCTTCTGGCTTGTATGGTTTCTGCTAGAGGTCCACCAATAATTATGCTATTGACTTCTCTTTGTAGGTGGCCTGGTCTTCTATCTCTAGCTGCCCTAAACATTTTTTCCTTCATTTTGAACTTGGAGAATCTGATGATTATGCATCTTGGGGTTGAGCTTCTCATGGATTATCTTACTGGGGTTTCTCTGTATTTCCTGAATTTGAATGTTGGCCTGTCTTGCTAGGTCTAGGACGTTCTGCTGAATGATTTACTGAAGGTGTGTTTTCCAACTTGGCTCCATTCTCCCCTGTCTCTTTCAGATAAACTTGATCAATCATACGTTTGATCTTTTTACACAGTCCCATAGTTCTTGGAGGTTTTGGTTGTCCCTCTTAATTCTTTTTTTCTTTAATCTTGTCTGCATGACTTATTTCAGCAAGTCTTCAAGCTCTCATATTCTTTCTTGTGCTTGATTAATTCTGCTATTGATACTCGTGTTTGCATCACAAAATTTTTGTGCTGTGTTTTTCAGCTCCATCAGGTCATTTGTGTTTCTCTCTAAACTGGTTATTCTAGTTAGCAGCTCCTGTAACCTTTTATCATGGTTCTAGCTTCTTTGCATTGGGTTAGAACATGCTCCTTTACCTCAGTGAAGTTTGTTATTACCCACCTTCTGAAGTCTCACTTCTGTCAATTCATCCATCTCATCCTCTGTCCAGTTCTGTGCCTTTGGTAGAGAGGTGTTGTGATCATTTGGAGGAGAATAATTCTGGCCTTTAGAGTTTTCATTTTGTTGTTTTTGTTGATTTTTTTTTTTTCTCATCTTTATGGGTTTGTCTAGTTTCAATCTTTGAGGCTGCTACCTTTGGATGAATTTTTTTGTGGAGACATTTTATGATGCTGTTGTTTCTTTCTGTTTGTTTTTCTTTCAATAGTCAGGTCCCTCTCTCTGTAGGGCTACTTTGGTTTGCTGGGCTACTTCAGGACCTATTCTTTTAGGTATCACTTGCATCTGTATATGTTACTCAAGGAGGCTGGAGAACAGCAAAGATGGATGCCTGCTACTTCCTCTAGGATGTCTGACATTGAGAGGCACTGAACTGTTGCCAGTAGGGACACTCCTGTATAGGGTGTCTTCTGACCCAGTCTTGGGGGACGGGAACCAGGACCTGTTTAACAAAGTACTTTAGCTTTCCCTTTGGTGGAGGTGGTGTGCTGCACTGGACAGAAAACCACTCATCTGTTCTGCTCAGATTCCTCAGAGCTAGCAAGGGAAAAGATTAAGTATGTTAGTCTGCAGAGACCATGACCACCCCTCCCCTTTTTAGGCACAGGGAGATCTGAGCTCTGTCCCTCATACCCTGGGCGGAGTTGCCAGAGTTCCTGCAGAGAGGCCTTGCCCAGTGAGGAGGGATGGGTTAGGGTCCAGCCTAAAGGGCAGTCTTGCCATGGTCTGCCACAGTTGGTGTGCTGTGCTGTGGGGAATACCTCTTGGGACCAAGCCGTCCCCAGCTCTACAGTTGAAAAATGTGGCCTGGAGCTGTAGTGATGCCTGGGCCCTTCCTCTCACGGAGTTCAGTGTCTTAGGCAGCTAGCAGGCACAGTGATGGCTGCTGTCTCTCCCTAGGGAACTCAGTATAATTATAGATAGCTGGTAGCCGCAAGGATGGCTGCCAGTGCTCCACCAGAAAGCTCAGACAGCTTAGACAGCAGGTAGCTACAATGATGATGGATGCCCCTCCCCGCTGAGAACTCTTAGGCAGATTCCAGCCAAGTGGCTGTTGAGAATCTGTGTGGCTCTGTGGTCAGGATCCAAGGCCCTGGTGGCATAGGCTCATGAGTGGAATCTTCTGATATGTGGGTTGCACAGATCCATGGAAAAAGCACAGTTTCCCAGGCTTGGTAGCATGCTCACTCACTGCATCCCTTGGCTGGCAGTAAGGGCTCCCCCCTTCCCTTATGTGACTGCCAAGTGGGCTGATGCACCACCCTGCTTTTCCTTACTCTTCTGCCTAGTCAGTCCTGATGATACAGCCTCATTAGGTTGCCACTGCAGGATTCACACATGGCTTTGGTTCTTCTCAGTGGGAGCCTTTGACTGCCACTGCTTGTAGTCAGCCATCTTGGCTCTGCCCCACATGTGGTCAATCATAGAATATTTTCCATATGCAAGTGAGAAAAATGTACATTCTGTGGTTGTTGAGTTGAGTGTTCTATAGATGTCTATCAAGTCTAATCGGTCAAGTGCTGAATTTAAGTCAAGAGTCTCTTTGTTAGCTTTCTACATAGGTTTTTGCCAAATTCTGTCAGTGAAATGTTGATGTTCCCCATTATTATTTTTTGGTTAAGTCTTTCTGTAGGCCATGAATAACTTCTTTTATGAATGTGAGTGTTCCAGTGTTGGGTTCATATATATTTAGGATAGTTAAGCCTTCCTGTTGGATTGTACCCTTTATCATTATATAACGCCCTTCATTGTCTTTCTGCTTTATCTGATATAAATTTAATGACTTCTACTCTTTTTGTTGTTGTTGTTTTCCCTTTGCCTGCTAGTTCTTTATCCATTCCTTTATTTTGAGCTGATGTGTGTTGTTACATGTGAGATGGGTCTCTTGAAGACAACAGATGGTTAGATCATTTTTTTTTTTTTTGACAGAGTCTTGCTGTCACTAGGTTGGAGTGCAGTGACATGATCTCAGCTCACTGCAACCTCCACCTCCAGGGTTCAAATGATTCTCCTGACTCAGCCTGCCAAGTAGCTGAAACTACAGGCACACACCACCAATCCCAGCTAATTTTTTATTTGTATTTTCAGTAGAGACAGGGTTTCACCAGGTTTGCCAGGATGGTCTCTGTCTCTTGACCTTGTGACCTGCCCTCCTCGGCCTCCCAAAGTGCTAGGATTACAGGTATGAGGCACCACACTCGGCCTAGGTCATGCCTTTTAATGCAGCTTGACACTTTATGTCTTTAAGTGGGGCATTTAGCCAGGGACAAGCCCCAGTGTTTATATACCTTGCACAGGGTTCCTAGCCTCCTCTCTCCTCAGCCTCAGCATCCACATCACATTTCTTCCTACCCCGGCATTTTCTCACTGAAGATCTGTCCAAATTACATTGGTTTATTCAAAACCTTGGTCTCTTCAGTGAGAGTATCACTTCCTGACTGTGTCTAATCAGCCATCTTGTCCTCCACCATCTTATTTGTTGTAAAACTTATATGAAAATGCCATACCAACTTCTATAGCCAAGTTTGTTTTGGAACAGCTTGATAGAAACTAGAAAATAACTTCATAAGAAGAAATAACTTTAGAAGGAGAAAAAATATTGAAGTACTTAACTACCATTTTTACGACTTTTAATAAAGCCAAAATAATCAAGACAGTAATGCATTAGTCTAAGGATAAATGTATACATGAATGAAACAGAATAGACATCAGAAATAGATCCACACATATACAGTCAACTTATCTTCTACAAAGGCCCTTAAGAAATTTAATGGGGAAAGGATATAATTTTCAAAATCTGGATCTGGAATAAGAGACTATCCATGTGGGGAAAAAAAAAGGTATCTCTTACCTTACAACTTGCACAGAATTAAATATCCCAAAATAGAATTTCTTAAATTTGAAACTTAAAACTTTTAGAAAATAATATAGAAGGAAATCCTTGTGGTCTTATAGGAGGTAAAGGTTTGTAGATAGGTTAAAAAAGCATGAATCATAAAAGAAAAATCAATAAACTTGCTTCATCAAAATTAAAACTTGCTGCTCTTTGAATGATATCCTCAAGACAATGAAAAGAGAAGCCTCAGACTAGAATAAAATATTTTCATTAGCTATATATGATATGACTTGTACCCAGAATATATAAAAATTTCTACATTTGATTAACAAGACCAAGAAATGACAAATTGGGCAAAATATTTAAGCAGACACTTCTCAAAAGATGATCTAAGAGTGCCCAATAAGCAATGGAAAAGATTCTCAATATCAATAGTCATGAAAGAAATGCCCATTAAAACTTTAGTGAGTACCAATTAGTCTAATACGTAAAATTAAAAAGATCCATTATTCAAATATTGAAGAATATATAGAGCAACTTGAATTCTAATATATTGTTGGTGGAGATGTAAAATTATACAATGTTTTGCAAATACTTTGGCATTTCTTTCAAATTAAACATACATTTATCATATGACCTAAAACCTTCACTTCTCTTTACCTAAAACACATGAAAATGTACATACACAAATACTTGTACATGAATGTTTATAGCAGTGTTATTCAAAATAATTAGTAATGTAAATCCATCAACAGGTGATGGGTAACATGATATAGTATATCTATACAATAAATTATTACTCAGCAATGAAAAGTAGGAAAAAACAACCCAACTGCTGATACAGAAAACAGCATGGATAAATCTCATTGACATTTTGCTGAGCCATTTGTGGGCATCTTTTCTCCCGCTTTCACATTCAGTGATGTCATTGCTAGCTTGAAATTTACCATGCTGGAGTATTTATATCAGAGATTTGGTCAAAAGCTAAAAATTATAGCTTTTTTCCCCTTAAAGAGCCAGTTGTTCAATGTTTCCCAGAATATCACTATGTTAGAGTAAAAAAAAGTTTGATATTTTGATTGAGATTATTGCCATAGAACTTTAAAATAATTGTTAGAATTTATAATGTGTGCATTCATTATGTAAATTATAAGTAAAGTTGATTTTTTGTTAGTGAGCAAAAGATTTCAATAGACACTTTGCAGAAGAAAATGTATGAGTGGACAACAACACATGAAGAGATGCTCAATAGCATTAGTCATGAGAAAAATGCAAATTAAACTAAAAATCTGTTAGCACTTCACACCTGAAGCAACGCTCAAATTAAAATTTATTTCTCTAATTCCAAATGCTAGCAAGAATGTTGAGCAATTCAACTTTCACATGTCACCCTAGGAAATGTAAAATTATGCAATTACTTTGAAAAATGTTTTGGTCATTTTGCATAAAGTTAAGCACACCAAGTTTTAGATATTTACCCAGGAGCAATGAAAACCAATGTCCACCAAAATACATGTACAAGAATTTCATAGAAAATTTATTTTAAAGAGCCAAAAAATGCAGATATCCATCAACAGGAACACAGATAAACAGATATTAGTATATTCATAGAATAGAATACTACTCAAAAAGAATTATACATTAAAAAAATGGTTGGCTCTCCACCTACATTTTGGCAAGAGACAGAAGCAAGATGAAAAGGAGTACAGGCTGTATGCTTGCATGTATAAACTGCTAGAAGAAGCAAATCTAATTTATAGTAAGAAAAATCAGATCAGGGTTTGTTTGGGGGAGGGAGGTTGCACAGGTATTAAATTTGACAAATTTAATTTTTACCCTTAAAATCAATACAGTCTATTGTATGACAATTATACCTCACTAATCAAACAAGGGAAATCTCATATAATTTAAAATTTTGTCAAACATCAGCAGTTTACTATTGGAGTTCAGTGTTTTGCAGTCATATTTGCAAGTGAGCAGCACCTGGGAATTTTTTCAATATTTGATCTGGTGCCCCACCACCAAAAGTTGAGAACAACTAGCCTGCTATGAAAATCAGTCCTTTATCAATTAGGAAGTTGCTCTCATAATTGAGTAGTTCAATTTTCAAAGCATTCTTTAGTACAAAAATTAATCTCCATGCCCAAATGAACTATTCCATGCCTGCTTGGAAATGTGAATTGTTGGAACATAGACATGTCCCCCAGTATTAACAATTTGTCACACATTCCAGAAAGAGATTTAATCTATTTCTATAGATAGCTATGAAACTCTGTCAAAAGAGGGATTCCATTTTTTTTATTTCTCATTTAAGTGTTCATAGGAAAAGAAAAACTACAGAAAGAGAAACTATGCCTTTACATGCTATAGAATTATAGATGGTTCTGTAAAACTGTCCTCCTCCTCAGTTCCTGTATATTATTTTGTAAAATACCTCTCATTAGCAGGTTTTTCTAAAGTGACAATGAAGCTTTCTCCCAGGTTATATAGTTTAGTAGACACACTAGCAACAAAATTTAAATAGAAGTTCTTTAAAAAGTACAATAGACTCCAGAGAACAGAAAATGAGAACACTACTAGAAGGGGAAATAGAAACTATAGAAAATTGGCTTGGAAGGCAATGAGAAACCAGCAACATCCCTTTCCACTTTAGAAGGACAGCCAGACCTAGGAATGACATGCAGAATGCATTTCTAACACAAATAAAATTGCACTGCCAAAAGCTATAAAATTTAAATAAGTGGTGTAGTTGACAGAACCTCTGACTAATTCGCTGATAAGCTAAATCAGAGAGTAATTCAATCTGCTTTTGGAAAGTTCCTTTGCTCTCTAGGCAGGTGCACCTTTTATGAAGTGAAGAGTTAGGATAACATGACTTTCAATCCTGGTCTGCTTCAGACATTGTGATTGTGATTCTGCTTCAACTACAGTATATAGTATCTTCTAGGATGAGGTACACTTGCATAATAGGGGTGCATTTTTTGGATCTCTGCAGTGGAGAGGAGAAACCACAGGCCTTGCTTTGATACCATGTACAAGAGAGGTCAAACACTACGAAGCAAATCAATACCAACTCCAGTTCAATTTGTTCCTTATCTTTCTCTGCATCTTGTACCTCTAAATCTTTCAACATAAATACTTGGTCTTAGCTTCTGTTCTGTGTTAAAGCGGTGCTCAATTTATAACTTCTGTCTGTGCCTTCATATTAGAGGGATATTATTGTTTGAGGAGGAATAATACTGAATTTTCCTTTGAGGTAAGAATTTCAAGCAATGCATTGGAATGTGGGTTTAGAGTTGTGGTATCTTTTTGTGACTAATTCTCAGGCATGTACTTAAGCTTGTAATATCAATCAGTATGGTGATGAACTTTAGAGATAAACTGTCTATGCAGTTAAATGATAAAGAAAACTAAAAATATTGTTTTGGAATGATTAAAGAGACACTTTTGAGTGTTCTAGTCAGAGCTTCATATCAAAAGACCCCAGTTGTTTGTGGTCAAAGCAGTAACAATTGTGCACTTTAAGTCATCAAAAATGAGTTCTTGTCTAGAGAGAGCAGCAAGCTAATTAGCTTCTCCACTGATAATCTTAGTTCAGAAAATAAGACAAGCTTATCCAGGAACATGGAATAGAGAGAAAAGCTAATCATTTAACAATAAGGTCGGATGCAGTGGCTCACGCCTGCAATCCCAGCACTTTGGGCAGATGAGGTGAGTGAATTGCTTGAGGTTGGGAGTTCGAGACCAGCCTGACCAACATGGTGAAACCCGTCTCTACTAAAAATACAAAATTTAGCCAGGTGTGGTGGCAGGCACCTGTAATCCCAGCTATTCAGGAGTCTGAGGCAGGAGAATCAGTTGAACCTGGCAGGCGGAGGTTGCAGTGAGCCGAGATCGCACCATTGCACTCCAGCCTGGGTGACAGAGCAAGACTCCATCTCAAAATAAATAAATAAATAAATAATAAATACATCTCTTTCCTCTTCTTCTCTCTCTCTCTCTCTCTCCCCATATCTATATCCATATTTATCTATCTAGCTTTTCTCACACACACATATATAATTCATAGTAATTCAACAGTATCCCATGCAAAGTCAAATAAAACTCATGCAACTCAAAAACAACACAAACGACATTCCTGAAAACTGGGCAAAGAAACTGTAACAGAAAACTCACAAAAGAATATGTACAAATAGCTAATAAACATACAAGAAAATATACAAAACATCATTATTATTATTCTTTCACAGACACAGAGCAAAGAAAAATCCATCATAATTAAAATGTTAAAAAGGGGTTCTTAACTGGGCATATTGCAGGGGTTAGAAGGAAACTTTTGAGGTCTAAACCATTGATGTCCAGGAGGAGAGCTCTCCACAAGTGTGAAGATGGCTAGTAGGAAAGTCCTAGGCAGTAAGCACTCCGCAGTCTAGGTAGAAAACTCTCAATTATCAGGCATGTTAGAGAGAAAATCTGGCTAGCTAGCACCCAGGAATGGAGGCACTCACCCTGTGCTAACCAATGTGATTCCTTCACACTGAGATTAATGAAGTCCACATAGGAGTTTAGTTGCTTGCAAGAGAATTGCTTTGGAACTTATGCATAGCTCAGACCCCACTTCAATAAAGGACTTGTTGCCCCAGCTGCTGAAAGTGCCCTTAAAAGCTTCTAGCTGCAGAGAGGTGCCTCACTAAGGACCACACCCATTTCCCAGTGGCCCACATCTAATGACTGATTTATGTAGGAATATAAAAACACAGCCATCCCTGCCAAATTTGGGACAATTCTGAGGACCATTCTAGCTTCAGATCTCTGTGTATGATCTTGTTGGCTGCACATTGCAGTTAAAATTCTCCCTTTATCCAGCCCTGCTTTCTTCCCTTCCCTTCTCTAAGTGTTGCTACTAATAATATTAAAATAGTAAACATCCTGACCACAAAAGGTCAACTGGGTCTTAGAGCTGGCTTTCAGAGGAGCTGAATCTACTATAGAAATTACATGAACAAGTAAATATTGATGATAATGGAAGAAATCAGAACATATTAGATGTGAGATATTCATTAGATATTAAAATGGAGATATTAAGCAGCTGATGGAATATACAAGTATGGAGCTCAGAGAAGTGCAGTATTGAAATAGAAATTGGGAAATTTACAGATGTATAGACTTCCCTCCCCCCCCCACTCAGAAACAATGAGTGGCCAATGGGGATCATCCCACCACCACAAGTGCCCAAAAGGAAATGGCCTACACTCCCCTCCCACACCTACAGACACCATGTAATCACCACCAAGAATGATCCTGTCACAATGAGCTCAGACCTGACCCCACAGGGGTCATCCAAAATAACACACACCAGGGCAGGAAGTCATCTTCATCCCAGCAGGACCAGAGACTCTCTTCCCCCTCCTAGAGGTACCAGGTGGCTCAAACTGGAGAATCTCCCATTTCCTCAAAGCAGCACCAGCAGAGACCAGTGAAAGCCTCAGTGCTCCTAGGTAAAACAAATAGACCAAAAGCGCATCACACAAGTTCTAAAAATTAGATTGCCATTGGAGCTATTGCCTCTTAAAATAAGCTAGGACCTGCTTACTAAATATAAATAGGGCTACTGCCTACCAGAATAAAAAAAAATTGAATATAATACAGAATTTTCTAGATTATAGACAAAATACCCAGGATACAATAAAAGAATTGAGAAAATAGCAACTTGAATGAGAAGAAAATAATAAACTGACATCAACATTAAGATGAATCCATGCTTAAAGATGACATGATCATCTAAGTAGAAAATCCTAAGGAATCTATAAAGAGTAACCCCTAACTTAACTAACTAAACCTGATAATTGAGTTGAGAACAATCATAGGCTATAAGGTTAACAGAAAAAAAAAATCACATTTCTACATACTAACAGTGAACACATGCAAACTAAAACTCAAAACACAATATTATTTAAAATCACTCCAAAGCTGAAAGTAACTTATATGTACTTGAACAGATCTATTGCTATACAACTTAGGTACATCCTAATCATAGAATAATACTTGGCAAAATGGAATAAAGTATCAATACACATAACATCCTGGGTAAAACTCCAGGGAAATCTCCAAATATTATATACTACATGATTCCATTTATATAACATTCTCGAAATGAAAAGTTGTAGAAATGGAGACTAGATTAGCAGTTTTAGGGCTCGAGAAGGGAGTCGGTACAGGAGAGACAGTAATTCATAAAGGAAAGACGTCCATTAAGTAATGGACTCACAATTCCACATGGCTGGGGAGGCCTCATGATCATTGCAGAAGATGAAGGAAGAGCAAAGGGATGTCTTACATGGCAGCAGAAGATAAAGGAAGAGCAAAGGGACGTCTTACATGGTGTGTGCAGGGGGAATTGCCCCTTTACAAAACCATAAGATCTCGTGAGACTTATGCACTATAATGAGAACAGCACAGGAAAACCATGCCCCCACTATTCGATTACCTCCCTCCAGGTCCCCCCCGCCCAGGACACATGGGAATTTTGGGAACTAAAATTCAAGATGAGACTTGGGTGGGACAGAGGGAAACCATGTCGGTACATTGTAGTTACAAATATGTAATAAAATGAAGAAGAAATATGAAGAACTAGCCTAGTAACTGGGGTAAGTAAGTTCTTAGAGGTTTCTCTCCTAAAAGTTGTCTTTTTCTGTGGGTAGGGGTCTTTTATTTCAATAACTGTTTTTGTCTATTTCTTGTGACACAGGGATACCTTGTTACAAAAGAGGAACTTCGGGAAGATACTATCTTATGGTACTGAGAAGGATTTGAGGGTATAGATACTTCTCACCTCATGCAGGTCTTTGCAAAAATGCCACCTTATTATAGGTCTTCCCTGACCACCCTTACAAAACAGCACTCCCTGTTCTCTATCCCCTTACCCTATCTTACTTTTTTCTCAGTACATTTCTTTTTTTGAGACAAAATCTAGCTCTGTCACCCAGGCTGGAGTGCAATGGCATGATCTCAGCTCACTGCAGCCTCAGCCTCTCTGGCTCAAGCACAGCTGGGACTATTGGTGTGCACCATCATGCTCAGCTAATTTTTTAACTTTTTATAAAGACGAGGTCTTACTATATTACCCAGGCTGGTCTCAAACCATGTCCCTGCCTCACCTCCCGAAGTGCTGGGATTACAGGCGTGAGCCACTGTGCCCAGTCTTTATAGCACTTTTAAAAATTTCTTAGCACTAATCATTACCTACAAATATTTATTTTATGTTGATCTGCATTCCTCTGTTTCATGTAAGCTCCATGAAGAATGATACTTTGTTTTGTTCATTGACGTTTCCCCACAACCAGAGCAATGCCTAGCACATACTCCATGCTCAATACATAGTTGTTGAATGAATGAGTGTATAAATGAATGAAGAAATCTCTCTCAGCCTCAGTTTTCTCTTTCATAAAATAATGTTAATAATCTCCACCTCCATGTGTTGTTTTAAGGAGCTAAACAAAACAGCATATGTAAAAGCCTACTATTATATAGGCACACAAAGCACCCCCACCAAATAACAGTAGGATTAGTTATTGTTATTTTATCTTTCTAAATAAATTTAATTTACACCTACAAATACAAACACCATGGGGAGAATTTCACTGAAACCATATCAATAAGACAATAAGAATTGGTTCCCAGTTCCCACAATAGACACTATTTGTGCTCACTCATTGCATTATCCATATAAGCTCTTTAACCTTGGAACACGATGTCTAGTTTCAGATCAAAAAACGTGATTTAAATTTTTGTTATCATACACATAGTGCCACCAAAGCACTGGAATTATTGCTGCAGATATAAATTGATTTTTTTTTTATCACACTGAAGGGAGCCAAATCCATCAGAGGAGTTTTTCATAACACATCCAGATTGCTGAATAAAGTCAGTCGTTTTAGGCAATCAATTGATTCTGATGGTCAAAGTAATGACTGGTGATGTGCTGTTTGTTATTGTTTAAGTTAATATAGGTCAGCAGTTCACTTCCATACTCTCTCCTCCTTAGCAGATTTGCCATTGGGTTTATAGGGGTAAAACACGTTCTGCATTTCCTCAAACCATATCTAAGATCTAAATCAGCAAGACAATAAAAGATGGGACTTATAGCATGTGCACAAGTCACCTCTCTGATTATTCCTGGGACAAAAAAAAAAAAATCAGAGTCTACCCACAGTCCTTTACTTCTTTTTATCCAGGTGCCTATACATTAGCTCAAGTTGTTCTTAAACCTGATTATAAGTCACAAATGGGTATAATTAAAAGACATAATCTAGGGCCTCTTTCTATACTTAAATCTGCCTGATTTTTAATTTCTCCCACAGAAAATTTTACCAAACTATGAAGGTGATTCTGGGAATAATTTAGGTTTCATAAACATTAGAATAAACCATGAGTGATGGCGTCTCTTGCTAGAATATTTTTCCCAACATTTTTGTATGTGGAAATGCTGCTCAAGCTTTAAGGCACAGTTCAAATCCAGCCATCAATGTGGTACCTCTCTGGATGGGATATCTTTCATTGTGACAGAAAAGGGAGTCATTAGTCCTAATTTACAGGAGGCTATTGTGATATGACATTTGGATGGAGGTGGAGGAAGAGGTCCAAATTATACATCAATTTTGTTTACTTTGATAGCTGCAAGAGCTATAGGCTGGGTAAATAAAAACAAAACTAACCTGTAACAAGCCTCCTATTTATAGAAAGGTATGGATTTCTACCACCTAGCAACATTATTTTGTGAGGAAAATTGAAAGCTACTTCATAAATTGGAATTTATGGTTAAAAGGAGAAAATAGTGGTTATCAAATAGACCACTACACAAGTGCAATAAATAAGAGGAAGTGGTAACAAATACTGAATGGGACCTACCTATTGAATAAGAAGAGAGCAGAAAGAAATTGGCATGGGAGGGGAGAAAAGGGCTGCCTTAATGTATTTTAGGCCAGTGTTTTGCAATGGATCATCTGCATGAACACCATGGGAATTTGAGGTTAAATCACAGATTTACTAAATTAGATTATTTGGTAGTGAGGCCTATAAACCTGTTGTTTAAGTAACATCCTGTGGTGTTTGTGATGATTAGCTATGTTTGATAAGCACTGGACTAGAGTTCTTAAGGACCTTCTATTTTCTTGTTCTCATTCTGTAGTATTCTAGTAGTAATTGGTGCATCCCCATGCCTTAGCTTCCAAAATTTTTGTTGCAACATTCTGTAAGAACAGAGATAGTGTTTACACAGAAATACTCAATTCACAAATATTTCTTACTATCCATCCTTGGTTATTATGAAGCTCAACAACATGTGTTAGAAGTAAGACAGAAAAGCTCCAAATAAGTGATCTCATTCAAAATAAAGTCCTTTGAATGGGTGAAGCAGTGTATTGGTGTAGTAGGGCTCCAGCAAACAGAAGGAACCACTTATATCCACTGGTTCTCTCAAGTCTCAATGAGTTCAGCCTGTACAGAAAATTATTTTATCCATCCTCTCCTCGTTTATTGATATAGACAAAGAGAAATGTCTAACATTAAAGTGGGATTTAATGATATACATTGATATGTAGGATTGCCAGGTATACCTATATCCAATGTAATATATCGAACATACTTAAATTTTAAAAATTTTGATTATTTGCTAAACTTGGCAATTCTACTTGACTGAGTAAGTGAGAGAATGGAAGAAGTGCCTCTAATTTGTCCCTTTATTAATTTTACCTTCAGCACAAAAAGTAGCATTGTTAAATAGAAAAGCTTAAAAGTAAGAAGAGATGAAGAGCTTTACAAAATAAGTAGCCTAGAGAGCGCTTTCCTTCACTTGGCCTCAGTTTCTTCATCAGTGAAATAACAGAATAAAACTACATGACTTAATATCTAGTTATTTGGATAACTAGTTAATAGCTATATAACTAGTCAGTAGCTAGTCAATAACTTATTAATGGAAAGATATGGATTCCTACCACCTGAGAAACATTATTTTGGGAGGAAAATTGAAAGTTATTTCATAAATTGGAATTTATGGTAAAAAGGAGAAATATAGTGATATTAAATAGACTACTACATAAGTGCAATAAATGTGAGATTAGTGAAGAGATAGCTAATATCTAAATAACTAGTTAATAGCTAGTTAATAACAACTTAATAGCTAGTTAATAACGACTCAATAGCTAATGACTTAATACTTTGTTAATAGCTGATAACTAGTTAATAGTTAAAATGGTTAATAGCTAGTTACGACTAGTTGATAGCTGGTTAATAGCTAGATAGGTAGTTAATAGCTGGACAACTAGTTAATACCTAGCTAACTAGAAAAAAAGCAGCTATCTAATAGCTGGCTATCTGCTATTAAGCTAGCTAAATAGATAAATTCCTAACAGCTAGTTAATAGCTTGGTAACTAGTTACTAGCTAAATAGAAACTGGTTAATAACTAGCTAGTAGTGAGATACCCAGTTAATAGCTAGGTAGATAGCTAGTTAATTGCCAGTTAATAGTTACTAACTAGTAATACCTATACAACTAGTTAATAACTGGTTAATAGTTGATAGTTGAAACCTAGATAACTAGTTAACAGCTAGTAAATAACTAGCAAACCAACCAACTAGCTGGCTTAGCTAGTTAGTTAACTCATGTGGTGGGGGGTTCTTCAATTAGGAAGCCTGGATTACCTTCATACTTCTACTTACACAGCTGTGTGACCTTCAACACATTACTTAACTTCTCTGGGATTGTTTTCTCATTGATAAATGTACACCAAGCAGATGACCTAGAAGGTCCTGGTCAAACAGAAACTCTGAGACTCTTGCTGAGATCATGCAGCAGTTTCTCTTCCCCAGGCCCAGGGATGCAGATAATGCAGAAATTTAGTCACTGGAGGTTGGCTAAACATTGGGTTCTGGGAATTGGGAACCCTGGGCACAGTGATTCATGTACTTCCCCACCCTCACCTGTGACATGCCAGTTTAGACACCACCTGTGAGACTGTCCTTACTGATTTACATAATACCAGAGCACTGGGCACAGGACAAGCTTGCTACCCCTGGGTTGGGGGCTAACTACTCAGTCAACTTAGCTAGCTACTCAATCAAGTAGAATTGCCAAGTTTTGCAAATAATCAAAAAATTTTAAATTTAAATTTGTTCTATTTTATAGTTGACTAGCAAGTTACTAGTTAGATAACCTGCTAGTTAATAACTGGTAAATACTGGGGATTCCACCAAAATGGCCAAATAAAAACAGCTCCAGTGCACAGCTCCCAGCATGAGAGACCCAGAAGGTGAGTGATCTCTGCATCTCCATCTGAGGTACCAGGTTTATTTCAATGGGACTAGTTGGACAGTGGGCATAACCCAAAGAGGGCAAACTGAGGCAGGGCCGGGTGCTCCTCCACCTGGGAAGTGCATCTGATTTGGAGGATCGAGAGCTTTCCCTGCTGACACTTCAGTTCAGATACTGCACTTCTCCCAAAGCCTCTGCAACCCACAGACCAGGATATCTTCATTGGGCTGAAAAGCACCATGAGTTACCTGCACAGAGATGAATAGCAGCCCTGGCCACTACTGTGGCTTGTCAGCACAGATCTAGGTGGATGTATTGGCTAACTGAGAGAGCCTGTGGGATGAAGCTACCGGCCCCCTAGAAAGAAGGGGAGCTGAAAGCAGAAAGACAGGTGATATGGCTAGGTGGGTCTGTCCCCCACAAAGCCCAGCAAATTGACGCCCTCTCACTTGAGAGTTTCACAGCCAACACATCTAGGGTTTAAGCTCCACCAGGGATAATTGAGCTTGGTGTGGGAAAGGGCATCTGCCATTACAAAGGCAGGCCTAACCTTCCTGTGTAAACAAAAGACAAAGGAAGATTATACAGCAGCCAGACTGAGTCTGTGGCAGCCCAGCAGCACCTCTACAGGCAGACAAGAGACAGACTGCCTCCTCAAGTGGCTCCCTGAGATCAAAGCTAGATAAATCCTTGAAGATGTGAAGAAACCAGTGCAAAAAGCATGAAAACACCAAAATCCAGAATGCCTCTCCTCCTCCCAAGGGAACACAACTCCTCACAAGCAAGGGAACAAACAGGATGGAGAATGAGTTTGACAAATTGACAGAAGCAGGCTTCAGAAGTTGGGTAATAACAAACGTTCTGAGCTAAAGGAACATGCTCTAACCCAATGGAAGGAAATAAACTAAAAGCCTTGAATAAAAGTTAGACAAAATGCTAACCAGAATAACCAGCTTAGACAAGAACATAAACAACTTGATGGAGCTGAAAAACACAACATGAGAACTTCACGAAGCACACACAAGTTGCAATAGCCGAATCAATCAAGCAGAAGTAAGGATATCAGAGGTTGAAGATCAATTCAATGAAATAAATTGAGAAGGCAAGACTAGAGAAAAAATAATGAAAAGAAATGAACAAAGCCTCCAAGATATATGAGATTATGTGAAAAGACTACTCTATGCTTGATCGGTGTACCTGAATGTGACGGGGAGAATCAATCCAAGCTGGAAAACACTTCAGGTTATTACCTAAGAGAACTTCCCCCAACCTAGCAAGGCAGGCCAACATTCAAATCCAGAAAATACAGAGAACACCACAAAGATATTCCTCAAGAAGAGCAACCCCAAGGCACATAATTGTAAGGTTCACCAGGGTTGAAATGAAGAAAAAAATGATAAGGGCAACCAGAGAGAAAGGTCAGGTCACCCACACAGGGAAGCCCATCAGACTCACAGCAGATTTCTCAGCAGAAACCCTACAAGGCAGAAGAGAATGGGGGCCAATATTCAACATCCTTAAAGAAAAGAACTTTCAACCCAGAATCTCATATCCAGCCAAACTAAGCTTCAGAAGTGAAGGAGAAATAAAATCCTTTATGGACAAGAAATTACGAGAGATTTTGTCACCACCAGGCCTCCCTTACAAGAGCTTCTGAAGGAAGCACTAAACACGGAAAGGAACAACCAGTACCAGCCACTGCAAAAACATACCAAATGGTAAAGACTAATGACACAATGAAGAAACCACGTCAACTAACGGGCAAAGAAAAAACAGATAGTAATAAAATGGCAGGATCAAATTCACACATAACAATAATTACATTAAGTGTGAACAGTCCAAATGGCCCAAACAAAAGACACAGACTGGCAAACTGGATAAAAAGTCAAGACCCATTGGTGTGCTGTATTCAGGAGACCCACCTCACATGCAAAGACTCACACAGACTCAACATAAAGGGATGGAAGAAGATTTACCAAGCAAATGGAGAGCAAAAAAAGCAGGGGTTGCAATCCTAGTCTCTGATAAAATGGAATTCAACCAACAAAGATCAAAAGAGACAAGGAAGGGCATTACATAATGGTAAAAAGATCAATGCAACAAGAAGAGCTAACTATTCTAAATATCTATGCACCCAATACAGGAGCACCCAGATACATAAAGCAAGTTCTTAACAACCTACAAAGAGACTTAGACTTCCACACAACAGTAGTGGGAGACTCTAACATTCCACTGTCAATATTAGATCAACAAGACAGAGAATCAACAAGGATATCCAGGACTGAATGCAGAGCTGGACCAAGCATACCTAATAGACATCTACAGAACTCTCCACCCCAAATCCACAGAATACACATTATTTTTAGCACCACATCACACTTACTCTAAAATTGACCACATAATTGGAAGTAAATCACTGCTCAGCAAATGCAAAAGAACAGAAATCATAACGAACAGTCTATCAGACCACAGTGCAGTCAAATTAGAACTCAGCATAAAGAAACTCACTCAAAACCGCACAACTACATGGAAACTGAACAACTTGCTCCTGAATGTTGACTGGATAAACAATAAAATGAAGGCAGAAACAAAGATGTTCTTCGAAACTAATGAGAACAAAGATACAACATACCAGAATCTTGGAACACATTTAAAGCAGTGTCTAGATGGAAATTTATAGCAATAAATGCCCACATGAGAAGCAAGGAGAGATCTAAAATTGACACGCTATCGTCAAAATTGAAAGAGCTAGAGGAGCAAGATAAAAAATAATCAAAAGCTAGCAGAAGACAAGAAATAACTAAGATCAGAGTAGAAATGAAGGAGATAGAGACACAAAAAAAATCCTTCAAAAAATCAATAAATCCAGGAGCTGTTTTTTGAAAATATCAACAAAATAGACAGACTGCTAGCCAGACTAATAAAAAGAAAAACAGAGAAGAATAGAATAGATGCAATAAACAATGATAAAGAGGGTATCACCACCAATGCCACAGAAATAAAAACCACCATCAGAGATTACTACAAACAACTCTATGCATGTAAACTAGCAAATTCCCAAGAAATGGATAAATTTCTGGACACTTACACCCTCCCAAGACTAAATCAGGAAGAAGTTGAATCTCTGAATAGACCAATAACAAGAGTTGAAGTTGAGGCAGCAGTTAATAGCCTACCAAACAAAAAAAGGCCAGACCCAGTTCGGTTTACAGCCGAATTCTACCAGACGTACAAAGAGGAGCTGGTACCATTCCTTCTGAAACTATTCCAAACAATAGAAAAAGAGGAAATCCTCCCCTAACTCATTTTATGAGGCCAACATCATCCTGATACCAAAACCTGGCAGAGACTCAATTAAAAAAGGAAACTTCAGGTCAATATCCATGATGAACATCAATGCAAAAATCTTCACTAAAATATTGGCAAATTGAATGCAACAGCACATCTAAAAGCTTATCCATCACAATCAAGTAGGCTTCATCCTGGGGATGCAAGACTGGTTCAACATATGCAAATCTATAAATGCAACCCATCACATAAACAGAACCAAAGACAAAAACCACATGATCATCTCAATAGATGCAGAGAATGCTGTTGACAAAATTCAACAGCACTTTATGCTAAAAACTCTCAATAAACTAGGTATTGATGGATTGTATCTCAAAATAATAAAAGCTATTTATGACAAGCCCACAACCAATATCATACTGAATGTGCAAAAACTAGAAGCATTTCCTTTGAAAACTAGCACTAGACAAGGATGCCCTCTCTCACTATTCCTATTCAATATAATATTGAAAGTTCTAACCAGAGAAATCAGGTAAGAAACAGAAATAAAGGGTATAGAAGTAGCAAAAAAGGAAGTCAAATTGTCTCTATTTACAGATGACATGATTGTATATTTAGAAGACCCCATCATCTCAGCACAAAATCTTAAGCTGATAAGAAACTTCAGCAAAGTCTCAGGACACAAGATCAATGTGCAGAAATCACAAGCATTCCTATACACCAATAACAGACAAACAGAGAGCCAAATAAAGAGTGAACTGCCATTCACAATTGCTACAAAGAGAATAAAGTACATAGGAATAAAACTAACAAAGGATGTTGAGGACCTCTTCAAGGAGAACTACAAACCACTGCTCAAGGAAATAAGAGAGGACACAAACAGATGGAAAAACATTCCATGCTCATGGTAAGGAAGAATCAATATTGTGAAAATGACCATACTGCCGTAAGTAATTTATAGATTCAGTGCTATCCCCATCAAGCTATCATTGACCTTCTTCACAGATATGGGAAAAACAACCTTAAACTTCATATGGAAGCAAATGACAGCCCACATGGCCAAGACAATTCTGAGCAAAAAGAACAAAGCTGGAGGCATCATGCTACCTGACCTCAAACTATACTACAAAGCTACAGTAATCAAAACAGCATGGTACTTGTACCAAAACAGAGATTTAGACCAATGGAACAGAACAGAGGCCTCGGAAGTAATGCCACACATCTACAACAATCTGATCATCGACAAACCTGACAAAAAAAAAGCACTGGGGGGAAGAATTCCCTGTTTAATAAATGGTGTTGGGAAAACTGGCTAGCCAAGTGCAGAAAGTAGAAACTGGACCCCTTCCTGACACCTTACACTAAAATTAACTCCAGATGGATTAAAGATTTAAACATAAGACCTAACACTATAGAAAAACCTAAAAGAAAACCTAGGCAAAACCATACAGGACATAGGCATAGACGAGGACTTCATGATTAAAACACCAAAAGCAATGGCAACAAAAGCCAAAATAGAAAATGGGATCTAATTAAACTTAAGAGTTTCTGCACAGCAAAAGAACCAGTCATTGGAGTGAGCTGGCTACCAATAGCATGGGAAAAAAATTTTGCAATCTACTCATCTGACAAAGGCCTAGTATCCAGAATCTACAAAGAAATAAAGCAGATTTATAAGAAATAAACAAACAAACCTATTCAAAAATGGGAAAAAGATATCAACAGACACTTTTCAAAAGAAGACATTTATGAGGCCAACAAACATATGAAAAAATGCTCATCATCATTGGCAATTAGACAAATGCAAATCAAAACCACATTGAGATACCATTTCATGCCACTTAGAATGGTGATCATTAAAAAATCTGGAGACAACAGATGCTGGGGAGGATGAGGAGAAATAGGAATGCTTTTACACTGTGGGTGGGAGTGTAAATTAGTTCAGCCATTGTGGAAGACAATGTGGTGATTCCTCAAGGATCTAGAAATAGAAATTCCATTTGACTCAGCAATCTCGTTACTGGGTATATACCAAAAGGATTATAAATCATTCTATTATAAATACACGTGCACATGTATATTCATTGCGGCTCTGTTTACAATAGCAAAGACCTGGAACCAACCCAAATGCCCATCAATGATAGACTGGACAAGGAAAATATGGCACATATACAACATGGAATATTATGCAGCCATAAAAATGATGAGTTCATGTTCTTTGTAGGGCAAGGATGAATCTGGAAACCAACATTCTCAGCAAACTGGCACAAGAACAGAAAACCAAACACTGCATGTTCTCACTCATAGGTGAGTGTCGAACAATGGGAACACATGGACACGGGGAGGGGAACATCACACACTGGGGTCAATTGGGGGTAAGGGAGGGACTGCATGAGGTGGAGAGGTTGGGGAGTGATAACATGGGGAGTAATGCCAGATGTAGGTGACAGGGCATGGAGGCAGCAAACCACCTTGCCATGTATGTACCTATGCAACAATTGCGCATGATCTGCACATTTACACCAGAACCCAAAGCAAAATTTTTAAAAAGTGCACTGTATACACACAATGAAATAATATCTAGCAATAAAAAATAGGAAAATAAAATTAAAATAACTGGTAAATACCTAGATAATAGTTAGAAAACTGATTAATACTCATATAACCAGCTAATAGTTAATAGCGAGATAACTAGTTACTAGCTAGATAACTAATTAAAAGCTAATTAACAACCTATTAACAACTAGTTAATAGCTAGTTAATAACTGGCTAATAAGTAGTAGCTAGTTAACAGCTATATAGCTAGTTAATGACTTGGTAATAGCTGGTTAATTTCTAGAAAGTCAGCTCATAGCTGATCAATACCGAAATAACTGGTAGTCAATAGCTAGATAACTATTTAACTGGCTATCTAGCTAATAACTAGTCAATAACTACATTGTTAGTTAATATCTTGTTAATCGGTTGGCTACATCTCAGTAACTAGTCAATAGCTAGTTAATGAATAGTTAATAGTTTGTCAATAGCTAGGTGTCTAGTGAATAGTTAATTCTAGGTGAAACTTAATTTGCTAATAGCTAGCTAATAGCTATTTAGCCGATAATCACTAGAAAACTAATTAATAACTAGCTAAAAGATGAAGAGCTATTAGATGATGAGATAATAGCTAGGTAACAGCTAGATAAATAGCTAGTTAATACCTTGTTAATAGACAGATAGTTAATAGTTAATAACTAGTTAATAGCAGGTTAATATCTATATAACTAGTTTACAGTTGATTAATTCATAGATAACTAGTAAATAGCTACTTAATAATTAGATAACTAGTTAACAGGCCAATACCTAATAACTAGTTAATAGCTACTTAGCTGGTTAAAAGCCAGGTAGCTAGTTAATAGCTGGTTAACAACTAGTTGATAAGTAGTTAGTTGCCAGATATCTTATTAATAATTAATAATCAATAATAATTAATATGAATATAGCAATAGCAATTTTTAATATTAATAGTAGTTAACAATAGCTATATGGTTAATAGCTTGGAAATAGCTAGTTAATACCTAGTAAATTGATATGCAATACCTACATAACTAGTTAATAGCTAGTTTATAGTTTGATGAGTAGTTCGTAGCTAGTTAATTGCTAGTTAACAAACAGGTGACTAATGAATAACTAGTTAATAGGAACTAGTTAATAACTAGTTAAACCATCTTACTAGTTAATTCCTAAACAGTAGCTAGTTAAAATTGTTAGGCAGGAGCTATGTAACTAATAGCTAAATAATCAGTTAATAGCTAGTTAATAACTATATAATAGCTAGTTAATAGTTACAAAATTATTAATAGATGGTTATATCTACATAGCTAGTTAATAGCTTATAATTAGGAAATAGCAAGTTTGTACTTAGATAACCAGTTATTGTAAAAATTAAGTAGTTAATAGCTAGTTAATTACTAATTGTAAAATAGTGAATATAAAGCTCATAATAGCTCGATAATAAATGGCTTGGTAATAGCTAGTTAATAGCTTGTTAATTGCTAAACAATAGCAAAGTAACAAGTTAATAGCTGGTTACAGCCACATAAGTAGTTAATAGCTGTTCAATACCTACTTAATAGGTGTCTAGTGACTATCTAGTTAATAAGTAGTTAACAACTAGATGACTAGTTAATGGACAGTTAATTCCTGGTTAACTAATTAATAGCTAATGACTAGTTAATAGGTGTTTGATATCTAGATTACTAGTTAATTGCTGGTTATACCTAGATAGCAAATAAATAGTGAGTTAATAAGATAACTGATTAACTGCCTAGTAGTTAATAACTAGTTAATAGCTAGTTAGCTAATAACATATGTAGATATGTCACCAAAAGCTGATTAAAATAGTTGTTATGCAACAGGTAGGTAACTAGTTAGTAACTAAATAATCAGCTAATAGCTAGTTAATACATGGGTGATAGCTAGATAGCTGGTTAATATGTTTGTTAGTAACTAGCTTATAGGTGGTTATATCTATTTAATAACTGGTTAGTGACTAGTTAATGGCTCAATAGCTAGTTCAGAGCTTGGTAATAGCTAGTTAATACCTAGTTCATTTCTAGGAAATAGCTAGGTAACTAATAGCTAATTAGTTAATAGCTAGCCAATAGCTACTTGATATGTAGATGTCTGTTGAATAACTAGTTAATGACAGGTAATTAGTTAATAAGTAGTTGAAACCTAGATGACTAATGGTTAGTCAATAGCTAGCTAAAATTTAGTTGTTAGGCTATATTGAGATAGCTAATATCTAGTTAATAACTGTTGACTAGTTAATGGCTAGTTAGTACCCACTTGCCTAGTTAATAGCTAGTTAATGCCTAGTTAATTACTCACTAACTAGTAAATAACGAGTTAATAGCTGGTCAAATAATTAATAGCTAGTTAATGACTAGTCAATAGCAGTTTAATATCTAAATAGTTAATAGCTGGTTATACCTAGATAACTAGTAGATAGCTGGTTAATACTTAGATAATTAGTTAACTACCTAATAGTTATTAACTAATAGCTATATAGCTAGTTAACACTTATGCATCTTGTTAATATCCTGTGAATAACTGGTTAGTGACTAGTTAACAGTGAGATAGGTAGTTAATAGCTTGGTAATAGCTAGTTAATGCTTAGTTAATTTCTAAGCAATAGCTAGTTAATAGCTAGGTAATTTGTCAATACCTAGTTAATATTTAGGTTTCTAGTTAATGCTAGGTAACTGGTTAATAACTAGTTAATACCTAGATGACTGGTAAATAGCTAGACAATAGCTCATTAAAACCTACTTAATGGTTAGGCAATAGCTAGGGAAATGGTCACTTTTTAATTGCTAGATAACTAGTTAATAGCTAGTCAGTAGCTATTTAATAGCTATATAATAGCTAGGTTTCTAGTTAATAACTAGTTAATGCTGCCACTAGTTAATAAATCGTCAATAGCTAGACATTCAGTTAATAGCTAGATATCTTGCTGATTGTTAATAGCTAGATAACTAGTTAATATCTAGTTAATAGCTATATGGCTATTTACTAGATAAGTTTTAACTAGTTAATAGCTAGATAACTAGCTACATAGCTAGTAATACTTGGTTAATAGCTAGATAGCTATTTCCTAGCTAGTTTATATCTAGTTAGTAGCTAGTTAAAAGCTGATTAATACCTACATAGCTAATTAATACTTAGATAACTTGTTAACTGGCTAATACTTAATACCTATTTACTAGCTATATGACTAGTTAATAGTTAGGTAACTAGTTATAGTGAGTTAGGTAATAAATCATTAATCAACAGATAGCTGGTTAATAGCCAGATAGCTGATTAATATAGGTAACTGCTAGTTCATACCTAGTTAATTGCTAGTTAATAGCTATGTTACTAGTTAATAGCTACATAACTAGTCAATAGAATGTCTGTAACTTGGTGTCTAAAGAATAACTAATTAATGCTAGGTAACTAGTTAATAACTAGTTTATAGCTAGGTAGATGACTAGTTAATAGCTAGATATCCAGTTGATAGCTATTTAATAGCTAGATAACTAATAGCTAGATAGCTATGTTTTATATAACTAGCTAATAGCTAGGAAATGACTAGCTAATTTCTAGTTATTTACTAGTTAACTAGTTACCTAGCTAATATCTAGTTATCTCTTCATGCTGTGAGTGTCTGATGTCTTACTACAGTTAGAAAAGAATCTATGATAAGAACACATGGACATGTAGAAGGGAAATACATACAGTGGCACTTATCACAGGGTAGAGATAGGTGGAGGTAGGAGGGAGGGGATTAGGAAAAATAACTGATGGATACTAGGCTTAATACCTTGGTGATGAAATAATCTGTACAACCAATCCCCATGACACACATTTACCTATGTAACACACCTGCACATATAACCATGAACTTAAAAGTTAAAAAAAAAATCCATCCCCTGGCTCCCTGGACATGTTTGAGAGCCTTTGTGTTTGATAATGGATCTCCAAGTGTGGATTTAGCATGCAGGACTCTATGTAGAAAGTGTTCAGCTATACTTTTCACTTTGTCAATATCACTCACGGCGATAGGTAAGAAACAACTCTACATACCACCAATCTTCTTAGGACTATAATGTGGAAAGGCACATGGGGTCATTGAGACTTTAGAGTATATATGACCTGAGAGAAGACTAAATAGGGGCTTTTTATTTCCCTCTTTTGTTAGCTTCCACTTTTGCAGTCCCCGTTTCTTTAAAACATGTGTCTTGAGCTAAATCAGTAGATCGTACATTTCTCCATTCTCTCTGTTCCAGAACAAGTTTTAACCTAATCCTTCTATTATCATCTGGGCATTAAAAATTATACATTTGTTCCCATTCTAGTAGGAAGCTAAATTAATGAAGAAAGAAGGATTTCACTCTGCCAGCATTCAGTTTTACACCGACTCTCCAGGAAGAATACTAATGTTATTCTTGGTCCCAAATTTGTTCGCATTTTCTTCATCAAAAACCATTTCCTTATCTAATAAACCACAGGATTTTCAATTTTAGCCTGTGCTAATTGATTTTTTCCTATGTATATCTTCAGTAGTTTGGGAGAGCTTTTCTCTAGATAAGGTAGCTTTCATTTTCAAGTCTTTGCAATACTCAGAATTCCATTCTGTCAGCAAGTTCCTCCATTTGAGCTGAAGATTATTCTTCTCTTAATGCCTTCCTATTAATTAATCACTAGCTTTATATGTATAATAAGTAGTATGACTGCCAGCAAAAATAAAATGTTTAGTCTTAAAAACAGATTTTCCTTCCCTGAAAACTACTCTAGACAGCATAAACATTGGTTTCAGTACGATATTTTGCCATATAAATAACATAGTCTTAACTTGTTATTTTTAAGCACTGGTTGCAAAACGAGAGGAATACAATTGCAAACTGAAACCTGTCAATGGAACATAAGGCTTAATTCTGTTCAAAATGGCTTTTGTGAACACCTTTGTTAATGAGCATCTTATCTACATTTGTCATGAATTTTAATCTTTTGTTTCAATGGGAATGATTTTTATATCTGAGAGGGAATAATGTTTAGTAATAAGCTTAAAGCTGTCAAGATGTGAATTGCATACCTTGCATTTTCTAAACAGAATCCATTGTATTTCATTCACATGTATTGCTATGTCACAGACTTTAGTTCTCAGAAAGGCCCAGGTCTCAAGTCAATAAATAATCATGAGCCACACCGAAGCAGAATCCTCATTCACACATTGTCTATTAGCTATTCTCTATAACGTAACAGATGATCTTTAATATTGACCTCAAGTGGAAAAAAAATCATAATACTAATGGAAAAGCTTTGTATGTATGTGCGGATTTGTAATCTTTAATCATCCTCAAATTGCCTTGGCCTACAAAGGTACTCTACTGGAGGAGGGTAGCGTGAGGAGGGGGACACATACAAGGGAAAATCTTGTTTCATCCTTTAGACAAGAGCTTCAAAATGGTATTCCTTGAATGGGTCACATTAGTCCAGATAGTGTTCTCAGGGCAGCTGGGTGGGATCAGGGGCATCATTCTAAGTTCTATGCATTATACTTTTATGATATTTTTCTATGCATGCTGTGATATGAAGAAGATTGTAAAGACTTTTTATATGTCCAAAGGATCAGATCATAATTCACGCTCTTAATACTATGATAATCTTTGTCTTTCTGGGTCACTGTTACTTGTGCAGGTTTATCATATTCCTCAAATGTGTTAGGCTGGATAAAAGCTGGAGAATAGCCTTACTAAAATCCACATATGTATTTGTGTGTGGCAGGGGGCATACAAAAAATCCAAGGAAATATACATGGTAAAATAAGGATATTGTGAACATATAAATATTCATTTTTTTCTTATAAAGCTGTGCCTTATTATTCTTCTGTCTTTCTTCACTATCCCAGTTCGGGACATATGCCAGGAAATCAAAGAGTTATTATTATTGAATAGATTAGCTTAAAATGTGAGAACCCAGTGCTCTACAAAAGGGTGTCATTGGCCTGGGCAATTTCAGAGACAAATGCATAGAAGACGCTGCTTAGGATGCAAGAGATAAATTCCTGAAAGGAGGATTTTGCCTGGACAGGCTGAGGTTGAGATTTAAATCCATTACTCACCCATGTCTTATTTGTTCCTTTATTCTATTCCCCTTTCACTTCGCTCACTCAGCTCTATCCTGCCTTCTTTTTCTAGTTCTCCCCCCCCCTCCACCATCTCTGTTTTTTCTCTTAACCTCCATAGAAGGTTCACATTAGTATTGATAAGGTGGTAACTTCAATAGCTATTTTCAGTTATCAAGTAATAGTTTAACTGGGCTTGTGACTAGGAATAAAAGCAGTCTTTTATAGAAGTCTATTCTAAATTATAAGTGTTAAAAGGATGCATGAATTCATTAAATTATTTTTAACTCAGCTTATTATTATATTCAGCTTGACATCTCAGGCAGTTGCAAATTTTTAACTAATTTACCAAAACGTCCTTTGTTAAGAATTAAGTAGCAATGCTTCCAACTTCTTATAGTTGAAGTAAAAGCCTTTCCAAAAAAAAAAAAGATATATATTTTGAAGGTACATTACATGTAGAACCATAGACATCAGAACCAGAAAGACAGTAGAAATAGTTTAGTTCAACCCTCACTGGACAAATGAGGAAACAGAAGCATTCCCTGATATCCATACCAGGTTGAGAAATGTAATGAATAAGCAATGAACCTATGACATATTTAGAGAAAATCTAATATATTCAAGGCACTATACCAGAGTGTAATATAAAGAAATAATTAAGACATGCTTTCTGTCCTGAAAAGGCTAATGATTTAGCCCAAGGATTAGACACATGCTTGTGCAGCAATGGTATGAGGTAGTTCATTATAAGTAGTCAGCTGAGTGTAGTGGCTCATGCCTGTAATCCCAGCACTTCGTGAGGCTGAGGCGGGAGGATCACTTGAGACCAGGAGTTCAAGATCAGTCTTGCCAACATGGCAAAACCCTGTCTCTACTAAAAATAAAAAATACAAAAATTAGCTAGGTGTGGTGTCACACACCTGTAATCTCAGCTACCCAGGAGGCTGAGGCACAAGAAACTCCTGAATCTGGGACACAGAAGTTGCAGTGAGCCAAGATTGTGCCACTGTACTCCAGCCTGAGTGACAGAGACTCCATCTCAAAAAAAAAAAAAATTAATTAGAAATAAATAAATAAATAAATAATACAAAATGCTGCATAAATTAAGTTGGAAAGATCTTCCTGGAGAGTCTTATATTGAGAAAAGCTTCTAGGGAAGAGTGGCATTTTAATTCAATCTCTGATTTTTGCCCCTTCTATTACTGTATATCAGTTCATTTATTAATAAATGAACCAGGCCTACCCAGTGCAAACCCAGCCCCTGCAGCCTTAAGTTTCATGTACAGTCAGTGTCAGGTTGATGCCCATGGCCTTACATATCAGGCAGATACTGACAGACATAAATTCCAGGACTGGCCAATTTCAGGCCAGTCCCCAAGGCCCCAGCTTGCAGACTGGCCCTTGTAGTTCCATGTTTCAAAAGACCCAGGTTTCAGTCCTGCTCCAGCAGACCCAGGGCCCAGACCTGTCCCAGTAGACTCCAGCAGTGAATAAGCTCCCATGGACCAAAGCTCTAGGACTGCCCCTTTGTACCCAGATCCCAGAATAGTTCCCAAGGCCCTAAGTCCCAGGCCATCCCTCATAGACCTAGCCTTTAGATCAGCACCTTAATATTACTATCCAAGCCAACACCAGCAGATACACGCTCAAAGCTAGTCATCATGACCTCTGGCTCCAGGCCAGTCCCAGTGGCACAGACACAAAGCTAGTTCCCATAATCCCAGGATCCAGCCCAGCCACTCACAGACCCTGGTCCTAGGCTAGCTCTAGCATGAGGTTGGTCCCACCCTCAAGGCCTGTCCCTGTGGAACTATGTTCCAAAAAATACAGGAACTAGTCCCACTCCTAAATCCAGGGACAATGTATGGAGTAAAAGTATAGACTTGTGTATGTGATCAATGTTATCAGGTTTAAATAGCCTGTTATGACTCTATGATTTTGTAAACCTTATGTTAATCACAAAGCAAAAATTTTAGTAGATATGCAAAAGTGAAAAAGAAAGAAATCAAAGCATTTTACTTGAAAAAAATAACCTAATCACAAAAGAAGGCAGCAAAAGAGGAGGAAAGGAACAAGGGTTCTACAATCAGAAACCAATGAATGAAATGTCAGTAGTAAATTCTTACTTAAAAATAATTACCTTGGACCCAGCGCAGTGGTTCATGCCTGTAATCTCAGCACTTTGGGAGGCTGAGGTGGGCAGATCACTTGAGGCCAGAGGTTTGAGACCATCCTGGCCAACATGGCGAAACCATTTCTCTACTAAAAATACAAAAATTACCCGGGCATGGTGGTGCACACCTGTAATCTCAGCTACTCAGATGGCTGAGGCACGGGAATCACTTGAACCTGAAAGGCAGAGGTTGCAGTGAGCCAAGATTGTGACACTGCACTCCAGCCTGGGCAACAGAGTGAGACTGTCCCACAAAAAATAATGATAATAATTACCTTGAATATAAATAGATTAAATTATGCATTAAAAACACAGAACGATGTTGAGCATGTTTTCATATACTATTGGCCATTAGCATGTTTTCATCTGAGAAATGTCTATTCAAATCATTGGCCTATTTTTTAATCAGACTATTTTGTCTCCTGTCTACTGAGGTGATTGAGCCTATTATGTATTTTGGATATCAACACCTTGTCAGATAGAAATTGAAAATACTTTTTCCCTTTCTGCAGATTATTTCTTCACTCTGATGATTGTCTCCTCTGCCACACAGAAGCTATTTAGTTTGATGTAATCCAATTTGTCTATCTTTACATTTGTTTCCTGTGCTTTAGAGATCTCTTCCCAAAAATATTTGCCCACACCAATGTCCCGAAGAGTTTGCCCAATGTTTTCTTCCAGTAGTTTAATAGTTTCAAGTCTTACGTTTAAGTCTTTCATTTCCTTTGATTTGATTTTTGTATGTGGTGAAAGATAGGGGTTCTAGTTTCATTCTTCTGCATATGGATATCCACTTTTCTCAGCATCATTTATTGAAGGTAAGAAGATAAGCCCAAAGAAGAAGGAAGAAAATATTAGAGATCAGAACAGAAAAAATGAAATAAGATCTAAAAAAATTGGAGAAAGTTAACTGAACAGTTGGTTTTTTGAAAAGCTAAACTCCACAAACATTTAGGTACACTAGAACAAGAGAGATGACTCAAATACATAAAATCAGAAATAAAAAAGAGGTCATTAACCTGATACCACAGGTACACAGATGATCATAAGAGACTGCTATGAGCAATTGCATGTCAAAAAATCAAATAAACTAGAAGAAATGGATAAATTCCTAGACACATACAACCTACCAAGACTAAATCACAGAAAAACAGAAAATTTGAACAGACCATGAGAAAGGAAATTGAATTAGTAACTTAAAATGTCTCTTTAAAAAATAAGCACAGGATCTGATGCTCTCCCTGCTGAAATCTATCAAACTTTTAAAGAACTAAAACATATCCTTCTTAAATTCTTCTAAAAAAATCAATGGGGAGTACATGCTTTCCTTTTATTATGAGGCCAGCATTACTCTGATATCAAAACTAGAGAAAGACACAACAACAACAACAACAACAACAACAACAAACTATAGACCAGTATCCCTGATGAACACAGATGCAAAAATCCTCAACAGAATTCTAGGAAACAGAATTCAATTGCACATTAAAAAAATTACTCACCATGATCAAGTCGAATTTATCACAGAGAGGCATGAATATAACCAAATCTATAAATTTGAGTCACCACATTGACAAAATAAAGAACAAAATCCATATGATAATCTCAGTAGATGCAGAAAATGCATTTGACAAAAGTCAACATCACCTTATGATAAAAATTTTCAACAAATTAAGTATAGTAGGAACACACATCAAGACACAAATGGCTGTATACGACTAACCTACAACTAACACAATACACAACAGTGAAATGTTGAAATGTTTTTCTCTAAGATCAGGAACAAGAAAAGAATGCCCACTCTCACCATTTCTATTCAACATAGTACTGGACGTCTTAGAGCAATTAGGCAAGAGAAAAAAAATGAAAGACTCAAATAGAAAATAAATAAATAAATTGTCCCTGTTTGCAGATGACATGATCTCATATACAGACAACTCTAAAGACTCTACCAAAAATTGTTAGAACTAATAAAAAATGTTAGTAAAGTATACAGAAGCAAGCTACAAGAATCAGTAGTATATCTATAGACAAACAACAAAATTTCTCAAAAAGTAATTAAGAAAACAATATGATTTATAGTAGCTGCAAAAATAGAAATAGGAGTAAACTTAACCAAGGAAGTGAAGCATCTATACACCAAAAACTATAAAACATTCATAAAAGAAATTAAAGAAAAAATAAATAAATAAATATGTTGCGTTCATGGATTGGCAGAATTAATAGTGTTAAATTATCTATACTACTCTAAGTAATCTACAGATTCAATGCATTCACTATCAAAATTTCAAAGACATTGTCCATGGAAATAGAAAAGGCAATTTTAAAGTTTGTGTGAACCATAAAAGACCCCAAATAGCCAAAGCAATCTTGAGCATAAAAATAAAACTATGATAAAGGCATCACACTACCTGATTTCAAAATATAATACAAAGCTATAGTAATTATAACAGCACAAAGAGACAACCTACAGAATGGGAGAAGATATTTGCAAACCAAACATCTGATAAGAAGTTAATATCCAAAATATATAAGAAACCCAAACAACTCTACAGCAAGAAAACAAATAACTTCATCAAAAACTGGTTAAAAGGAGCTGGGCATGGTGGTACATGCCTATAGTCAGTCCCAGCTACTCAGGAGGCTGAGGCAAGAGGATCACTTGAGCCCACAAGTTCAAGTCAAGCCTAGGAAACATTGTGAGATCTTATCTTTAAAAAAAAAAAGGTCCAGTGATCCAAATAGACATTTTCCAAAAGAAAACATATTAATGGTCAACAGATACAGGAAAAGATGTTCAACATAACTACTCTCCAGGAAAATGCAAATAAAATTTATAATGAGGTATCACCTCACACTTGTTAGAATGGCTCAAAAAATAAAAGATAAGTGTCAGTGACGATGTGCAGAAGGGAAACCCTTGCACACTGTTGGTGGGAATGTGAATTGGTACAGCCATTATGGAAAACAGTATGGAGGATCCTCAAAACAATAAATAAATATAGAACTACAATATGATCCAGCAATTCCACTACTAGGTATATATGCAAGGGAAATAAAATCATTATTTTGAAGAGATATCTGCACTCACTTGTTCACAGCAGCATTGTTCACAAAAGCCAAGATATAGAATCAACCTAAGTGTCCATCAACAGATGGATACATAAAATAAAATGTGGTATAAATACACAATGGAATACTATTCAGTTTTTATAAAGGATCCCTGTCACTTGTGATGACATGAATGAACCTACAGGACATTAGGTTAAATGTTAAATGTAATAAGCCAGGCAAAGAAAGACAAATACTGCATGGTCTCACTCATATGTGGAATCTAATAACACTGAACTCATAGAATCAGAGAGTATAACAATAGTTGCCAGAGCCTAAGCCAAGGTTGGTCAAAGAATCAAAAATTTTAGTTATATAAGAAAAGCACATTCAAAAGATCTATTGCACAACGTGGTTACTATCGTTAGTAACAATGTTTTATGTTATTTAAAATTGCTTAAAGAATAGATATTTAATGTTCCAGCCACAGAAATAAGTATGTGAGATAATACATATGTTAATTACTCTGATTCTGCCATTTCCACAATGTATACATAATTTAAACATCATTTGTACAGTAGAAATGCAATTTTTGTCAATTATAGATAAATTAATTACAATATATTACAGCTATACTAGAGATTATATTTTTTGCAAAATTCATGTTTTTAATGAAATTTGACTTAGGAAATACATCAAAGAAAATTAGATTCTTAAAGTTTATAGACATAGATATTACACTTTGATTCTCCTTCTTAGTGGTTCTCAAATTGAGAGTCCATCAGGATCACCAGGGCTTGATAAAACACAGATTTCTGGAACTCATTCCAAAGTTTCTGATTCTATAAGTCTTGGGGAGTGGAGCTCCAAAATGTGCATTTCTAATTAAGTTCCAGGTAATGTCAGTGCTGTTGGCCCCAAGACTAAACTTTGAGAACTATCACTACATATATTCAGCTTAGTAGAAATCTACCATGCCCTCTAAAAGTCTGCAGAGGATCTAATCTCCACAGGTTAATTAAAATTTCATATATATATATATATATATATACACACACACATATATATATATATATATGAAACACTTCTTGCCCTACTTATCTCTTTCACCTAGAACTTCAGACAGCCAGGCTTTTTCCTCGCATACAAAATTCCAAAGGGCTCATTCCTAAAGAAATTACACAGCCCCAAAGCAAAGTCTTCTGAATTCTGGCATTTAGGGATCTCCTGGTAATAAAGAATAAAGAAAAGAAAAAAATTCTCACCCAATGACCCTAAAGCAACAGCAGTTCTAAACCCTCATTGTGTATCAGAATCACATGTTGAGATTAAAAAAACTTGTAGAAGTTCTTGAAAAAGTACTAGTGGTAAGAGATGAATCCATTTGAATATAGACATGAGACTAAACAAATGCAGTACTTATATTTTTAGAACATACATAATGTTGTAAACCTTAAAAAATTAAAAATAAAAATTTTGAGGTGGGAAGATGGATAAAAATGTTTTGGTGCATTAATTTATTCATTTTTCATAACAGAGAGTTAATATAGTTTAGAACAAAAGGCAGATTTAAAAAATACATTGACTTCATCAACTTTTTAATTATTTTTAATACTTTTTAAATAATTATAGAGAGATGTTTTAGAAATTTAATACCTCCAGTGTAAGGAAACATTTATCTGAAACTGCATTTATTTGTTTTAGTCTCACTTCAGTTTTCATTTCTTATCTTAAATTCAAGTTATGGGCTTAGAAGTTTGGTTGTCATATTTGCACTCTTCATAAGACACATCATTATGAATGGTGCCAAGATGCCTGTGATACATGAGCATACATTCAACAACATGAGAAATTAGAGAGCTGATGGCCTCTGAAGGATCCTTGGGGGGGGGGGATATACAGTTAATGGCTTTTTGCTGCAGAAGGAAGAGCATGAAACTAAGACATGAGTTGCTTTAGGAACTTTGGATCAAGCTTTAACTTACAACTTTGAGGATAGTCAAGGCAAGAAAAGAAGGGCCCTGGCAACATGTGGCAAGCAGAGGAAGGAGGTTCTGCCAGAGATGGGGTGGACAGTGGAGCACAATGGAAGCCACAGAAGGCTCTGTCATGCAGGGACAATAAAGGCCAGAGTTCTTGCAGAATCCTGTGCATCACATGGCTTCTGTTCCAGTAGATGGTATTCTACAGATTTGCAGAAAAGTGGAAGGAGAGAGAGAACCTTGATGAAGAACTAACACACAAACCAGACCTCAAGATCTGGAACACCAATGCAGCAGTTCCCAACTGAAGAAATTAACCATCCACAGGGTGAAGAAAACCACCCAGAATCAAAGAGCCAAGGCTATCTCTAGAGTAGCCAGAATTCTGAGGACAAGTCTACATATTCCCCATTTGAAAAGCTCTAGAGTGCCTCACGACTAAGTCCATTCAGATTTTTGTAATTTGCTTAATGTAACTGCTAATGGAGCCTTTGAAATCTACATTTTTGTGATTGTTAAGTTTAAAACAATCATAAGTTGTGTGTGAAAGCATAATTACACCACCAAATCAGTGTCTCTTTATTCTTTGGAGTAGGCCTTAATATAAAAGTAAATGTAAAAGGTCAAAGAACATAGGATAGTTATCTTCCAGCTGATTTGTAATACTAAAATAATTCATAAAGCAATCCTTAAGCTAATGATACTTGCAGTCACTGCTGAGATCTCAGTTCCCAAGGTTTGCCTTTTCAGGGCCTTTTGTTTCTTTCTGGCTTCACTGTTTGCAACTCACAGAAGTTGCAAGCAGGTAAATAGTGATCCCAGATTATGCTCATATAATTAAAACTGTACTTCCCTACAGGCATGAAAAACAGAGTAAAAATGTATACATAATGATACTATTCCCCACAAATATTTTTTTGTAAAGCAAATGATTTTTTAATCATATAATCGAATACTTTAAGAATTATAAAAATCAGAGACATATTTATAGAAACAGGCGCTTAGGAGAAACCATCTTTCTTATCCAACCTAAATTTTTAGCTCTGTTTCCTCCAACCTCACTATCTTAGTCAGCTTAAGTTGCTATAACAAAACACCATAGACTGCATGGCTTAAACAACAGACATCTCAGTTCTGGAGGCTGGGAAGTCCAAGATCAAGGAAGGCATGGGGAAGAAAACACTTTGTCTCTGGTTTCTTTCTTACAAGAGCACTAATCCCAGTATGAGGGTGTCCATCTCATGACCTAATCTAAACCTAAATACCTCTTGAAGACTTCATATCCAAGTACTACCTGATTGGGGGTTAGGCCTTCAAGATATGAATTTGAAAGTGGGGGGGTCACAATTAAGTCCATAGCATTCACTGAGTTCCACTCTTCTATAAAGAAAAACTCTGAACCCCTCACTGATATTGCTTCATATAATTAAGAACCATTAGCCTAAATGAATGTATGTGTGCCCAAGCCTCTCACTTCCGAATCTTCAGGTTTCAGTTTTGCTCTAAACCTAACATGTAGATCTTTGGTTTACCAGTGCTCTTACTCTGACCACTGGAGATCCGCTCCTTCTCTGTTGCCAAAGGAAGAGATTTACTTTCCATATTTTTTTTTTTTCCTTTTTAACACAACAAAACATGAATAACAAAAGAAATATCATAAATGCAAATTTGCACCATGATTGTATATTCCAATTGTAATTTTTGCTACAAGACTTACTTTTTCTGTCCTGAAGGCCTAATTTTATTTAAAACCATAATTTCTATCAAACATTTAAGGTTATTGATTTACTACTTGAAAAGCTCTCCTGAATTGTATCTAGTGGTTTTATGTTGTTGTTTGTTTTGATAGACCATGACATTTTCCTCTTGTGTTTAACTTCAAGGACCCGTAAGTAATGCAAAAAGGACTGCTGGTCTCAAAATCATCTGTGCAGCTGAACATAGACAAATACACCAATCATATGATATTTTAATATGCCATACCAACTAAAGAGTCACATTCATTATATGTATAATTTATATTAAGTAATTTAGATGTCTATTGATTGTTAACACATAATAAGGAATACAATATTTTGACCAAGGTAATGATATTCTAATTTGGAAAATCACTTTTTTTGGTTCTGTATACTTAATTCTGTGGCACTAGTACATTTTATATTTTCCTATTAAACTATCTGATTCTTTTACTGTCATCAAGAATGATTGGCTACTTCTTATGTCCCCAGTAAATGGAGATAAATTTGTGTATTACCTGATCTGTGACTCATGGTATCTATCTAGACTCCTAAAGTCTCTGAGAAATTACTCTTTTATATTTCAAAAATTTGCACATCACAATGTTACAGTTATGTAACAAGCGTAAGTGGATAAGTGGATGGTGTTTTAATAAAATGGGAAAAATACAAAGGAACTGCCTGGCTTTAGCAAATCTCTTTCTTAGAAAATAAAACTCTACTACTTACTTGCTTGTAGAAAACCATTCCTTGTCACTACTCTCACTACTTGTGACATACCACAAGGTAATTTTGAGGCTTCAGTAAGAATGCAGGGGAAGAGGCAGCATGTAACATACAGGATTATTAAAATGGAGGTGACAATCTTGTCACATGAGAACATCATTATGTGGTTTACAGTGAACTCACAGCTTTTTTTGCATAATTACATGAATATATTCATTTGCGGAAAATTACTTTTTCTCACCAGCATCATCTATAAGATAATGATAAAAAACAGATTCTTCACATGTACCCCCAAACCTAAAATGCAATAAAAAAAAAAGAAATATAAAGTAAAAAAAAAAAAACAAAAAAACAGATTTGTTTCATTTGCCCCAGCTGCATGTGCTGTCTTATCAATCCTTTGAAGACTTCTATATACAATGACTCCAATTAGGAATTTCTGAGTGAAGACAAGATAGCTTGATGGATGCTTCCCTACAACGCCCCCCCAAAAGGCATCAGGGTCACTTGATCAACTAAGGCACTATTCATCCCTGCCTCAAAACCATCAATATAGTAAAAAAAAAAAACTCAGTTTTAAAGCAGTTTCTGCATTTTGTAAACCAAAACAGCCACATCAGTGCCTGACTTTTCCCCCTTTCCTGATAGCACATAGGGCTAGCCTTCAGCGTACATATCAGAACCAAATATGTCTAATAAATTAGCACATTATTACAAAAAAGGAGTGCTCTATATATTAGAATTGTGAGGGCCTAGTACCTTAGAGTTGTTCCAAAATTAGTTGGCATTCCACTGATACAGTTCAAGCCTCTGAAATACAAAGACTCAGTTATCCATTCTAGACATATGCTAATCATCTTGGAACTACGCTCAGTGAGAGAGCATGCCAAGCAAGTCTGGAAACAATCACAGTCTGCCTTACATCAGAGAACTCCCAGATGTTTGCCTGATGCAGGCTTCTCTGGCAGGTGTCACCATATGAAGGAAATTCCAGCCAGGGTGCTGTCAGCACAGAAAAGGCATGTCATACACCTTTTCACCGGTAGAGAAATCAGCCATCTTCTCAGGATTGGAAACAACGACCATATGGCATTTATTTTAAATGCTGTCACTAAGGCATCTTTCAAGGTTACTAAATGAGTCCCTCACCTACATTTTCAAACTAGATAGTCGCTAGTTTTACCATCCAGGAAGTTTGAAGGTTCATATTTATTGAATCCCATTGTATATAGCACAGCTCAGTGGTTGTGGATTTTACACATAAGATTGTTTGAGACTGTGGTCAAAATATAGGGGAGGAAAGTGATTATTAAGGCAAAAAGAAACAAACAAAATCACTGGTGGAAAGCAAAGAAAGATTTCTTCTCTAACATTGGGCTTTTCATTTTGTTTGCAAATCCCTGTTTTCATTTCAAGTTTCCTGCCCAGTAGTAAAATCTCAATGATTCTGAGAGCAATCCAGAGCAGGAGTACATCTCAGAGGGATATCAGGTCTCCCAGTGTTTGCTTCCTATACACACATGTACGTGCACATGCGCGTGCACACACACATACACACACACATACAAGTACACCCCAATGGGCCACAAACTCAAACTTATGCCCTGCAAAAAATTCAAAATATTCAACCCTAAGGACAATATTAAGCTGAGGAATATGCAATATGTTTAAGACAGTGTTTCTCAGTGAAGTCCTTGGACCACTTATATTAGAATATACTGAAGAGCTTGTGAAAAACATAGATATTCAAGCCTAGATATCTACATACTGCTATCTACATTACTGGTATGCTGGATCAGTAAGTCTTAGGTTAACCTAAATGATACTTTGCTCAAGTGAAGTCGGGAATCCAATTTAGCCTTGAATTTCACCCCTTAATCTCCTTTATCTTGCCAAAATAACCTAAGATGTTTCACATAAATTTCCTCAAGGAGTCCCAAGGACTCAAAACCAGCTACAGTTCAGTAACAAGTTTTCTAAGACAGTTTCACTGTAGAATTGTGCCCAAAACTTCTTTAAGGAAATTTGAAAGCAGCCCTAGAGGCTGCAGTGTCTAAAAGAGGTCTGCTTTTTAATTAATTGGTCTCTAAACCATGAAGTCTTAGTGTTATTAAATGGGATTACCAATTTTCAGCTGGTGGAAAAAATTCTTCTCCCAAACATTCAAGCTGAAAATCTAAAAGATATTTATTATTCTTCTTTAAGCCATTAGGTCTCTCACATCCCAAGGGCAAAACAAAACAAAACAAAACAAAAAAACAAAAACAAAAAACAAAAAAACACACACATAAAACTTTGTTTATTCTATTTTTAAAAAATATTTCTTTTCATGTCTTTCTCTTCAGCTTCACTTCTAAATACCATAATTTTGATGTCAATAATTTTATGGCTGAATTAATGTAATAACCTCCTCCCTGACTTCCTTATTCTTACGTCTCTCCTTTCCAATCATTCTTATGCACTTGCTCAAACTCAAACCTACTGAAAGACTTCTGATGATTCCTTATTTCCAAAAACAGCAGTCTAGACACACCTGTATTTCATAGTCATGAGATATGTCACAAGTTTCCCCTTTTCCTTCTGCCAATATAAATCTTCTCTATTTTTTTTTAATTTGGCTCCTAGTCCATCTATATGAAAAGGCAAATAATCATACCCAGAAATACGTACCTATCTTTTCTTCTTAATTAGATTCTAAACTCCCTTAGGGCTGGGAGAAAACGTAATCCTCTCCAAAACCAAGCGTATTGCTTAAGTATTTGTTAAATAAGTAAAATATTGAATGATCCTGGATTAAGCCATGAACATCCATGCTTAGCTGCTGACCTGAGATGCCTCAGAGCAGTTTAGATTTTCTATGGGCTAAGTGTAGGAGTTTGATCCTGTTAATCACCTCCCTACTTACTCTTCTAGAAGCAATTGGTCCCAGAAGTTTGAAGTTTTTTCTTCACACATGCAAAAACCAAATAATTCTTCAGGAAGTGTTTATCTTGGGAAAATGATACAAATTCTATATCTAGCTGGATCCTTTTAATAGTTCCAAATTTCAATGTGTGAAAAAGGTTGAAATCTTTACCCCAGTGAAAAGTCTGTGATGTGAGAACTGCTTGAAGAAATTTTCCTTCTCTGATGAATGACAGTAGATCATACAAAGATTGTAGTGGTTACAGATGCTACTGATTTAAAGCATTGTAATAATTATTTCAAAGGCAGGAAAAACAATCATGTCAAGCAATGTTTTAGTGCTTACATGAGTGAAATCAATTCAAATGCCAAGTTTGAGTAGCAGAATTGCACATGTTGCTTAAAGATAATGCTGTTTTCTTAGAGAAAAAATGTATTAAATAAAATGTATTCTTATAGCCAAGCATATTATTGTACCATTATTGTTACTATCATTATTATAACAAATTACAATCAAGAGACATGAAAAGACTTATGCATAATATTTTGTCTGAATATACATCAAAAATCAAAATTTTCTCCCTATTCACACCTATTAGACTATCTCCAGCACACACTTACACACACACAGAGAATGTGCTTGCACTAAATATTTTTTAATTTTTAATTAAAATTAAAACCAAAAGAAATTACACTTTTATGTTAAAAATTGCAAATGAAGTATAAATTAGAATACCTTTGCTACAAGTCATATCTTACAAATTCAGTGAACAGACTGAGTTTTAAAATGTGATGTCTAGAATGCTAAACTTCAAATAATGTTATATATATTCTGATTTGACTGACATACTTCTAAATTTATATTTTCAGTATTTTTACTAAAGAAGATGATTTTTCCCATGAAGTCTATAACTAGATTAAAATAGTATTCAAGACAAATACAGTTATTTTGAAAATATTTTAAAACAAAATCTAATGTTTGAAGTTCACAAATTATCCAGGAATAATCAGAAAAAAGTATTTATATCATTCAGAAATAACCAATTATTCAATAAAGTCATAATCATTTGAAGTCAATCAAATAATAGTGGTTGGATTTGGCAGCTAAACCAATGAGCATCCAGATGCTGTCATTTCCTGGATTTAATTTTACATGACTGACAGTTCTATTACTAACCACATATTTAGTGTCTTGTTACTTTAATTAGGATAAACTTGAGGGGGAAAAAGTATTTTGGTACAGGGATTGTTTCCATTGGATACTTCAGAAGCATGAGGAAGATAGTTGGGATTAGGAAAACAGCATCATTCAAAATATTAAAGGATTGAATAAAATATAATAAAAGATCTTAAAGAGTTCTTGGAGATTACTAGTTCAACAACTTCATCTACACATAGGGAAACCAAATCCAAAAAAAGTAAAATCGGTCATCTCTGCTCAACCTCCTAGGCAGGGTTAGTTGTCCCTTCCATTATCTCTATGCTTTCTCTTGAGGTTAAAATACAAGTTTTCTATAAAATACAACTTACAAAATAACTAAGAGTGTAGGTTTTGTTTTACCAGAGAGGTTCAGAACAGGAGTCTTTAAAGATTACAATGGGCTTAACTTACAATCATATAATTAATTAAATGTATACACAAAATAATAAACATTTATAAAGGAAGTGCCTGTCACATCCTTGGTGCCTCTGAAATCAAACATTATCTCCTGGTCTTCCGCTCTTGACTCTCCCCGACTCCTTTACCAACTAAGCTGTCATAAGAAAAGTGCTAAGAGTGAAAAGACATGACTACTTGCATTACCAGGCCTGGATAGTTTCAAATCCTATACAGCTATGTTCCTAGTAAACCCTGAAAGGATGCATTGCTAAAACTAATCAGAAGAAAACACAGAAAGAAAATGTCAGACTCCTGAGAGATGACCAGGCTAGCAAGCCTAAGCCAAATATTGAGCACAAAGCAGAATGAGTTTTCACTTGTGGTGCATACCAGAAGGATGGTTGCTGTTTCCCTAAAGGATTGTTTTTATTGAGATAAAGTTTACATCACATAAAAATAATCATTCTGAAGCATGTAATTCAGTAACACTGAATCAAAATTTTGTACAATCATAACCTCCTAACAACTTCCAATCCACTTTCTATCTCTATGAATCCGTATATCCTTGACATTTTACATAAATGAAATCACAAAACGTGATCATTTGTATCTGGCTCCTTTGACTTAGTATAATGTTTTTGGAGGTCCATCCATATTTTAGCAGCTATCAGTGCTTTATTTCTTTTTATGGCTGAATAATGTCCCCCTTGTATGGCTATACCACATTGCTACATTTTGTTTATTCATCAGTCTATAGACATTTTGGTTATTGCTCAACTTTTGGCTATTTTGACTAATGCCACTAAGAACATTCATGTACAAATTTTCATTTGATTACCTGTTTTAAATTCTTTGTGGGTATTTACATAGGAGGAGAGTTGCTAGTCATAAGGTAATTCTATGTTTATCTTTTTGAGGAATCACCAATCTGTTTTACAAAATAGCTGTACCTGTTTTCATCCCATAAGCATTGTACAAGTGCTCTCAATTTCTCCACATCCTCTTTAATACTTGTTATATTTCATTTTATTTCTTTGTTTGCTATAGGCATCCTTTTCGGTATGAAGTAGTATTTCATTGTGGTTTTTATTTTATTTCTGTAATGACTAATGATGGTGAGCATCTTTGGACATTTGTACATATTCTTTGGAAAAATTACTGTTCAATATTTCACTTATTTTTTTTTTTTTTTTTTTTTTTTTTTTTTTTATTTTTTTATTTTTTTTTATTTTATTTTTTTTTTTATTGCATTTTAGGTTTGGGGGTACATGTGAAGAACATGGAAGATTGTTGCATAGGTACACACATGGCAGTGTGATTTGCTGCCTTCCTCCCCATTACCTATATCTGGCATTTCTCCCATGCTATCCCGCCCCCAACTCCCCACCCCCCCACTATCCCTCCCCTTTTTCCCCCCGACAGACCCCAGTCTGGGGTTTTGTTGTTGAGTTGTTAGAGGTTATTACATGTTCTGTATATATCAGGAAACATTCCAAAAAGGACATTTAAATAAACAAATTCATTTATAATAACATCAAAAAAAGAAGGATACTTAGGAATAAATTTAACCAGGCAAATGTAAGATGTCTTTACTGAAGAACACAAAATATGACTGAAACAAATTGAAGAAGATGTAAACAAACAGAAACTCATCTGTTTTATGGATTCAAAATATTTAATATTGGTAAGATGGAAAGTTACCAATATTTTGGTAAAGTCAAAAAAAGTTTTTGACTTTTGTTTTTTACAGAAATGGAAAAGCTGATCCATAATCTTTTTCTTGAATGTTTTTATTTTTACTTTAATTTTCACGGGTACATAGTAGATGTATAATATTTATAGGGTACGTGAGATATTTTAGTACAGGCATACAATGTGAAATAAGCATATCATGGAAAAGGAGTAATCTGTCCCCCTCAAGCATTTATCCTTTATGTTACAAACAATCCAATTATACTCTCTAGATATTTTTAACTGAAGAATTATTATTGACTATAGTCACCCAGTTGTGCTATCACAACTGAGGTCTTATTCATTGTTTCTAATATTTTTTGTGCTCATTAACCATTCCCACGTCCACCCTTCCCCCAAACTACTTTATTGAGCTTCTGGAAAACATTATTCAACTCTGTATCTCCATAAGATCGATTGTTTTGATTTTTATATCCCACAAACAAGTGAGGTACATGCAATGCTTGTCTTTGTGCGCCTGGCTTATTTTACTTAACATGGTGACCTCCAGTTCCATCCATGTTGTTGCAAATGGACTGGATCACAGTTGTTTTTATGGCTGAGTAGTATACCATTGTCTGATAAGTACCACATTTTCTTTATCCATTTATCTGTAATGGACACTTAGGTTGCTTCCAAATCTTGGCTATTGTGAACAGTCCTGCAACAAACAGGAATGCAGAGTATCTGTTGGATATACTGATTTCCTTTCTTTTAGGTATATACATAGCAATGAGATTTCTGGATCATAAGGTAGCTCTATTTCTAGTTTTTGAGGAACCTCCAAATTCTTTTCCATAGTAATTGTACTAATTTACATTCCCAGTAATGGTGTATGAAAGTTCCCTTTTCCACATATCCTCACTGAGTATTTGTTATTCCCCTGTCTTCTGGATATAAGCCATTTTAACTGGGGTGAGATGGTATCTCATTATAGGTTTGATTGGCATTTCTCTGCTCAATGATTTAACATCTTTTCATATGCCTGTTTGCCATTTGAATGTTTTCTTTTGAAAAATGTCTATTCAAATATTTGCCCATTTTTAATTGTATTATTAGATGTTTTTCTTATAAAGTTGTTGGAGCTCTTTATATATTCTGGTTATTAAGCCCATGTCAAAGGAATAGTGTGCAAATATTTTCTCTCATTGTGTGTTTGTCTCTTCACCTTATTGATTGTTTCCTTTGCTGTGCAGAAAATTTTGTAACTTGATATGATCCCATTTGTTCATTTTTCCTTGGGTTGCTAGTGCTTGTGAGGTATTATTGCTCAAGAAATTTTTGCCCAGAACAATGTCATGGAGAACTTACACCATCTGTGTGTATTTTCTTATAGTAGTTTTATTTAGTTTTTTAAGTCTTAGATTTAAGATTACTTTAATCAATTTTCATTTGATTTTTGTATATTGTAAGAGATAGGAGTCTAGTTTTATTCTTCTGTATATGAATATCAAGTTTTCCCAGCACCATTTATTGAAGAGACTGTCTTTTCCTCAATGTGCGTCTTAATATCTTTGTGAAAATGAGCTCTACTGTAGGTGTGTGAATTTATTTCTGGGTTCTTTATTTTGTTCCATTGGTTTATGTGTCTTTTTTTATGCCACTATCATGTTGTTTTGGTTACTGTAGCTCTGTGGTACACTTTTACATAAATTTTAGGATTGTTTTTTTCTATTTGTATGAATAATGACATTGCTATTTTGATAGGGATTGCATTGAATCTACAGATTGCTTTAGATAGTATGGACATTTTAATATTATCTATCTTTCCCATCCATCAACATAACTATCTTTTCATTTTTTGGCGTCCTCTTAAATTTCTTTCATCAGTGGTTTTATAGTGTTCATTATAGAGATCTTTCACTTCTTGGATTAAGTTAATTCCTAGGTATTAACTTTTATATGTGGCTATTGTAAACACAAGGATTACATTTTACTTCTTTTCACATCGTTCACTGTTGGTGTATAGATATGCCTGCCTATCTTTCGTACGTTGATTTCACATCATGCAACATTACCGGCATTCATCAGTTCTAATAGTATTCTCGTGGATGCTTTTGGTCTTTCCAAATATAAGATTACATCATCCTGCAAACAAGGATAATTTGACTTCTTCCTTTTACAATGTGGTATGTCCTTTAGCACTCTCTTCTCTTTCCTGATTGCTCTAGCTAGGACTTCCATTACTATGCTGAATAACACCTGGTGAAAGTGGGCAGATCTTGGTCATGTTCCGAGATCTTAAAGGAAAGACTTTCAGTTTTACCTCATTTAGTATTATTCTAAGCTGTGGAGTCTTGTCATAAATGTCTTTCATTATATTGAGGTATTTTCCTTTCATATCCAGTTTTTTGGGGATTTTATTGTAAGAGACGTTGAATTTTATCAGTGCTTCTTCAGCATCAATTTAAATGATCATATGGTTTTTGCTCTTCATTCAGTTTATACGATGTACCACATTGATTTGCATATGTTTAACTCATTCTTGCACCCCAGAGATAAATTCCATGCAGTTATGATCATCATTTTACTGTATTGTTGAATTTTGTTTTGCTAATATTTTGTTGAGAATATTTGGATCACTATTCACCAATGATATTAGCCTTTATTTTGCTTTTACTGATATGTCTTTGGTTTTGGTATCAAGGTTGTACTGGCCTCACCAAATGACTTTAGAAGTTTTCCTCCTCCTCTATTCTTTGGAATTGTTCGAGTAGAATTGGTAGAATTCAGCTGTGAAGCCATTAGGCTGCAGGCTTTTCTTACTAGGAGAATTTTTATTACACTGTCAATCTCATTACTTATAGCTCATCTGTTCAGGTTTTGAATCTCTTCCGAGTCCATTCTTGGTGGGTTGGATGTGCTTAGGAACTTGTCACATTTCCTTTAGGTTGTTCAATTTATTGGCATATAGTTGCTCATAGCAGTTACTAATAATCCTTGACAGTCTCTGTGGTATCAGTTGTAAAGTCTCATTTTCATCTCCAATTTATATTTTTTGATCTTCTCTTTTAATTAGTCTGGCTTAGGTTGTGTCAAATTTGTGTTAAATTTTCAAAAAAGCAACTTTTTTTCCATTGATCTTTTGTATTTTTTTCCTCATTCCATCTTCACTGATTTCTGCTCTGAATTCATTATTCCTTTTCTTCTACCAGTTTGGGGTTTTGGTTTACTCTTGCTTTTGTAATTTTTTAAATGCATCATTAAATTGTTTATTTGAAGTTTTTCTTGTCTTTTGATGCTCAGCACTTATAGCTATAAACTTACCTCTTAAGTAATGCTTTTGCTGTATCTCATAAGGTCATGATCTGTTGCGTTTTTCATCAATATATGTTTCAAGAATATTTTTAATTTCCTTCTTACTTTCTGCATTTACTTACCATTTAATTCAGAAGCATATTGCTTAATTTTTATGTGTTTCATATAGTTTCAAAATCTCTCACCATCGATTTCTACTTTGTTCCATTGCGGTCAGAAGAAAGACGCTTAAACTATTTCAATTTTTTCGAACAATTTAAGACTTCTTTTGTGACCTCACTTATGGTTTGCTTTTCAAGAATAATTTATGTTCCGAGGAAAAGAATGTGTATTCTTCAGCGATGGGGTAAAATATTTTGTAACTCTCTCTACGAATATCTCTTTGTTTTATAGTGCAGATTAAGCTTGACATTTATTTGTTGTTTTTTGTCTGGAGATCTGTCTAATTCTGAAAGCGAAGATGTCTAAAGTTTCCAGCTATTATTGCACTGAGGCATAGCTTTTTGTTTAACCCTTTTAATATTTGCTTTATATATCTTAGTACTCCAGAGCTGGGTGCACATATTGTTAAAATTGTTATATCCTCTTGCTAAATTAACCCCTTTATCATTATACAGTGACTTTGTCTCTCTTATAATTTTTAACTTTAAATTCATTTTGTCTTATATAAATATAGCCACTCCTGCTCTCTTTGGTTTTCATTGGGATGGAATAGTCATCTTCCATCTCTTTATTTTCAGTCTATGTGTATCTTTACAGGTCAAGTGTTTCTTGTAGTCAAGCATATTAATGGAGTCTTTTTTTTTTTCATTTAGCCACTGTAAGTCTTTTTCATTGGAGAGTTTATTCCAACTTTACATTCAATGTTATTTATTTATTTATTTATTTTTTGAGATGGAATTTCACTCTTGTTGCCCAGGCTGGAATGCAATGGTGTGACCTTGGCTCACTGCAACCTTCTGCCTCTCAGGTTCAAGCAATTCTCCTGCCTCAGCCTCCTGAGTAACCTAGGATTACAGGCACCTGCCACAACTCCTGGCTAATTTTTTGTATTTTTAGTAGAGATGGTGTTTAACTATGTTGGCCAGACTGGTCTTGAACTCCTGACCTCAGGTGATTCACCTGCCTTGGACTCACTAAACTGCTGGGATCAGGTGTGAGCCATCATGTCTGGCCATATTCAATGTTATTATTGATAGTAAGGAGTTACCTCTTACCACTTTGTTATTTGTTTTCTCGTGATTCCGCGCCTCTTTTTTCTTTCTCTTCCCCTGTCTTCCTTTTAATGAAGGTGATTTTCTCTGGTAGACTTATTTAGTCTTTGTGCTTTCTATTACCATGAGGACTGCAAATACTGTCTTATCACCTATTACTTTAAACTGATAACAGTTTAGCACTAGATTAACAATCACACCAAAAGAAAAGCTAATAGAACTCTACAGCTTAACTTCTGCTGATGCATGATATATACCTGTCAGGAAAAGGGATAAATTTAATTTGTCTAATGAGGATAAAACCCAAAACTTGCATAGTGGTATGAGTTAATTAATCGACTACTAATTTTATGATGTTAAATTCTGTTACTTCTGCAAGGATGGAGCATGAATGAAAGAAATAAAATAATTTTTATTTGTAGATAGTTTCAATCACTTCCAGCAAATATTTGACCAAATTCTTGGGTTTCTTTCACATCTTCCTAATAAAGAGCTAACACAAGGAGAAGCAAAACACACTTACCAAATTAGCTAATTAAACCTAGGATTGTCATTTCGGGGCTATGTACATTTGTTGGGGGGGGGGTCACTCATTTGACAGATACCATTTAAAGAAACAAATTGGCATATATTTAAGTTTTGTATAGACAAGAGAGAGAATTGCCTTTGTAATTATGTATTTATTAAGGCAACTAAATTGCCTTTTAATCTCACAGTTTTGAAAAGATGTATCTCTTTCTTTTGCTTAATAATGAAACAAATGAAAATACGTCAATAAACCTCATTTACACTTAGCTAAGTCGTCTGCAGCAGTTTTATTCATCTCACTTCAAGACTGCAAAATCAGTTAGATATGCTTCACACAAAATGATCTCTTACCTATGCTTCTTTTATATTTGCAAAGCAACCTGCATAATAGAAAATATAGAAAATAGTGACACATATGTGTCACAGGGAAATTTAGAGAATATGTTAAGCAACAAACTATGGCATGCTATAAAGCGGTGCTTATTAAACTTTAATATGCATGCAAATCACCAGGGGAAACTTGTCAAAATACAGATTGTTATGTAGAAGTTCTGAGATAGGGACTGAGATTCTGCATTTCTAAAAAGCTCTTTTGTGAGGCTAAAGCTGATATTGCTTGAACCACACTTTAGAATAGTGAGAAAGTGAATGTGTTTATGTTCTAGATTTGGCTCTACCACAACACATCATGTTTGTTATTTGTATTTTTCTTTTTAATTATATTATTGTTTTAATGTATCTTAAAGCCTTTCGGGGACTAGAAAAGGCATAAACAAATGGAAAAATATAAAATATCTAAAAATATAAACAATAATAATAGATCTCATAAGAAAATAAGATACATTCATATCATTCTAAATTATAGAAAATATATCAAAATATGAACGATAATACAGCCAATCATTCAAAAGTAGCAAGGATGCTATCCAAATTTTTCATAGCGCTCTACAAAAGCACTGGATTTGGTGTCAGAAATCCTTGAGTTATAGCACTGGGCTTTACCTTAACTAGCTTTGTGAGCAAGACCTTAGGCAGCCCCTTAGTCTCCTTTTCCTTGAGCCCCCAAAAAGGATTTGGAAAGGTTGACCTCCAAGTTCTTTTCTTAGTTCTGAATACTTTCATCTCTATCCTCTTGTGAAATATTTGGCCAATGTAGACAATTATCTCCCCTTTCAAGTATCTGTTTTGTCATTTCTTTCAAATCTGAGTGATGCCATAATTACTTTAGGTTGAAGGAAAATCTAAAGTTACTTTCAGGTAGATAACTAAACAATGCCAGATTTCCATATAGACAGCATTCATTTGCTGATCTTTCAAGTCTCTGGTGAGCACAATGGGCTTTACTCCCCGTGACACAGAATTGGCCCACCTTGATTTTGCCTAAGACCACAATTCCAAGTGGGGGTCTCTGCCAAAGGCCAGACCCAAGTCTAATAGAAAATATCCACCTCCACCACTTTCCTGATCTCACAGATTGTATTGTTAATTAATTATGGATAAAGTTTTTTGCCCATTTTTGTTCATGGCAGGGCAACAGAAAGACCAAATGAATCCTTCCCACTTTTCATGGTGACCACTACTGTAAGGAGAGTCACTTGGTAAGCTTCAGTGATAATGCAACTGACTGACCCCTCAGAGAGGCATAGAAAACTGTCATAAAGTAAAGTATAAAGGTATTCTTTTCTTCAAAGTATAATTGGGAATTAGTTGAGTGTACTTGCTATGAGTATGACATGGGGTTTAAATCGTCATTGTGCCACTGAAGGACAATGGGGGCAATCGACCTTCTTATAGCATAATTTCTCTTCTGTAAATGTGATTGCTTTGATCATTAAATGAGGTAATGTATATCCTTACTACTCAAAATATATCTGATACCAGCAGCATTGGCATCACCTGTTAGTATGTTAGACATGCAGAATCTGAAGCCCCATCTCAGACTTAGAATTAAAATCTTCAATTTGCAACAAGATTCCCATATGTGCCTATGTACATTAAAGTGTGAGAGAACTGCTGTATGCCAAGAATTCAGCACAATGCATTCTTCATAGTAAGGACTCATTAATCTGAAGCTATTGTTATCAGGATCTTCTTCTCACTTGATTCTTATCACAATCCTGTGAGGTTGGCATATCAATTATTTCTAGCTTGCCTGGCTCTTGCATTCAGCACAAGGGCACACCACTAACTTCCTTATCGCCATATGGCCATTTGGATCTTCTCTTGCTCTATTGTCTCAATTTCCCCTCTCTCTCTTTTAGTTCTTGAAGATTTGAGGGTTCCTTTTAAGGAATATCACACTGGATGACATATAAAGATTTCTTCTGAGATTTTAAACACCTATATTATATATTTACTTTCTGGTCTGAATTGGCCATGTTCCATTTCCTATGCTAGTTATTTTTTGGCACAGTTGTTAACATGGAGCTCTAAAGTGAAAACTGTGTCTCTACCACTTTCTAGCTTTGTAATCTTGGGTAACTTATTTGAGTTTCTGATACAAAATACAGTTTATATGTGGTAATGCAGGTGAAACATGCCATAGTAAGTAAAAAATAAAGTATAGCTATTAATATCATCATCAGTCTGTTTATTGATATATTTTCATGATCATATTATCTTGTCACATTTAATGCTCCCCAAAACTAGTTAGTATTGTGTCTGCTTTTAAAAATAGAAATGAAATATTAAAATGTGAAGTAGTAATTCACCCAAAACTATACAGTCAATTGATACAGAATCAATATTAAAACATAGGTCTGTTTCCCGTCACGTATATCACGCTGTTTATAGGGTAAGTAACATGGAACAGTAGAAAGAATTCTGGGCTCTGGGCATGAGGACAGAATGGATAATGCCAATTAGCAATCTGAGGTATAATCAATTTTCAGTACATGAAATTGCACCTGGTTTAATACAACTGTATCAAAATCAACTAAGTAAGAAAGTCTAGGTCATAAGCCTGAATTAAACGCCAGAGCAGAAGTTAATCTCAAACAGCCATACCTACAAGATTAACTTCAGGAGTAGTTTAGAGTATTGATTAAGTCGAGCAAAGCTTCTTTCTTCGCCTTCCTTACGAGACCCACACACCAACAACTTCTTGCCCTTCAGCATAGTAAACCCTAAGAAGACAAGGTGTGTTACTGTAGAAGTAATTACTAGCAAATCCAAAATGTCTAACGCCTCTGCTGGGAATGTTTAAAAAATAAAAATGTAATGTCGATTGAAAGGAAGTACACATCTAGCACAGGTTGACCCATCTTCTAACAGAAGAATGTTTACTTGGTTCTTGAGAGACGAGAGGGAAATAGGATGGGCTATGTCCGAGTCATGTCGCGTAGGCCGCCCGCAGTGCCTTTCTGATGATCTCATTATCGCTAATGGCAGTGGAAATTGAAATAGTTTTTTGGCGTAACAATTTTGCAGAATGAATCAAGACCCTTAAAATGTTTACATTTTTTGATCTGCAATTTACTTCAGGAATTCATCCTAGAGAAACAGATACTTGAATACAGAAAAACGTTTTATTCTTAGAAAAGCTCTATGAGCAGATCTTGCGTATCCTAGAGCATGACCAATAAATGTGAAGCTTGAAAATGTTTTTCCTCTAAAGCTCCAACGGGGCTCCAACGGTGTGTGCTGGAAGGGAATCTAGCATGAGCATTACCACTTCTTATCTATGTTACAGGAACATTAGTCTTTGCTTTTAACCTTTAAAATGATATTTTACAGTAAGAAAAAACTGACATAATTGAAGGAGATGTACTTTAGTAAGACTTTTACAGATATTTCTTAAATATCAAATGCTTTTATCTTATCCATTTCTTTACAGAGAAATTTTCAGTTGAGAAGTCTGAGTATATGCCCCTCTTCAAGCTTTTCAACGGAATAGTAAGAGAATGGGAACATTGCCAATTAAAACCAAACAGCAATGTTTTTTCAAAGCTATTTTTTCCTTAGGAAATTTGATTTCTATGTAACTTTTCAGGAATATAGCTATTTCATAAAGCTGAGTATATCTTGAGTAGTTTTCCTGACTCAGACTATTCTCCACAGCAAGATTTAATGCAAATTCTCGGTCTCATTTTACTTTGGACACATATCTGAATACAGAGCACCTGATCGGCTGTCACTAAAATGTCTGGATTTTTAAATATCAGTATAGGATATGCAGGTCTAGAAATTCTAGAATAAGTTACAAGCTAAGTATAATGTTAGTAGTCATGATACTAGAGATGACGATTCTGCTCTAGTAGTCTTACAAATATGTCTCTTACCTTTGTTATCTGAGAATACCCTTGCATTCTAGAAAATTGATTTTTAGTTGATATGTTTATATTATTAGTGTAATTATGCTTTATTACATAATTAGTGCAAGTGCATGTACTTATCCATAACATATAACTTAGCTAATTGAGTCATTGTAAAAAATCATTTTGAGACTGAATATAATGCTTCATATATCTGCAGAAGATATTTTTTTTTAAATCTGGATTCATTTAAAATGGGTTTTTGCTTGCTTTGGAGTGGTGCTTTGTTCAAGTATTAGGAGATTCCAAGTGGCATTTCACAGAAATGACCACATTTCAGTTTCATACCTTCCAAATTTCATGGTGAAAACATTGTCCTTTCAAACAATGTATTTGGTGCACAGTCGATCATTTAAAAATAGCTCTCTGTACAGCAAGTCCTCAAATAACATTGTTTCATTCAACATCATTTTGTTATAACATTGACAAGAAAAAAATTGATTCCCATTCAGGACCACTGACTATATGGACTTTACACATTCTCCTCATATCTGTGTGAGTTTTCTCTGGGTACTCCAGTTTCCTTTCACATCCCAAAAATGTGCACAATAAGTGAACTGGTTCTATCTACAGGGTCCAAGCATGAATGAGTATGGTCCCAACAGGAGTGAGTATGAGTGTGGGTGTGAGTACACTTTGTAATATAATGATGTCCTGTCCAGGGATGGTTCCCACCTTTAGGTCTGAGCTGCTGGGATAGGCTCTGGTGACCTGAGGGTCTGAAATGGGAGTAAGTGGGTAAATAATTATCTTACTTGTTTTTATTAATCTGTCTTGAATGCATGTATAGCTCACATTTATTTAAATGTTTAATATTTGAAGTGTTTTTTTCTTTATTTAAAAATTTTGTGTTGTTTTTGTGACCAGAAATATGTCATAGGAACTTAACTCTTGTGTATGTAAATTAACCTATGATAAAAATAGGTTTCATTACTTTATTTTGCTTAAAGTCAGTTTCCAAGAATCTATCTACTACATTAACTGAAGACTTACTGTACAAGGTTTGGGACTCTAAGGATGCTCAGGTGTAACATAACATGGTACTAGCTAGAGACAAATAATAACACACATTTAAAATCTGTTGTTTACATATAACTGTGTATGTATGCCTGTGATTGAAAGCTATAATCATTACAACACAGGATTCCTGCATAGGGTTCTTTTCATTTTTTAAATAACCTAATAAAAAATCGCTATATTCTTTGTCTATAAAAGACATCAGGAAGGTTTGAAATAGAATTTTTTATTTCTTTTTGAGACGGAGTTTCACTCTTCTTGCCCAGACTGGAGTACAATGGTGCGATTTCAGCTCACTGCAACCTCCGCCTCCTGGGTTCAAGCGATTCTTCTGCCTCAGCTTCCCGAGTAGCTGGGATTACAGGCACCCACCACAATGCCCAGCTAATTTTTTGTATTTTTAGTAGAGACAGGATTTCACCATGTTAGCCAGGCTGGTCTTGAACCCCTGACCTCAGGTGATCCGCCCACCTTGGCCTCCCAAAGTGCTGGAATTAGACTCATGAGACACCACGTCCGGCTGAATTTTTTTCTTTTCTTTTTTTTTTTTTTTTAACAATTTATTTTAGGTTCAGGGGTACTTGTGCAGGTTTGTTATACAGGTAAATTGCATGTCTCTGGGGTTTCGTGTATAGATTATTTCATCACCCAGGTAATATGCATGGTACAATAAGGGATTTTTTAAACTATATCTTGACCATAAGTTTTTCATCCCAGTTTATGTAAATATGAATTATATTGGTATTTACAGGTAATAGTTAATCTTTCAAAATGTAAAAAGTGAAATTTCTTATCTAAAAAATAAAGCAATATTTGAGGAAGTGGATTTCCTATTACTAAAATTATTCTAGTAAAGGTAGTTTCTTAAAATTTCTTCTCTTCTTTCCAGCCTTATTGAGGTTTAATTTAAAATTGTATTATATATTAAGAGGTGAAATGTGATGTTTTGATATATGTATAGATTGTGAAATGCCTGCCACAATGAAGCTAATTAACATACTCATCACCTCACATAGTTACCTTTTTGTGTATGTGTGATGAGGAGATACAAGATTTACTTTTTGACAACTTTTGTGTACACAGTACGATATTATTAACTATAATCACCATGCTGTACATTCGGTTTGAATCAGAGAATTTTCTACATTTCATTAGATTAGAATCAGAACTTACTCATATTGCATGGCTGAAACTTTGTACCCTTGAACCAACAATCTCTCCATTTGAAATTGAATCTTTGAGTTGAATGATAAATTTTATGAAAGGAGTCACTTTGAAATTCCTTCAAACTCTTGAATTCTACAATTTTTTTTAATAAATTCAGGCAAATGAGAAAACCAGTTAAGTTATACTGAAGAGGAAAGCATCTCATTACTATAAATTTATCTGTGGTCAAGGAAAAGATAACTCGTCCTAAACCCATTGCTGGCAATGAGCAAAACTGAATAATGCAGATTATACTTGCTTATTAAGTAAGATCCTTATTAAATGCTTTTACGTACTTTATGTCATTGAATTCTTCCATGATTTTAACCCCTATTTTATTTATGTGTAAGCTGACACTTAGAATATTACTACTTATCTAATTTGAAATAGCTAGAAGCAGTGAAGCTGGCATTTCAGGGCGTATAAACATGAATCTAATTCTTGGGCTCACAAGCTTCTCATAAATATTGCTCCATTCCCTGGACATTTGAATTCATTCATTTACCATCTAACTCCAGGATCTAGTGCTCTCGTTGCTGTCTTCTACTGTCAGATAGACGAAGGAAGCTAATTACTCATTACACACAGTTCTGTTTAAGTGATGCATCTGATTACGGTCCCTATTGCTTTCACAATGGTTTTAAATTTTAGCTGCCATATTAGTTCACCAGGAGAACATTTTAAAATGCCAGTTCAAGACCACAATCCATAGAAATTAAATCAAAATTTTTGTAGGTGGCCCAGTTATCATTATTGTTGAAAACTAATGGCCTAAGTTTTGGTGAGTTTTATGGCAATTAAAATATCACTACAAGTGCAAAGCAAGTTATCTCCCCAACGCCTGCATTTCTCCATCTGTCCTTCAGAGAGACTAATCAGGCCTAAACCACAAACACAAACTAGTGCTTCCATATCTATCTTTAGGAGCCAGTAGAAATTTCGAATATACCACATCACCACTGAGCCCAAGAATTCTACGTGAGGATTCTAGGGTGATGGGATAGTTAAATTTTGAATGCACCCTAGGAAGAGTGTTGGGTTCACCTAGAATAGACCTACCTTTACCTCAGAATATTCTGGGCCAATGGGAAAACTGAAATTTACCTGCTATTGGTGGGGCTGGGGAAGGATATAAATCCATGGCAATATATTAAGAAATCAATTATCTTTAGGAATTATGAGGGGCATCAAAAGTGAAGCGGTGGTTCAGGATGGAAGAGAAACGCATCTGAGCCAAGTGTTGAAGTTTTCTGGGAGAATATGAGTATCCCTAGAGGCCAAAAGATAGTAGCACATTGATCTGAAGAGAATGGGAAGGCATATTAAATGAGTTTCAGTGGGGGATTGATAGTGATTAATATTATCTCACTCTTATTTCCTACTACTTATAAGAAAAAAAATCTGCACTCTCGCTCCAATACCAGAGAACAGGCAGAAGGGGGAGATTTCCGCAAGGCCAGTAGCAAGAGACAAGAAATAGTGATAAGAACATGGACTTGATGAGACAATGGAGACGAAAGGGAGAACACAACATAAAGTTAAGGCTTCGTAGGCCTGACAGCAAAATTGAAGTACATGACATGACTATATACTTGAAGTTATAAATCAGAGAAACTGGCAGATGTTTCATGTCAAATCTTAATATTTTGTTTACAAAATAAAAATAAATTTACCTTGATTTTTCTCTAAATGGAAACATAAGATGCTAAAGCTAAAAACTGAAGCAACACCAAATAATATACTTCCCCTTCAAAAAACAAAATTTCAAACTCAACTGCCTAGAGGTGATCACCATTAACATTTCAGACAACATACTTTCTAACATTTCTGTAGACATGTATATAAGGCCATTTTTATTTCCCTCATTTACTTTTTTTAGTTTATTTTTATTTGTTGTTGATATGTTGTAGGTATAAATATTAAGGGTTATGTGAGATATTTTGATCCAGGAATACAAAGTATAATAATCACATCAGGGGTAAATAGGGTATTCATCACCTCAATCATTTAGCCTTTGTGCTTTGAACAATCCAATTATACTCTTTCAGTTACTTTAAAATGTACAATTAAATTATTTTTAGTATAGTGACCCTGTTTTCAAATAATAGGTCTTATTCATTTTTCTAAATAGTTTTGTACCCATTAAACATCCCCCTACACTCCTCTAATCCTCCCACTACTCTTGCCAGACTCTAGTAAACATCCTGTGATTGCTATCTTCATGAGTTCAATTGTTTTAAGTTTATAGCTCCCACAAATGAGAGACTATATGATGGTTGTCTTTTGGTGTCAGGCTTATTTCACTTAACATAATGATCTCCAGTTCTATCATGGTGTTGAAAATGACAGGATCAAATTCTTTTTCACAGTTGCATAGTACTCCATTGTGTATATGTATCATATTTTCTATTCCATTCATCTGTTGATGGACATTTAGGTAGATATCATATCTTGGCCACTGTGATCAAGTTGCAATAAACATGACAGTACAGATATCTTTGGGATATATTGATTTCCTTTATTTGGGGTATGTTCCCAGCAGTAGGATTGCTGGATCATATGGTAGCTTATTTTAAGTTTTGAGGAGCCTCCAAACTCTTCTCCATAGTGATTGTACTAATTTACATTCCCACCAACAGTGTACAAGGGTTCCCTTTTCTCCACATCCTCACCAGAAATTGTTTCTACCTGACATTTAGATAAAAGACATTTAACTGGAATAAAATACCTAATCGTAGTTTTGATTTGCATTGCTCTGATAATCAATGATGTGAGACATTTTTATATACCTGTTTGTCATTTGTTTATCTTCTTTAGAGAAAGGTCTACTCACATCTTTAGCCCATTTTTAAACAGATTATTAGAATATTTCCTATATAGAATATTTCCTTATATATTCTGGTAATTAATCCCTTGTCAGATAGGTAGTTTGCAAATATTTTTTCCATTCTGTGGAATGTCTCTTCACTCTGTTGACTGTTTTTTTTTTTTTTCCTGTGAAGAAGCTTTCCATCTTGTCATCCCATTTGTCCATTTTTGCTTTGGTTGCATATGCTATAAGGTATTACTCGAGAAGTCTTTGAGGCTGGTCATTGTTGTCACATCTGTAATCACAACATTTTGGGAGGCTGAGTGCTGAGGTGGGTGGATCACTTGAGCTCAGAGTTCAAGAACAGAGCCTGAATAACATGGTGAAACTCTGTCTCTCCAAAAACAAAAAAGACAGGCATGGTAGTGTGTGCCTATGGTCCCAGTTACTTGGGAGGCTAAGATGAGTAGATCACTTGAGCACTGGGAGGTGGAGGTTGTAGTGAGCCAATATCATACCACTGCACTCCAACCTGGGCAACAGATTGAGACACTGTCTCAAACAAAAAACAAAAAACAAAAAAAAAAGAAAGAAAACACAAAAGAAAAAAAAAGTTTTCTCAGACTAATGTCCTGGAGAGTATCCCAAAGTTTTTCTTTAGCAGTTTTCATAGTGTGAGACCTTATATTTAAGTCTTTCATTCATTTTAATTGGATTTTTGTATAGTGTGAGAGACAGGGGTCTACTTTCATTCATTTGCATATGTATATCCAGTTTTCCCAGCACCATTTATGAAAAACACTGTCCTTTCACAATGTATTTTCTTGGAATCATTGTCAAAAATGGATTCACTGTAGACGTATGGATTCATCTCTCAGTTCTCTATTCTATTCCACTGATCTATGTGTCTGTTTTATGTCAGAGCCATGCCATTTTGAATATTGTACTTCTACAGTATAATTTGAAGTCAGATAATGTGAATATTCCAGTTTTGTTCCTTTTGCTCAGAATGGCTTTGCCTATTCTGGGTCTTTTATGGTTCCACATAAATTTTAGGATTTTTTTTTAGCTTTCTGTGAAGATTATCCTTGGAATTTTGATAAAGATTCCCATTAAGTGTGTAGATTGCTTTGGGTAGTATGGACATTTTAAAAAACATTAATTATTCCAATCCATGAACATCGCTTCTAATAGGTTTCTGGTGGAGTCCTAGGTTTTTCCAAATATAAGATCATATCATCTGCAAACAAAAATAATTTGAATGCTTTCTTTCCAATTTGAATGTCCTTCATTTCTTTCTCTTGTCTGATTGCTCCAACTAGGACTTCTAGTACTATGTTGAATAACAGTCATGAAGTAGCATCCTTGTCATGTTCCAAATCTTAGAGGAAAATCTTTCAGTTTTTCACCTTTTATTATGATAGTAGCTGTGGGTCTGTAATGTGGCTTATTATGTTGATATATGTTCCTCCTATCCTGTTTTTAAAGCTTTTTATTGAAGGGATGTTGCATTTTGTATCATTGCTTTTTCAGCATGAGTTGAAATGATCATATGATTTTTGTCCCTCATTCTTAGATATGTTGTATCACATTAATTGATATGCATATATTAGAACCATCTTTGCATACCTGAAATAAATTCCAATTGGTCATGCTGAATGATCTTTTAAATGTGTTGTTAAAAGTCTGTTTCTCATATTTTGTTGAGGATTATTGTATACTATATTAGTCAGAGATACTGGCCTGTAGTTTTTTTGTTTGTCAGTTTTTTATGTGTATTTCTCTGATTTTGGTATCGGGGTAATACTGGCCTCATAGAATGAGTTTGGAAATAGTCCCTTTCCTCTGTTTTTAGAATCAGTTTGAGAAGGATTGGTATTAGTTGATCTTTAAATGTTTGGTAGAATTCAGCAGTAAAGCCACTGGGTCCCACCCAGGCTTTTCTTTGCTGAAATAATATGGTTTTGGTCTCATTACTTACTATTGGCCTGTTTAGGTTTTGGATTTATTCATGGTTCAATCTTGGTAGGTTGTATGTGTCTGGGAATTTGTATATGCTGTCTAGATTTTTCCATTTATTGGCATACAGTTGCTCATAGTAGACACTAAAACTCCTTTGAATTTTTGCAGTTACAGTGGTAATGTCTCCTTTTTCATATCTGATTTTATTTATTTGGGTCCTCTCTCTTTTTTCTCTGTTAGTCTAGCTGAAGTTGAGTCAATTTTGTTTAACTTTTCAAAAAAGCAACTTTTTGTTTCCTTGACCTTTTTATTGGTTACTTCATTTCTAATTATTTTATTGATGCTCTGATCTTTATTATTTCATTTCTTCTACAAATTCTGGTTTTGGTTTGCTTTTCCTTTTCTATTTGTTTAAGATGAAATATTTGGTTATTTACTTGAAGTTTTCTCTTTTTTATGTAGGCACTTGTCACTATAAACTACCCTCTTGGTACCGCTTTTGCTGTATATTCCATGGGTTTTGATATTTTGTATTTCAATTATAATATGTTTCAAGAATTTTCTCAATTTTATTCTTAATATCTTCATTGACAAACACTGTCTTTCAAAATTGATTAATTTTTATTTGTTTGTATACCTTCAAAATCCCTCTTATTATCGATTTCCAGGTTTATTCCATTGTGGCAAGAGAAGATGCTTGATATGGTTTGGCTGTGTCCCCACTCAAATCTCAACTTGAATTGTAGCTCCCAGAATTTCCATGTGTTGTGGGAGGCACCCCAGGGGGGAGAAAATTGAATCATAGGGCCAGTCTTTCCCGTGCTATTCTTGTGATAGTGAATTAAGTCTCACAAGATCTGATAAGTTTATCAAGGGTTTTCATTTCTCTTTCTTCCTCATTTTCTCCTGCTGCAGTGGTGTAGAAGTGCCTTTTGCCTCCTGTAGTGATTGCGAGGCCTCCCCAGCCATGTGGAACTGAAAGTCCAATTAAACCTCTTTTGCTTCCCAGTCTCACCTATGCCTTTATCAGCAGTGTGAAAACAGACTAATACAATGCTTGATGCTATTTCAAACTTCTTTAATGTTTTAGTACTTGTTTTGTGACCTAACTTATGATCTATCTTTGAGAATGATCCATGTGCTAAGGAAAAGAACGTGTATTCTGCAGCTCTTGGATGAAACATTCAATAAATATCTATTAGATCAAGTTGGTCTATAGTTCAGATTAAGTCTGATTTTTCTTTGTTCATTTTCTATCTGGAAGATCTGTCTAATGCTGAAAGTGGAGTGTTGAATAGCCCAATTTTGACTGTATTGAGTCAGTTGCATATTTATTTAAAATTGTTATATCCTCTTGCTAAATTGACCCCTTTGTCACTATTTAGTGACCTTCTTTGTCTCTTTCTATGATTTTTGTCTTGAAATCTATTTTTTCTGATATAATATAGCTACTAATGCTCTTTTTTGTTGTTTCATTTAACCTAGAATATCTTTTCTATCCCTTTATTTTCAGACGTTACGTGTCTTTATAAGTGAAGTTTTTTTTTTTTTTTTTCTAGTAGGCAACAAATTATTTGCTTTTTAAAAAAATGTATTCAGCCATTCTATGTCTTTTGATTAGAGAGTTTAGTCAATCCACATTCAATGTTACTATTGAGAAGTAAGAATTTACTCCTGTCATTTTATTATTTGTTTTCTGGTTGTTTTGTGGTGTTCTCTTCCTTTTGTCCTTCCTTTCTGTCTACCTTTAAATGAAGATGGTTTTAGCTGGTGCTATCATTTAATCTCTTGATTTTTTGTGCATCCATTGTATAGTTTTTTGGTTTGAGATGACTATAAGGCTTGCAAATTCTGTCTTATAACTCATTATTTTGAGCTCATAACAACTTAACACTGTTTGCATAAATGAACAACCAACCAAAAATAAGACTTATAAAACTATACCTTAATTTTCTCTCATCAATTTTGACTTTTTTTCTATTTAAATCTTCATGTACTATGTCTTCAAATGTTGCTGTACTTATTTTTATTATTTTATTATATAGTTATATAATGATGTTTATATTCTTTTTTTTTTTTTCCAATTCCATTTCCCCCTATAGATAGCCAACTCTCCTAATACCATTTATTGAGAATGCTATTTATGTATTGCAAAATCTTTTCCCCATCTGCTTTGAAGTGCCACATTTGTCATAAATCAAGAATCCACGTCTGGATCTGTTTCTGGGCTTTCTATTCTATTCTATGTGTCTATTTGTCCTTGTGCTAGTCATACACTGTTTTTCTTTTCTTTTTTTTTTTAAAGAAAAAGAGAAAAGAAGGAAGAAAAGAAAGAAATAAAAAGAAGAAAGAAGAAAAAAAAAAAGGAAGAGAGAACGGGGAATCTTGCTCTATTGCCCAGGCTAGAATGCAGTCTACAAATGGATATTAAAAGCTTTTTTTATACTAATAATTGTGTTATACAATGGAGACAGGAAGGGATAAGGGAGGAAAATAACAAACAAACAGCCAACCAATATTTCATTTAAACCTATGAAATGCTATGCAATTGCTAGGGAGTGATTTACTCCCAACCATGTGGTCTCTTTTAGAATAAATGTGATGCGTTACTGAAAAAAAAAAATGTATATTTTGTGAATTTGGAGTAGAGAGTTCTGTAAATGTTTATTAAGTTTACTTGTTTGAGGTTTAAGTTCAAGTCCCAGGTATCCTTCTTAACCTTCTGTCTCATTAATTTGTCCAATATTGACAATGTAATGTTAAAGTCTCCCACTATTATTGTGTGGGAGTCCAAGTCTCTTTGTAAGTCACCAAGAAGTTGCCCTGTGTATCTGGGTGCTCCTATATTGGGTGCGCATAGACTTAGGGTCGTTAGCTCTTCCCGTTACATTGATCCCTCTACCGTTATACAATGTCCTTCTTATCTCTTCGGTTTCTATTACTTTAAAGTCTATTTTATCAGAGATGAGAATTGCAAGTACTGCTTTTTTTTTTTTCTCTCCATTTGGTTGGCAAATCTTCCTCCATCCCTTTGTTTTGAGTCTCTGTATATCCTTGCATGTAAGATGGATCTGGATGCAGCTTACTGATGGGTCCTTTGAAGTGGCTGATACTGGTTGTTCCCCTCTATACATAGTGCCTCCTTCAGAAGCTCTTGTAAAGCAGGCCTGGTGGTAATGAAATCTCTGAGTACTTGCTTGTTTGCAAAAAATTCTATTTTTCCTTCACTTATGAAACTTAGTTTGGCTGGATATGAAATTCTGGGTTGAAAGTTCTTTTCTTTAAGGATGTTGAATATTGGCCCCCACTCTCTTCTGGCTTGTAGGGTTTCTGCTAAGAGATCAGCTGTGAGTCTGATAGGCTTCCCCTTGTGGGTAACCTGACCTTTCTCTCTGGCTGCCCGTAGTATTTTCTCCTTTGTTTCAACCCTGATGAATCTAATGATTATGTGCCTTGGGGTTGCTCTTTTTGAGGAATATCTTTGTGGTGTTCTCTGGATTTCCTGGACTTGAATATTAGTCTGCCTTGCTAGGTTAGGAAAGTTTTCCTGGATAATATCCTGAAAAATATTTTCCAGCTTGGATTCATTCTCTTCGTCACATTCAGGTACACCTATCAAACGTAGATTAGGTCTTTCACATAGTCCCATATTTCTTGGAGACTTTGCTCATTCCTTTACCCTTTTTTTCTCTAATCTTGTCTTCTCGTTTTATTTCGTTAAGTTGGTCTTCGACCTCTGAAATCCTTTCTTCTGCTGATCAATTCGACTGTTAAAACTTGTGCATACTTCGCAAAGTTCTCGTATTGTGTTTTTCAACTCCATTAATTCACTTATATTCCTCTTTAAATTGTCCATTCTCATGAACATTTCGTGAGACCTTTTTTCAAGGTTCTTAGTTTCCTTGCATTGGGCTAGAACATGTTCTTTTAGCTCACAGAAGTTTCTCATTATCCACCTTCTGAAGCCTGATTCTGTTGATTCCTCACATTCATTTTCTATCAGGCCTTATTCAATTGGTGATGAGGCACTGCAATCCTCTGTAGGAGGAGAGGCATTCTGATTTCCGGTGTTTTAGCCTTTTTGCGCTGGTTTCTTCCCATCTTTGTGGATTTATCCACCTGTCGTCTGTGTAATTGCTGACTTTCAGATTAGGTCTCTGAGTGGACGTCCAGCTTGTTGGTTATAAAGTTTTTTCTATTTCTTAATTTTCCTTCGGTGGATGCCCCTCCCCCCACAGAGCTGGACCTTCCCGGGTTCAGCTGTACTTGGTGTGAAACGCTTAATCCTCAGCAGTTCCAACTGCTGTTTTTGTTATTGTTGTTGGGGGGGGGTACCAGCTTTCCCTGCAGCGACCCACTACGCCGGTTGAAACAGCGGCGTTAAGATTCGTGGCGCTTTTCTGCCCGGGAATCTCCTGGTCTGGTTCCCCACTTCAGTCCGCTTTTAATCAGCTGAATGGGAGACTCTGCTTTCCCGGAGCTCCAACGCCAACCAAAGGGCACTCAGTCCCCGCACACTCCGGACTGAGAACCGCCGCGTCGGGGCGCCTGCAAAACGGCCGCGCCCTCCAAAAGGGTCGCGCTGGCGACCTGTGGGGCTCCTCCGCCAAGAATCTCTTGGTCCGTAGGCTCTGAAAATTCGTCTGAAAATGTGGCGTCCACTCACTCTCTGCGCTTTCAGTGGGAGCTACAATCCTGAGCTGCTGCTAATCGGCCATCTTGGATCCAATGATGTTTATATTCTTATATTAACTTGTATATTTAATATAAGAGTAGTTTACACACTACAATTACAATGTTATAATAGTCTGTGCTTTTTTGTGTGTACTAAAAAATTTACCACTAAATTTTGTACCTCTAAATGATTTCTTATTCTCCTTGATGTGCTTTTTTTTTTTTTGATTAATTGATTGAAGAAGTCCCTTTAGCATTTCTTGTAGGACAAGTCTGGTGTTGATGAAATCCCTCAGTTTTTGTGTGTCTTGGAAGGTCTTCATTTTTCTGTCATGTTTGAAGGAGAATTTTGCCAGATATACTATTCTAGGGTAAATTTTTTTTTTCCTTCAGCACTTAAATCTGTCATGCCACTTTCTCCTAGCTTGCAAGCTTTCCACTGAAAATTCTCCTGCTAGACCTAGTGGAATTTCGTTGCGTGTTATTTGTTTCTCTTCTCTTGATGCTTTTAGGGTATTTTCTTTCTCCTTGACCTTTGGGAGTTTGATTATTAAATGGCTTAAGGTTGTCTTGTTTGGATAAACTGTTTGGTGTTCTATAATGTTCTTGTACTTGGATATTGATATATTTCTCTAAGATTGGGGAGTTCTCTATGATTATCCCTCCAAATAAACTTTGCACCCCTGTCTCTACCCCTAGAAGAAACCCTAGGCAATGCCATTCAGGAAATAGGCATGGACAATGACTTCATGACTAAAACACCAAAAGCAATGGCAACAAAAGCCAAAATAGACAAATGGGATCTAATTCAACTTAAGAGCTTCTGAACAGCAAAAGTAACTATCATTAGAGTGAACCGGCAACCAACAGAATGGAAAAAAATATATATTGCAATCTACCCATCTGACAAAGCACTTTGGCCTTTATCATATTTGACACAAGAAAAGGAAAGCATACCTACTGCTACCCCTAGTAATATGTGGCACTGGCACACCTTCTCATGGTCATAATTATGCATTAGCCTTTGATGTACATACAGCCCAAAACAGAACTGGGATTCCACTATAAAATGGGACTAGGAGATAGATAGATAGATACATACATACATAGAGACATACATACATAGATGCATAGATAAAGACAGAGATATACAGATATATCAGAGCGAGTTTTATTGTCTTCTAAAATCATAAAGCAAGAGAGCATTAATTATTTAAGTGGCCAACAATTCTAAGAACAAACAAAATACATTTTGGATATAAAATACTATTTATATTGATCAATGCTGAATAAAATTTACCTAAACTTATTATAATTATTCCATGTCATTCAAATGACATGGAGTAGCGTTTATGATTTTATGAAGTTACTATTTTAGGTGGAGTTGGTCAAACAGTAAACAACCATGTCTAAAATAAAGTGCCTTTGAGAAAAACGTGTTTTTTTTCCAGTTGCAATGAAATATACATTTATCTCCCCAAGCAAAAATATATAATCAGTAACACAACATAAAGCAAAGTAATGTACACAGTAGGACAATAGTTTAGAAACCAAGAAAAATATCTTTCATTTTTCCATTTTGCAAAACTATAAAACTTTAGGATTTCATACTCTTCCTAAGTACATATTATCAATAAAGCTTAACGAAATTATAGAGTCTTTAAATTTTAAAAAATGCTGCAACTGAGTCCGTCCCATGATTTTGTCTCTTACTATTATAGAGTCCTCATTTTCTGTAGTCATTGCCCCTTAGTGGTCCTATGATACCTCTGAGAAGTCAGACATCAGTCTGTCTGGAAGAATCAATGCACTTTTAATTACTACATTTTTCCTGTTTTCTCATGGGCGTAGGCTAGTATTCTGACTAGCTCTAACACCTATATTTTCAAAATGGATTATATTAGAGAAAACTCCATGATCCCCTTGTAACATTGTACAATTTCCTTTCAGTTCAATACATTCCCATCACCATAACAACCAGAGGGGTTGTAGTGAAAATTTACCCTTCCATTTTAACCCTCATCTCAACCTGAATGGTTAGCCCTAAGTGGATCCTTTTTATCTCCTTGTGAACTCCAAGTGTCCTGTTAACAATCTCCTTAACATTCTCCTATTTACATTTGTTAAATTTGTCAAGAATAATTAGATGAGACTAATAGTTTCAGATGAAATAGATTCCATTTATCAACTGAAAAAAATTAGTGAGAAGCATTTTAAAGTGATAAAGTATAGTCTATTGAGAGCAAGTTGGTGGAATAGGATGTTTCAGCACTCATCCCCCCCTCAGAAACATCAATTTGAAGAACTATACATGCACAAAAATACCTTCACAAGAGCTAAGGGAGGCAGGTGAGAAAATACAGCATAGAAGTATAAAAATATGCAATGAAGAGGGTAGAAATAATAGTTTTAATTTACCTGCATTCGCCCTCCAAAAAACTCAGAAAGTACAATGTGGACAGAGATAGCTTTTGCTTGCAGAAAAGCAGGAAGTGAGCTCCAGACCTTGCCTTGAACCTCTACACTGAGCCCATCCCAGTAAAACCCAGCTTGGCCTGCCCCACAGTTCCAGAATCTAGGTTGGTACCTTGGGACTAAGTCACTAGAATCATCTCACTGCCTGGGTGACCTCAGTGGCCTCAGGCTCTGGATAAGCCCCAGTGCTAAGCTAGCCCCAGTGGCTCCAGACTTTGGACCCACCCCAGTTCCAAGTCAGCCTTCACAAACTCAGGCTCTAGGCCAGTCCCCATGGCTCCAGGCTCCAAACCAAGCCCACAGCTCCAGACTTCAACCTGGTAACTGCAGATTGGGGTTCCATGCCCAACCCAACACCAGTGCAGATACCATAACCACAAGCCTCAGGTCTGCCTGGATGACTTGGTGTACAGGTCTGCCCCACCTCCAGGCTGACCCCAGTAGCACCAGACTCTGGACTGGTTTCAGCAGCAGCCTAGACACCCATGGCCTTAGGCTTTAGGCCCACCCCATCACTAGGCCAGCACTCACAGGTCTAGTTATCAGGTCAGCACCCACAGATCCAGCCTCCAGAATGGTTTCTGTAGATATGTGCTAAATGCCCACCCAGCACCAGGCTAGCCCCTGTGGTTGCAGGTTGTAGGCACACCCAGATTTTAGCCTTGTCCAGAGCCAGGCCATCCAACAAAGTTCAAAGCTTTGGAACTTAATGAGCATCGGGTATGTACCCCTGACCTCAGGCACAAAGCTTGTACCTGTAGACAAAGTTCCAAGCATACACAGTTCCAGGCCACTTCTGGCAAACCAGCCATTTGGGCCAGCTCCCTAACCTTACACTTAAGCGTACCCAGGGTTTGCACCTGTTCCAGAAGGCCCAGGGTCCAGGCACATTCTTCCAGTGGCAGGCTGGCTCCCATGTACCAAGGCTTCAAGTTGACCCATGCAGACCCAAACCTAAGGCCAATCCCTGCAATTCAAGGCCCAGGCCCACTTCAGCTCTAGTCCAGCCCCCATGGACTCAGGCTTCAGGCCAATTTCAATGGAACTAAATACCAGGCCCATTCCAGCATCTGGCAAGCCCCTGAAGACTCAGCCACAAGACCCACCCAAGTGCCAGGTCAGACCCTATGAACCCAGGCTTCAGGCCAGTCCCTGAAGACCAAGGCTTCTGGTTGACCTTCATGGGCCTAGGGTCCAAGCGTACTACTGAGAACACAAATCAACATGTCTGTCCAGTGCATTCAAGCTCCTCTTGTGCACACAGGCCTCAGGCCCAGCTTAATCTTCCCTGATCAATCTTAGCACTTCTTAATATGTATTACACAATTTAAAACAATAAACCACTGTCTCGACTTGTTCATAGTCATACCTGTTACATAAACATACCAAAGTTCTTCCTGGCTAGCTTTAGCTACCTTCAAAACAATCAGTTTAATCATAAAATGCCAAATCTATTTCTTCTGCTTCCTCTTACCTAAGGCAGGGTGTCTTATCAATTACCCCATCTCCCCCAGAACCAAAACAGAAGTATAGCCAAGGGCTCAGACGCCAGCCTGAAAAGTGAGTTAATAACATGTTATCCATTCTTTTCCAGAATTTTCTACAAGATGATATTCTTATGAGCTTGTCATTACATGGCAGTACCAGATAACAAAAATAATCATAATCATTATTACTCTAATTTTAATAACAACCCCAAATGTTTATTGAATGTTCTGTGTGCACCAAAAGTTATGACAAAAGATTTATGTTTTATTTAATTTAATCAACAAACTGGTGAAGTATGTACTGATATTAACACTATTTTATATATGACTAAATTACGATTCTCAATTTGTATGTAATAGCCCTGACATTTGAAAACCTTCTGTTTGAATTGAGAGCCATTATATTCTACTCCACTGCCTTTCATACACAGGTTAACTCCATTCAGTGCTTCCTTAATATGCATAAAATATTACCACCCATTAAATAAAATACGACAGAAATCTGATTTGCATACATGGAAACTCTATAGACAAGTAAAAAATTTCTTCTGAATGACACTATAGCTACCAGTGTGGGAAGGCAACTTCTTCAAAGTACCACAAGAGCAAAAAATGTTTTCAAATGTTCTCCTAATAAAGTATTAGTTCAGAATGGTGCCACCCTTCAGGGAAAGCTTGCTGGTTCATCAGAGGGAAATTATGTTTTAGAACTTATCATACATTTGTCATTAAATTCTACACTCATTAATTGTTTTTAAGTTTTTGCCTACATTTTAGACTAGCCCTGCTTACTCCTGTGAACCAACCAGTGATATCTGACTGCCACTCAGAAAAAAACAAAAGGGATGGGTAATGTAAAAATATGGATAAATATTCTAGTTCTGAGTAATTATCCTGCAGATCTTGCTGGGTGATGGGAATAAAAAGGGTACCTATCACCCAAAGGTTTCCTTTTGGGGAAAGTAAGACCAAGGGAGCTAACCAAAGCCAAGATCCATGCACCCAAATATTAGCAAGTATAACTATAGCCACCAGTTATCTGGACATGTCACAGTACATCCTTTTCTCTCCCTTGTTGAAGGAGGACTCAATTTTACAGCTTCACCTTAGCATTTTGGCTTATAGTAATGAGTCCATCCAAACACCAAGACACATTTTTTATTCCAAATTCAATTTCAAGCTTCAAGTCAAAGTCCTAGGAAATAAAACTGGATCTAACGGATCCAGAGGCAGACAATAACAGAAGTTAAAAGACACAGAGTAGGTGAACATAACTAATTTCTGCCAATTAAACCAAGCTTCCTGTTTCATGGATAAAGATATGTTAGTATCCATGACATAAATGAGGTCTAGGGAATTCTAAGGCAACTGAGAGCAGGGGGACATAGCACATAAATGGATGAGAGCAGATATTTCCACCTCCTAGGCCCCCCTGTTAACATGGATGAAAGCCCCTTTGATGCCCATGGGCAGCACCCTGTCACGGTTGCTGGGACTTGGGGGATATAAGATTGGAAGAAGAAAGAGGGATGCCTCACTTTCCCTCACATAACCTAACCCAGGTATTTTCTAGGAAGATAAGGGAAACTGGGACTCCTCGCTTGGCTTCCCTCTTTCTAGATGAGTAGCCATTCATCTTCCATCTGTACCCCTTTCAAATGCATCCTGAACCCGTGGGCCTCCTTTAAAAAAACAAGGCTTTCTTTTTTTCCTTTTTCCTCCTCTGTACCCTCTTCACTGATAAGTAATTGTGTCTCCATACTATGGGACACCACCCAGATGCATCCTCCAAACTGGGAAAAGTTAATTTCCCAAACCTTAGACTAGTTGGCTTAGGATTGGGCTTGGAGAAAGAGACCCAGAAGCCTAACATGCTAGCAAAAGAGTAAAAGTTTTATTTAATCCGTCAGGCTTTTGGCTCTCCAACCCTGAGAAAACTGGTGAAGGTCTCAGGATTTTTTTAACTATCCTTACTCTCCCTTGTTTTGTTTCGATACATATTTTCTAATAATCCAGTTTGTCTTTTCTCACCTTCAGGCCATCAAACTCCAAACAGCTATGCAAATGGAGCCTCTGATGGTGGCTCTTTCTGCCAGGGACTCTTAGGCTTTTGAGGGAGATCTGACTGCCATTAGTCCAAAACAGCGCCCCCTGCCAGCAGGAAGCAGTTAAGATCAGTCTTCATCCTTATCCTTATTCTTGTTCTAATGGCAGTTAGATGTACTTCTTTACGAGGGAAGTGATAGATGCAGGAGGCAGATAAGGGAGGATCCCTAGAATCTACAACCTGCCCCACTAGTGCTACATCAGATGCTTTTGTGCAGATGAAGGAAATGGCCCAGGAACTTGTCTGGGTGTGTCTGCAAAGGGTTGGGAAAGTGGGGTGGAGCCACCAGAAATTCAAGCGATGTGCTGGGGGGAGGAGCCTGGGCTCTTCATTTCACATGTGGTGGCCTGGTATTCAATCTGTGAGGTGGGAGCCTTCTTGGCAGGACCGCTTCTTTCACTGCAACCTTTCTTGTAATAAATTTGTTCTTCTCATTTTTCAATGTATCTGCTTGCCTAATGTTTTCTGGTCATGAGCTAAGAACCTGGGTTTTAGCTGAGCTAAAGAACAAAAATCCTTCATCACCACTATGAAGAAGTGGCAGAATGGAGTAGGGGTGCTGTTTAAGAATGGATATGGCCACTAACTAACATCTATGAAGATGTTTGAAGTTGCTCTATATAGACGTCAGCTTTATCAGTGTCAGGACAATTTATTTGCTCCAATTACCTTTGTATGTGTGAGTGTATGTAGGGGCTAGAGCTCCCTTTGTGCATAGCCTCCAACTAGGTGGAAGAAAAGATACCAGGAAATCAGAGACAAAGCCCCCCTCCCTCAAGGTTGTTATATAAAATAGGGATTCAAAGACAGACAAAATACTTAGAAAAACTACCCAAATCAGGAACAATAATAAATAAATACATTCACAATGAGCAGCCGCTGGACAGAGCTATATACAATAAAATCTCAAGTTACTAATCAAATCACTTCATATTTAGGCTTTTCTAACACTCTACATTTAAGGAAAAACCAATGGCAAAAAGAACCAATGCAAGAAATTTTAAATGATAATACCTATTAGTTATGTACAAGAGTTAAAGGAAACTCATCCTTTTCTTGTAGTTAACAGTCCTGCATAAGAGTTATTAAGAACAATAAAGTATATTTGCATATGACTATACAATTGACAAAGTACTGTTCATGTATATTATCTCATTTAATTCTCACACCAACTAGGAAAATAGGTGTTTTTATGATTCACATATTTCAGATGAGGAAACTGATGTTCTAGTGATCTAAGTCAGTGAAAGATCCTCAGTCATCAAAAAAAATTTCCATTTACCCTGTGTATTATTTTTACTAAGAAGAAAAAGTCATCCCAGACACTTTAAAGGGACTTTTAATAAGAAGTAAAATCATTTTAAAATTTAAACAAAACTTTCAGGTTAATTTTAAATTTACGTAGGATAAAGTCAAATAATTAATCTGCTTAAAGTTTCCAGTGTTGTTGGTAAGGCTACAAATACTCTTTATTTCAGAGTAAAGAGCCCACCACTTTTACATTTTAAGCTGTTGTATTAAGCTTTGTGAAATACGTACAATTTATTGTAGTAACAACATTGTTTTTGGAAGCTGACATATCGATATAGAAAATATATATCTACATTTACTAAGTAGTCTAGGCCAGGTCACTGTACTACTGTGGGTTTCTACAGAGTTTAACGGTTAAGATCTGAATTCTGGAGGAAGACACAGTTTGAATCCTATCTCTTCTACTTACCAGCTGTCTAGTTTGGAGCAAGATAATTCATCTCTTTGTGCCTCAGTTTTCACTTCCATAAACTTCACAGGATTGTTATTAGAAATAAATAACACAATTTAAGTATCCAATAGAATTCTGAATGCCTAAAAGAGCCCAATTGTAGTGATTATTATTTCTTTCAGCCTAGGAGCCAATGGAAATTGGCAACTATTAGGCAAACACAATGCAGACTTGGCTAGTAAATTCAACCAACAAACATACATTTGTTATGCCATAAATCCCTAGCACAAAGGCAAGATTCATACCATAATGCACAGAAAACCTCATCTCAACCTAATTAAATAGTGTATTTCCTGGAAGTCTGGATTTGCTAACAAGAAACACCTATTTTAGCCTAAAATATGGATCTGCCATTCCCCCTTTAAAAGTGTGGAACCAATCAAAACACAAAATAATTGAGGCTCCTCAGGTAAACTAAATAACTAGAGAGCGGCTAACAACCAACCAACTGCTATTCAGTTAGCCTGGAAAGCTAGTACAGTGAAAAGTGTTTATGGTTAGTGGCCACAGAGATGTGGGTTGGAGTCTTGGCTATTGGCTTGAATCATACTTCTGAGTCTCAGATTTCTTATCTGTAAATATGGATAGTAATACCTACCAGAGACTTTGGTAAAGATTAGAGATACTTAAAGTTCCTAGCTGGGGCCAATAGTAGAAGTTCCATGAAGGAAATCTTTGCTATTATAAATTGGATTTATCATTTTGTCTTCAAGTTAACTGAGGTAGTAAGTAGTCTGTCTTACTTTTAGTGACACTTTTTGATGAGCCTTTAATGAGATCTCTTCCAACAAACTGAGAATAGCCAGGCACTACTCAACCAACTGAGTATAAAGCAGTAAAATAAATCACCTAATTCTTTTCATAAAGTGATACTAGTGCATACATCATTTTATTGCACTTTGCTTTATTGGCCTTCACAGATACTGCATTTTAAAAAATAAATTGAAGGTTTGTGGCAATCCTCTGTCAAGCAAGACTATCAGTGCTATTTTTGCAACAGCATGTGCTCACTTCATGTTTCTGAGTCACATTTTGCTCATTCTCCAAATATTTTAAACTTGTTAATTATTATTTCTGTTTTAGTGATCTATAATCAGTGATCTTTGATGTTACTATTGTAATTTTTAGGGTGGCACAAACCATGCCCATATAAAATGACAAATTTAATTAATAAATGTGCGTTCTGACTGCTACACAGACTGGCCATTTCCCCATCTCTCCCTCTCTCTTGGGCTCCCTATCCCCTGAGATAACAGTATTGAAATTAGGATGGCCAATACCCCTTCAATGGCCTCTATGTGTTCAAATAAAAGGATAAGTTGCACATCTGTCACTTTAAATTAAAAGATAGGATTAAGCTTATTGATGAAGGTATGCTGACAGCCAAGAGAGATCAAAGCTAGGCCTCTTGCACCAGGTGGTAAGCCAAGTTGTAAATGCAAAGGAAAAGTTCTTGGAGGTAATTAAAAGTGCTACTACAGTAAAGACATGAGTGATAAGAAAGCCAAACAGCCTTATTGCTACTATGGAGAAAGTTTTAGTAATCTGGATGAAAGATTAAACAAGCCACAAGATTCCCCTAAACTGAAGTCTACTCCAGAGCAAAGCACTAACTCTCTTCAATTCTGTGAAGACTAAGAGAGGCAAGGAAGCTACAGAAGAAAAGTTTGAATCTAACAGAGGTTGATTCACGATGTTTAAGAAAAAAAGCCATCTCTGTAACATAAAACTGCAAGGTGAAGAAACAAGTGCTGATGTAGACACTGCAGCAACTTATCCAGAAGATCTAGCTAAGATAACGAATGAGTGCGGCTACACTCAACCACAGACTTTCAGTGTAGATAAAACACAATTATATTGGAAGTAAGTGCTATCCAGGACGTTATTAGATAGAGAAGGGAAGTCAATGCTTGGTGTCAAATCTTCAAAGGACAGACTGATTCTCTTGCTACTGCAGCTGTGGACATTAAGCTGCAACCAATGCTCATTTACCACCCTGAAAATCCTAGGGCTCTTAAAGGTTATTACCAATCTACTCTGCCTATGCTTCATAAATGGAACAACAAAACCTGGATGATGGCACATCTGTTTACAGCATTGTTTATGGAATATTAAAAGCCCACTCTTGAGAATTACTTCTCAAAAAAATACATATATTGAAAATACTACTGCTCATTGGCAAGGCACCTAAGTCACTCAAGAGCTCTGATGGAGATCTACAAGGAGAATAATATTTTCATGCCTGCTAACACAACATCCATTCTGCAGACTAACCAAGTAATAATTTTCACATTTAAGTCTTGTTAGTTAAGGAATACATTTTCTAAGGCGATAGGTTCCTTAATAGTGATTCCACTGATAGATCTGAGAGAAGTAAATCGAAAACCTTCTGGAAAGGATTCACCATTCTAGATGCCATAAAGAATGTTTGTGACTCATGAGAGGAAGTCAAAATGTCAGCATTAATAAGAATTTGCAAGACTTTGACTCCAACGTCATGCATGACTTTGAGAGGTTCAAGCCTTCAATGGAGAAAGTAATTGCCAATGTGGTGGAATAGCAAGAAAATTAGAATAATAAGTGGAGCCTGAAGATATGACTAAATTGCTGCAATCTCATAATAAAACTCTAATGAATGAGAAGTTGCTTCTTATAGTTGAGCAAGTAAAGTGGCTTATTGAGACAGAATATACTCCTGGTGAAGATGCTGTGAACATTGTTGAAATGACATTAAAGGATTTAGACTATTTCATAAACTTTTTTGATAAAGCAGCAGCAGAGTTTGAGAGGACTGATTCCACTTTTCAAATACATTTCTACTTTGGGTAAAATTATATTAAACATAATCATATGCAAATAATTTATTGTTTAAGAAAGTGTCTATCGATATGACAAATTGCATAGTTGTTTAATTTTCAGTAATTGCCACAGCCTCCTTACCTTTCAGAAACCATCATCTTGATTACTCAGAAGACGTTAACATCAAAGCAAGATCCTACACAAGCAAAAAAAAAAAAAAAAATTACAACTGGCTGAAGGCTCAGATCATCACTAGCATTTTTCAGCCATAAGTATTCTTAATTAAGGTATGCACATTATTTTTAGCCATAAGCCATAATACTATTGCACACTTAGCAGACTATAGTATAGTGTAAATATAAATTTTGTGTGCCACTGGGAAAGCAAAAAGAATTGTGTGACTTGCTTTATTGAGTTAGTCTAAGACCAAACCTGCAATATCTCCATGGTATACCTATATGCGTAATAGAACCATTGGTAATTCAAAAATTTGTTTTAGCCAAAGTTTTCAAATTTTTTATCGAGTCTAATTTTTACAACACGCAAACATAACTAATGCTCTAAGTTTCTATCATTGCTACTTTTATTCCTACTATTTGAAGTTGGTGATAATAAAAGTATTGGGAAGCAGTAAGAAAAAATAAAGTAGGCTGGGTGCGGTGGTTCATGCCTGTAATACAAGCATTTTGGAAGGCAGAGGCTGGTGGACCACTTGAGACCAGCCTGGCCAATGTGGCGAAACCCCATCTCTACTAAAAATACAAAAATTAGCCAGGTGTGGTGGCACGTGTCTGTAGTCTCAGCTACTCAGGAGGCTGAGGTAGGAGAATCTCTTGAACCTGGGAGGCAAGGTTGCAGTGAGCCAAGATCATGCCCCTGCAAGTCCAGCCTGAGCAACAGAGTAAGACTCTCTCTCAAAAAATAATAATAATAAATAAAATAAAATAAATTAACTTTTATAACTTTTATTAAGTTCCCATTATGTGCCATACACTCTGTTAGGCATTTACATATATTATACCAGCACAACATGCCTAAATGCATACAAATTCTTTTGGTTCCCATTTTACAAATGGATAATCAGCTTAAATACCTTACCTTAGTCATACAGCTAGTAGTGGCTGAGATAAAAATTGAAGTGAATACTTTGCTGTTTCATTACAAGAGCCTGAATTGGGATTTCTATACACTTCTAGATCTGACGTAATAAATCTCACGTTAATGAGGAAATAGCCGTGGCAATTTCACTTTGAGAGCAACTTGTATTCTGTGCCTAGCCAAAGTGTTATAAGGCCTGATTCCAAATGAAGTGGGCCCATTTTCTTTCATACTTTTTCTTAACTTTCATAAGTCATCTATACTGCCTATTGTTCCTTCAGCCTGTTTGTCCTGAGGATTTGCTAATTCAATTGTTTTATTCTTCCAATATTGATCCTTATATCATGCACTAAGCCTTCGCTGGTCCTGTTCTCTGAAGCACAGTGATTTCCCATCAAGCTTTAATTCTGCAGTGCACTCAACTAGATCAACCTCACCTTCTCCTTGGTATTCAGCTGCCAATACTTCCCTATTAGACTTTAAAATTAGATTTCCCTGCTGCCTGAAGCAGGGCTTGTTGCTTCTCTGAAGTAGTGGAATAATTTCAGTACCTTTCCAAGGAAGCTGCATATGGAACTATAGCTCAATTTTGAAAAAAGGGACTATATGACCCAACTGTGATGCAGTATAGTAGTTTCAACTTAGTTCACAAAAAGTCGTTATTATAATGATTATTAATTCTAAGAATTATTGACTTTGTGTAAAATAATTTGAAATATTTATTTGTAAAATTTATTTTGTTGAAAATGCATAATGTAGATGAAGGGTGATAAGTAGGTATAATGAATGAAAATGATTAGAAATCAGGAAAGAAACATTGGATTATAGTACTTCAAAAAATGACACTAGGGAAATTACCTGTCACTTTTTCTGGTGAAGGCATTTCTTGTCTTCTCTGATATCCTACATAATAACAACTATAAGATCCATCTATTAGAGCCAAGATAGATCATGTATAATTTAAAAAATCAGTTAAATCAGCTACATATTTGATAGGAGGGATTATGGTATATGTGACCAAGCAATAGCATCAGAGTAGCAAGATTCAGTCTCATCAAGAGAGCAGTTTTAGTCAAGTAGGAAGAATAGATGCCTATAGTTAAGTGTAGTTGGTGAAAGAACAGACAGCCTTCTTTCAGTCAGAGTTTTGAACTTGATGAGTAACTTGGGGGAGTTATCAGAAATAAGGAAGAGTTGTTCATGGATAGGGGAAAAGTAAGCTTCATAATTTGGGTAAATATCATAAATTTTAGCATAATAACTAACAATTTCGTTATTACCACATGCCAGGCACTCTGCTATGCATTTAACGTAGATTATCTCACTTAATACTTGAAACTATCCTGTTTTTATATGAATTAAAGAAATAAAGGTCATGGAGGCTAGGAGATTTGTTCACAGTCACACAGACCTTAAGTGGTGGAACTGCAATTCAAATCTAGGCATTCTGACTCCAGAGTATGTGCTTATAGACACTATGCTATGTTAGCTGTCAAATGTAAGCAGGAAAAAAAAAGAGGAAAGAAGGATCCAAAATGTTGGATAGAGTTATAATTGATGAAATGTAGCCTTAGAAGAAAAGGAAACAAAAGGACACAAATTATTTGCTTTAGAAATTAAAGAAAAGAAGGAGTGGAGCAAAATGGTGGAACAGAAATATTCACTGATCACCCCACCCTTCGAGGACACCAGATTAAGAACTATCTACACAGAAAAGTTAGCTTAGAGGAACCGAAAATCAGGTGAGCACTCATGATACCTGGTTTTAACTTAATATCACTGAAAGAGGCACTGAAAAAGATAAGCAAAACAGTCTTGAATAGCCAATGTGACCTCCTCCCGTCCCCAGCAACAGTAGTGTGGTGCAGAGAGCATTTCTGTGGTCTTGGGAGTGGGAGACCCAGCAACTGTGAAACATTGAAGTCAGTGCTGCCTTTATTATCTCAGAAAGTAAAACCAGACAAATTCAGTTGATGCGCACTCATGTAGGGAGCATTTAAACCAGCACTAGCAAGAGGGAAATTGCCCAACCCAGCAGTTGGAATTTGAATTTCAGCAAGCCTTGCCACCTGCCATGAACTAAAGTGCTCTGAGGTCCCAAATGAACGTGAAAGGTAGTCTAGGCCACAAGGACTGCAACACCTAGATGAGTCCTAGTGCTGAACTGGCCCCAGAGCTAGTGAGCTGGTAGGGCTTTATCCTTCCCCTAATCCTAAGCTGCACAACTAGTGGCTTCATAAAAGATGTCTTCCTTCCACTTGAGGTAAATAGATAGAAGACTGGGGAGTGCTTTGTCTTGCATCTTGGATACAAGTTCAGCCACAGCAGGATAGGTCACTGGTCAGAGTCATGAGGCTCCCTTTTCAGGCCCTAGTTCCTGGACAGCATTTCTAGACACACTCTGAACCAGAAGGGAATACACACTTGGAGGTAAGTAATCCAGTCCTGGCAAAATTTATCACATGCTGACTAAAGAGCCCTTGGGACCTGAATAATCAGCAATAATACCAACGTACTACATTGAGAGCCTTTGGTTAGACTCTGAGGCTTGCTAGCTTCAGATAAGACTCAGCACATTCCTAGCTGTGGTGGCTATAGGACAAGATGCCTGCTACTTGAGAAAAGCAAAGGTAAATGTAAAGGGACTTTATCTTGCACATTAGGTACCAGCTTGGCCAGAGTAGAACACCAAGTGGGCTCTTGGGGTTCTTGATTCCAAAACTTGTCTCTTAAACAGCATTTCTGAACCTGCTCTGGACCAGCGGGGAGCCCACTGTCCTGAAGGGTGAGTCTCAGGTCAGGTGGAATTTCACACAAGCTAACTGAATAACCCTTGGGCTTTAAGGAAATATCAGCAGTAGTCTGGCAGTAACCCCAATGGGCCTGTGGTGGCAGTGGCCACTGGGTGAAGCTTCCCTGCCTTTGGAAAGGGAAGGGAACAGTGGAAAAAAATGTGTCTTGTGCTTCGAGTGCCACCACAACTGTAGCAAGATAGAACACCAGGTAGACTTCTCTGGCTTTTTATTCTACTTCCTGGCTCCTACACAGCACCTCTGGACCTGTCCAGGGCCTGGGTGAACTCCCTGCCCTTAAATGAAGAAAATAAGCATGGCTGTTTTTGCCACCTGCTGATTGTAGAGCTGCAGAGCTTTTAGCAAACATAGGCAGTACCAAGGAGTGGTTATAGCATGCCTTGGGTATCAATACTGTGCTGGATTCAGGTCTGACCCAGTGCAGTCATAAGGGTGGTGTCCACAGAGTTGTTTTTGTCACTCTGTCCCCAGCGCCAGGTAGCTCAGAACACAGAAAGACTCCATTTGTCTAGGAAAAAGTTAAAAAAGGAAACAGGAGTCTCTGCCTGGTAATCCAGAGAATTCTTCTGGGTCTTGCTCAAGACCGCCAAGGTCTTGCAGTGGTCACTAAAGTTAGCCTCCACTTAGATAACAACACACAAGTTCTTTCAAATATCTGAAAAGCCTTTCCAAGAAAGATGGCAACAAATAAGACCAGAAAGTGAAGACTATAATAAATGTCTAACTCTTTACTGCTCAAATACCAAAGTAAATCTACTATAATCAACACCATACAGGACAATCATGACCTCACCAAATGAACTACATAAACCACAAGAGAACAATCCTGGAGAAACAGATATATGACCTCTCAGACAGAGAATTCAAAATACATGTGTTGAGAAAACTCAAAGAAATTCAAGATAACACAGAGAAAGTATTCAGAATGCTATCAGATAAATTTGACAGAGATTAAAATATTTTTTAAAATCAAGGTGAAATTCTGGAGTTGAAAACTGCAATTGGCATATTGAAGAATATATCAGAGTCCTTTAATAGTAGAATTGATCAAGCAGAAAAAAAATAGTGAGCTTGAAAACAGGCTATTTGAAAATTGTCAGAGGAGACAAAAGAATAAAGATCTTGAAAAAATGAAGCATGCCTACAAGATCTAGAAAATAGCCTCAAAAAGATAAATTTAAGAGTTATTGGCCTTAAAGAGGAGATAGACAAAGAAATAGGGGTAGAAAGTTTATTCAAAGAAATAACAGAGAACTTCCCATACTTAGAGAAAGATATCAATATTGAAGTACAAGAAAGGTTAGATAAAACCAAGCAGATGTAACCCAAAGAAGACTATCTTAAAGCACTTAATTATCAAATTCTTAAAGATGAAGGATAAATAAAGGATTCTAAATGCAGCGAGAAAAAAGAAATAAATAACATACAGTGCAGGTTCAATACATCTGGTAGCAGAAATTTCAGCAAAAACTTTTCAAGGCAGAAAAGAGTAGTGTGACATATTTAAAGTACTGAAGGGAAAATAAAAACTTTTAACCTAGAATAGTATATCTGCTGAATTTGCCCTTCAAACTTGAAGAAATAAAGACTTTCTCAGACAAGGAAAAGCTGAGGGATTTCATCAACACCAGATTTGTCCAACAAAAAAAAATGATAAAGGGAAAACTTCAACTTAAAAAAAAAGGATGTTAATAAACAATAAGAAAACAACTAAAGGTACAAAATTCACTGCTAATAGTAAGTACACAGAAAAACAGAATTTTATAACTCCGTAACTGTGGTGTGCAAACTACTCATATGTTAATTAGAAACACTAAACAATGAACCAATAAAAAATAATAACTTCAGCAACTTTTCAAGACATAGTACAATACGATATAAATACTAATAACAAAAAGTTTCAAAGCAGGGGAATGAAGTTCTAATGTAAAATCTTCATTGGTTTTTGTCTGTTTATTTATGTAAACAGCATTACATTCTTATCAGGTTAAAATCATGGGTTATAAGAAAGAATTTGCAAGCTTCATGTTCACCATAAATGATAAAGGACACAATGGATACATGCAAAAAAAGCAAGAAATTAAATTATACCACTAGAGAAAATCAACTTCACTAAAAGAAAGATGAGAAGGAAGGAAAGAGGGAAGAAAGAGGAGACCACAAAACAACCAGAAAACATGTAACTAAATGACAAAATAGGTCTTCAGATATTAATGATAATACTGAATATAAATGGACTAAACTCTTCAAATAAAAGACATAGAATGACTGAATGGTTAAGAAAACAAGCCCAATGATCTGTTGCCTGGGAAAAACACACTTCACCTATAAATACACACATAGAATGACTGAATGGTTAAGAAAACAAGCCCAATGATCTGTTGCCTGGGAAAAACACACTTCACCTATAAATACACACATAGATTGACAATAAAAAGATGGAAAATGATATTCCATGCAAACAAAGTAAAAAAGAACAGGAGTTACTCTACTTATGTCAAAGTATATTTCCAGACAGAAACCAAAAGAAGAGACAAAGAATGTCAATTTATAATGATAAAAGGGTGAACTTAGCAAGATAATACAAAAATTTGAAATATATATGTACCCAATGCTAGAGCACACAGATATAAAAAGCATATAATTTTTAGAGCTAAAGAGAGAGATAAACTGCAACACCATAATAGCTAGAGACTTCAACACACTTCTTTCAGCATTGACAGATCTGACAGAGAGAAAATCAACAACAAAAAAATCGGTCTTAATTTGCACTATAGACCAAATGGTTCTAATAAATATGTATAGAACATTTCATCTGTATGTGTTTGAGTTCTCTAGAGGGACAGAACTAATAGGATGTATGTGTATATATATATATTATATATATCCTTAATATACATATTTATCCCTAATAAATACTTCCGTTTGTACATATATATATATATATATAATAGAGTAATATTAAATCACATGATCTATCTCAAGGTCCCACAATAGGTCAACTGCAAGCTGAGGAGCAAGGAAGCCAGTCCAAGTCCCAAAGCTGAAGAACGTGGAGTCTAATGTTTGAGGGCAGTAAGCATCCAATACAGGAGAAAGATGTATCCTGGGAGGCTAAGCTGGTCTAGCCTTTTTATGTTCTTCTGCCTGCTTTATATTCTGGCCATGTTGGCAGCTGATTAGATGTTGCTCACCCAGTTTACCAGTGGGTCTGCTTTTCCCAGTCCACTGACTCACATGTTAATCTCCTTTGGCAACACCCTCACAGACACACCCATGATCAATACTTTGCATCCTTCAATCCAATCAAGTTGACACCAGTATTAACCATCATATCATCCAAGAGTTTCAGACTCCTGGGATAAATATTTGTTGAAGGTCCCATGAGTTAGAGTGTAGGAAGAACCATGCTATTGCTAGGATAAAACCAATATCTCCAATACGGTTATATAGGATTGCTTGTAGGGCTGCTGTGTTGGCATCTGTTCGGCCATGTCATCAGCTAATTAGTAGGAAGGATATGATACCTATTCCTTCTCATCCGATAAAGAGTTGAAATAGGTTGTTAGCGGTAATTAGGATTAGTCATATTCACTTTCTCAGCCCATAAATTACTTTCAAAAATAGACCATAAATTAGGTCACAAAACAAATCTTAAAATATTCAAAAACTGAAATAATATCAAGTGTCTTCTTTGCCCCAATGAAATAAAGCTAGAAGTCAATAACAAAGGGAACATTGGAAACTATGCCTATAAATGGAAATTATTATGTGTTTAAATGACCCATGGGTCAATGAAGAAATTAAGAAGGAAAATCGAAAAATTTCTTGAAACAAATGATAATGGAAACACAGCATAACCAAACCTATGGGATACAGCAAACTCAGTACTGAGAGGGAATTGTATAGCTATAAGTACCTACATCTAAAAGAGAAGAATTTTTTTTTTTTTCTAATTTAGAAAAAGCAACCAAGCAATGAATTTTTAAAAAATTAGAAAAACTAACTGGTCACAATGGCTCATGCCTGTAATTCCAGCACTATGGGAGGCTAAGATGGGAGGATTGTTTGAGTCTAGTAGTTTGAGACCAGCCTGGCAAAACCCCATCTCTATTAAAAATACAAAAAGTTGGCTGGCCATGGTGGCACATGCCTACAGTCCCAGATACCTGGAAGACTGAGATGGAAGGATCACCTGTACCTGCAAGAGCAAGGCTGCAGTGACTCATCAACTGCACTTCAGCCTTAGCAACGAGAGTGAGACCCTGTCTCAAAAAAAAAAAAAAAAAAAAAAAAAAAACTAGCAAAGCCAGAGCAAGCCAAACCCTAAATTACTAGAAGAAAAGAATAATAAAATTGGAGAAGAAACAATTAAAATTAAAATGAGGAACACAATACAAAGAGAGAAATAAAATCAAAAGTTATTTTTTGAAAAGTTAAACAAAATACACAAAACTTTAGCCAGAGAAACTAAGAAAAATAAAAGAAGACATAAATAAAATCAGAAATGAAAAGGGAGGCATTAAAACCGATCTCTCAGTAATTCAAAGGACATTCGTGGATACTATGAATTCCTGTATGCCAATAAATTGAGAAATCTAGAAGAAAAGGACCAATTCCCAGACACATACATCATACCAAGATAGAACCATAAAGAAATCCAAAACCTGAGCAGAACAATAACAATAAGACCAAAACTGAAATAAAAAGTCTCTCAGTGAAGAAAAGCCCAGGACCCAAAGGCTTAGCTGCAGAATTTCACCAAACATTTAATGAAGAACTAATAGCAATCATATTCAAACTATTCCAAAAACTAGAGTAGGACAGCATACTTCCAGACTCATTCTATGGGACCAGGAGTACCCTGACAGCAAAACCAAAGACACATCAAAACAAAACAAAACACAACACAACAAAACAAAACAAAACAAAACAAAACAAAAGGGCAATATTCCTGAACAATATTTGCCAACTACCCATCTGACAAGGGATCTATAAATGATATATAAGGATATCAAACATATGATAAATAGGGAAAAAACTGTCATTGTGTCAGTTTGCTGAGAATAAAGGTTTCTAGATTCATCCATGTCTCTACAAAGGACATGAAATCGCCATTTTTTATGGCTGCATAGTATTTCATGGTGTATATGAGCCACATTTTCTTTGTCCAGTCTATCACTGATGGGCATTTGGGTTGGTCCAGGTCTTTGCTATCGTAAACAGTGCCACAACAAACATATGTGTGCCTGTGTCTTTATAATAGAATAATTTACAATCCTTTGAGTATATACACAGTAATGGAATTTCTAGGGCAAATGGAATTTCTATTTCTAGATCCTTGAGGAATCACCACACTGTCTTCCATAATGGTTGAACTAATTTACACTCCCACCAGCAGTGTAAAAGTGTTCCCTTTCCTCCACATCCTCTCCAGCATCTGTTGTCTCCAGAGTTTTAAATGATCACCATTCTATCTGGTGTGAGATGGTATCTCAATATAGATTTGATTTGAAATTCTCTAATGACCAATGATGATGAGCATTTTTTCATATATTTGTTGGCCACATAAGTGTCTGCTTTTGAAAGTGTCTGTTCATATCCTTCTCCCACTTTTGAATGGGTTTGTTTGTTTTTTTCTTGTAAATCTGCTTTAGTTCTTTGTAGATTCTGGATATTAGCCCATTGTCAGATGCATAGATTGCAAAAATTTTTCCCATTCTGATGGTCACCAGTTCACTCTAATGATCATTTCTTTGGCTGTGCAGAAGCTCTTAAGTTTAATTAGATCCCATTTGTCTATTTTGGCTTTTGTCATTTCTTTTGGTGTTTTAGTCATGAAGTCCTTGCCTGTGCCTATGTCCTGAATGGTGTTGCCTAGGTTTTCTTCTAGAGTTTTTATGGTGTTAGTTCTTATGTTTAAATTTTTAATCCATCTGGAGTTAATTTTTGTATAAGGTGTCAGGAAGGGGTCCAGTTTCAGCTTCCTGCATATGGCTAGCCAGTTTTCCCAACACCATTTATTAAACAGGGGAATCCTTTCCCCATTGCTTGTTTTTGTCCGGTTTGTCAAAAATCAGATGGTTTAGATGTGTGGCATTATTTCCGAGGCCTCTGTTCTGTTCCATTGGTCTATATCTCTGTTTTGGTACCAGTACCATGCTGTTTTGATTACTGTAGCATTGTAGTGTAGTTTGAAGTCAGGTAGTGTTATGCCTTCAGCTTCGTTCTTTTTGCTTAGGATTGTCTTGGCTATGCAGGCTCTCTTTTGATTCCACATGAAGTTTAAAGTGGTATTTTCCAGATCTGTGAAGAAGGTCAATAGTAGTTTGATGAGGAGAGCATTGAATCTATAAATTACTTTGGGCAGGATGATCATTTTCACAATATTAATTCTTCCTAATCACGAGCATGGAATGTTTTTCCATCTGTTTGTGTCCTCTCTTATTTCCTTGATCAATGGTTTGTAGTTCTCCTTGAAGAGATCTTTTATATTCTTTATTAGTTGTATTCCTAAGTATGTTATTCTCTTTGTAGCCATTGTAAATGGGAGTTCGCTCGTGATTTGGCTCTCTGTTTGTAACACAAGGGATAAATGCTTGAGATGTGAACATCCCATTTTTTATGATGTGAATATTATGCATTGAATGCCTGTATCCAAACATCTCATGTACCTCATAAATATATACACTGATATAGTTTGGCTGTGTCCCACCCAAGTCTTACCTTGAATTGTAGCTCCCATAATTCCCATGTGTCATAAGAGGGACCTGATGGGGGGTAATTGAATCATGAGGGTAGGTCTTTTCCATGTTGTCTTATGATAATGAAGAAGTCTCTTGAGATCTGACAGTTTTATAGAAGGGAGTTCCCCTACACATGCCCTCTTGCATACTGCCATGCAATATGTAACTGTTTTCCTCATTCACCTTCCACTATGATTGTGAGGCCTCTCCAGCCATGTGGAATTGTGAGTCAATTAAACATCCACCCTTTATGAATTACCCCATCTCAAGTATGTCTTTATTAGCAGCATGAGAACAGACTAACACAGTAAATTGGTACCATGTATTGGGGAACTGCTATAAACATACCAAAAAATGTGGAAGTGACTTTGGAACTGGGTAACAAAACAGAGGTTGAAATAGTTTGGAGGGCTCAGAAGAAGACAGGGAAATGTGGGAAAGTTTAAGACTTCCTAGAGATTTGGAAGGCTCAGAAGATAGGAAAATGTGGGAAAGCTTGGAACTTTTTGGTCAAATGACTTTGACCAAAATATTAATAATAATATAAACAATAAAGTCCAGATTGAGGTGTTCTCAGATGGAGATGAAGAACTTGCTGGAATCTGGAGTAAAAGTCACTCTTGCTATGCAAAGAGACATGGCATTTTGCCTCTGCCCTAGAGATCTGTAGAATTTTGAACTTGAGAGAGATAACTTAGGGTATCTGGCAGAAGAAATTTCTAAACTGCAGAGCATTCAAAAAGTGACAGAGCATAAAAATATGAGAAATTTGCTGCCTGAAGATGCAGTAGAAAAAAAAAATTTCTGGGGAGAAATTCAAGCTAGCTGCAGAAATTTTCATAAGTAACAAGGAGCCAAATGCTAATTACCAAGATAATGGGGAAAACAACACTAAGGCATGTCAAAGAACTTCAGAACACCCCCTCTCATCACAGGTCCAGAGGCCTAGGAGTGAAAAATGGTCTCCTGGGCCATGTTCAGGGCCCCTCTGCTGTGTGCAGCCTACAGACTTGGTGCAGTGTATCCCCGCTGCTCCAGACATCGCATAGAGAGGCCAAGGTACACTTCAAGCCATGGCTTCAGAGGGTGTGATCCGCAATCCTTGGCAGCTTTCATGTGGTGTTAAGCCTGCGGGTACACAGAAGTCAAGAATTGTGGTTTTGGAACCTCAACCTAAGACTTCAGAGGGTGTATGGAAAATGCCTGGATGCACAAGCAGAACTTTGCTGAAGGGTTGGGGCCCTCACTGGAGATCCTCTGCCAGGGTAGTGCAAATGTGAAATGTGGGGTTGGAGCCCCCACATAGAGTTTCCACTGTGACACTGCCTAGTGCAGATGTGAGAAAAGGTCCACCGTCTTCAAGATCCCGTATAGTGGATCCACCAACAGCTTGCACCGTGCACTAAGAAAAGCCACAGACACTCAACACAAGCTGCTAAAAGCAGCCAGGAGGGGGGAGCTGTACTCTGCAAAGCCACAGGGGCTAAGCTGCCAAGACCATGGAAACACACGTTTTGCATCAGCATGACTTGGATGGGGGACATGGAGTCAAAGGAGATTATTTTGAAGCTTTAAGGTTTGATTACCCCACTGGATTTTGTCCTTGCATGGAGCCTATAGCACCTTCTTTTTGGCCAATTTTTCTCATTTGAAACAGATGTATTTTCCCAATGCCTGTATCCCCATTGTATGTAGGAAGTAACTAATTTGCTTTTGGTTTTACTAGCTCATAGTGGAAGGGACTTGCCTTGTCTCAGATGAGACTTTGGACTGTGGACTTTTGAGTTAATGCTGAAATGAGTTAAAACTTTGGGGAACCGTTGGGAAGGCATGATTGGTTTTGAAATATAAAAACATGAGACTGAGAGTGGGAGGAGCCAATGATGGAATAATATCATTTGGCTGTGTCTCCACCCAAATCTTATCTTGAATTATAGCTCCCATAATTTCTAAGTGTTGTGAGAGGGGACCCAGTGGGTGGTAATTGAATCATGGGAGGTGGGTCTTTCCCATTATGTTCTTGTGATAGTAAGTCTCATGAGATCTGATGGTTTTATAAAGGAGAGTTCCCTTGCACATGCCCTCTTTCCTGTCATCATGTAAGATGTGACTTTGCTCCTCATTTGCTTTCTGCCATGATAGTGAGGCCTCTACAGCCATGTGGAACTATGAGTCAATTAAACCTCTATCCTTTATAAATTACCAGTCTTGGGTATGTCTTTATTAGCAGTGTGAAAACAGACTACTTTATACATTTATTATGTATTCACAAAAAGTTAAATATGAAAATATTTTAAAAAGAAATCAAAGAAAAATGTATTTCTCATTTCTGAAACAACAAAGTGAGACTGCACACACACACACACACATGCCTGAGAATGAGGCACAGTGAGAGTGTTGGGCTAGGTAAGGGAGAGAGATTTTGAGATGGAGAGAATGGGTCTTGAGGAAGCACACAGTGAATAATTCAAGTAGGAGCCCACAATCTAAAAAGTCTGTAATAGCAATTGGGTATTTGGTCAGGAAGTCTATAAGAATACATGGATTTTTAAATATAACAAGAGCCCACTAAGACCAGCAAAGATAGATTTGCAGCAAACCCCATAAACATGGTTTGATAATTTTCTCAATGTTAATGTCTGTAGCTCATGATATGGTCTGTGAAAGGCAGCAGGGGTTAGCCAGGACAGGATTTCTAATAAATACATAAGATCAAAGGGATGAAAGACCCTAGGAAAAGAATAAATACCTCATTGAAATGCCTGACCATGGAATTCTGGCTGAAGTTACATTAAGTAGCTAAAGTAGAAGACTGAAAATATAAGAGAAAGAGACATGAGGCAAAATGAAGGCAGAGAACATGCACAGCGAGATTTAAATAATAGGAGAATGAAAAGGACTGCAGTTTGAGATCAGAATTCTATTTTATTTTTTTAGACTTTTGAAATGGTCCCAGTAGATGACAAGATCTAAAATTTTACATTTTACACTACAGTAGAGAGTCCCACACTTTTTACACAGCTCATAAGGCTCTCCATGATCTGAACTTCAATAATCTCTCTGGTCTTTTATCTCACTACTCTTTTCCATATAATTCGCAGTCACAATGGTTTTATTTCAGTCCTTTAAGTATGGCCCATTTTTTCTCAGTAGGACCTTAGCACTTCAGCCTATAAATATTTGAGTACCTTTTATTTGAGTGCCATTATTCTAAATGCCAAGGCTACAACAATGAACAGAACAAAAAGATCCCTGCCCTCTTGGAGCTTATATTTTAGCAGCAGAAGTGTCATCAATCAAATAAGTCATAAATGTATCGTTGCAAATTATTATAAGTGAGAAGAAAGAAAAGAACAAAGCACAATGGGAAACTGGGAATATTCTCTTACCTCATCCTCCCTTCCCTGCTAGACTCAACAAAATCCAGTTTATTTTTCAGGTTCAAAGTTAAATATTATTTCTTCAGTGAAGCCTTTTTCTGATGATCCAGACTAGGTGATAGCTCCATGTAAGACATTATTATTGCATCTCCACTTCTCTTTCATAGCACTTACCAAAATTATAAACACTTGGCAGGGCACGGTGGCTCATGCCTGTAATCTTAGCACTTTGGGAGGCCAAGGTAGATGGGTCACCTGAGGTCAGGGGTTTAAGACCAGCCTGGCCAACATGGCAAAACCCTATCTCCACTAAAAATACAAAAAAAAAAAAAAAAAAAAAAAAAAAAAAAGCATAGGCAGGCGTAGTGGCAGTAGCCTGTAATCCCAGCTACTCGGGAGGCTGAGGAAGAGAATAGCTTGAACCCAGGAGTCTGGAGGTTGCAGTAAGCCAAGATCACGCCATTGCACTCCAGCCTGGGTGACAGAGCAGTATTCTGCCTCAAAAAAAAAAAATATATATATATATATATATATATGAATATTTGTTGAATATTTGTCCCCCAATCATCTCACAGATTTAAGCACTGTGAAGGAAAAGACTGTGTCTGTTTTGTTCATCTCTGTATATCCTCCTTCTGGCCTATGAATTTGAAAGAGATGGGGGAAAAAAGAGAGGTTTAGAGGGACTCAATAGCTATTTTAAAGGGAATGTAGGGTTTGTTTCATTTAAGACTAAGAGGTGATTAGAGTATTCCATGAACAGATGATGTCTTGGGTAGAGACAACTTATTCATATTCACAAACCAATTTCTCAAAATATAAAACATCTTGCAATATTACAAACAGTTGATATTCATCACCTTCTTCCTGTTGTCAGTTTTTCTCTCCTTTTGGAGTTCTCCTTGTAAATCAGGTACTAATAATCATCACTACCAAACTCAGAATCCATAAACCACCTCTAATATCCTAATATCCTAGGAAATGCCCAGTGCTCTCCAATGCAAAACTTTTCAATGATTAATGTGCATATGAATCACTTGGAGGACTTTTATAATGAAGATCCTCATTTAGTAAGTCTGGGTAGGGCTTAACATTCTCCATCTCTAACAAACTTCCAATTGACACTATTGCTGCTGGTCCACAGGGCACATTTGGAGTAGCAAGAATCTGGATCTGCATTGACCAATATGGTAGCCACTAGCCATGTGTAGCTATTGAACACTTTAACTTTGGCTAGTCCAAAGTAAAACTTTTTAAGTGCAAAATACAGACTGAATTTCAAAGATTTAGTAAGAGAAAATAATATAAGACATCTCAAACTTTTAATGTCACTTACATGCTGATTTTATAATTTTATAATAATTACTGTTATGCATTATAAGTCTATTATATTTTATTAATAATATTATATTTATAATAATACTTAAAATATAGTAAGTTTAATACATTGTTATTATAATGATTTTTGCCTGTTTCTTTTTTTACTCTTTAAAAAATGTGGCTAGCAGAACATTTAAAATGCTATATATGGCTTGCATTATATTTCTATTGGACAGAGCTGGCCAAGATATTTTCTAAACATCTTTTCCCAAATTTAAACTTCTCTTTCCTATCCCCATTTACTCAGGGCCCTAAGGATTTGTATTCCAAAAAGCAGCTTGATAGCTTGCCAATAAAGTCAGTGTTAAACTAAGAGATCTACCTGAAGTTATATGTACCACATTTTCTTTATCCAGTTATCTGCTAAAGGACTTTTTGCCTGATTCTACAGACTTTGCTATTGTGAATAACTCTGCAATAAACATATGAGTGCAGGCATATTTTTGACATAATTGTTTCTTTTCTTTTGGGTAGATACCCAGTAGTTGGATTCCTGGATCATCTGAATAGATGCATGAAGAACATTCGATAAAACTTAGCAACATGTCATGATAGAATCCCTCAACAACTAGGCGCAGAAGGAACATACCACAAAATAATAAAAGTCATTTATAAAAAACCCACAGTCAACATCCTACTGAGCATCAAGCTGAGAGCCAAATGAGGAAGTGAGTCCCATTCATAATAGCTACAGAAAACTAAAATACCTAGGAATACATTTAACCAAGAAGGTGAAAGAGCTCTACAAGGAAAACTACAAAACACTGATAAAGTAAATTTTAGATGACATAAACAAATGGAAAAATATCCCATGTTCATGGATAAGAGAATCAATATGTGAAAATGGGCATCCTGCAGAAGGCAATCTATGGATGCCAATGTCGTTTTCAAAGAATAAGAAAAAAATAATCTCAAAATTTATAGAAACCAGAAAAGAGCCCTAATAGCCAAAGCAATTCTCACTGAAAAGAACAAAGCCAATGGCATCACATTAACAGACTTCAAACTATACTATAAAGCTACAGTAACCAACATAGCATGGCATTGGTATAAAAATGGACACAGACCCATGGAACAGAATAGAAAACTCAGAAATAAATTCACATACCTTCCACCAACTGATCCACAAAGTTGACAAAAACATGCACTGGGGGAAAGAACAGCCTATTCAATAAATGTTGCTGGGAAAATTGGAGTGCCATATGCAGAATAGTGAAATTGAATCCTTCTCTTCATCATATACAAAAATTAACTCAAGATGGAGTAAGACTTAAATATAAGACCTGAAACTAAGGTAAAGTTTCAATGGCTGTTAAAGTGATAAAGCAGTCTTATGCCATGATAATGTGCCAGAGACACTCACATTTATTTCACAAATAATTATATTTACACCTTAATCTATGTAAATTTTAGTCAAAATTAGATGCTGACTAAGAGCCAGTATGTAATCCACAGTGCTCATGCATTTGCTCCCTGGCAGCTGAACAAAAACCAGGAGTCATGCAGCACTACAGGTCCTGAAATAGGGTATCCAGATTTTAGTAAATAAATATAAAGGATGCCTAGTTAAATTTGTATGTCAAATAAACTATGAATAATGTTTTAGTATAATTGTACCCCATTTAGGATATTTTTATATTATATAAATCATTAATTGCTTATCTGAAGTATGAATTTGACTGGGTATCCAATATTTTGTCTGAAAATTCTACCCTGAAAATACTTTTTACATCTCTTTACTAACATGTGGCTTAAACGTTTGGCATTATTAATTAACATATTTGAATGTATCAATAGCTTCCATGCAAGAGACACTATCCTAGTTTTTTCCATTATGTTAATCTTTGAATTTGAAAAATCACTCAAAAGAAAATCAGACTTTCTTTTGGACTTTAGGTTTGGAGGCTTTATCAGCTCATAGATCAAAAATTATGCTGTATTAAGGCTGCTCTTATCCTTGAACTGACACTTTTTGTCAAGTTCTACAATTGCCGTCCTCAAAGCCAATGAAAAATAAAAATCAATTTAGTTAACATTAGAACTATTGAATAAAGTTTCCCTGTGGGATCACCAGCTTCCTTTGTATCTTGACATGAAGAGAAATACTTGCTGTTAGAGTGAGGGGCAAAATAATTCACACCACCTTGCCAGGAATCCATCTTTTCCAGAGATCTTGTAATCCCAGATGATTTCACTCAGAACTCAAACTGTAGTTTGGCATTTTTATGGATTTGAGATGTAATATTATCTAGACTAATTGTACTTGATCATGATACTGGCCTGATACATAGGGAAAGCTAGTAAAAGTTCAACAATTTTACTTTCTCTATTTCTTCCTTTGGCCCAAGCTGGTAGGCAGTAAGTATATTCACTTAGGGAAGAATAAAATAATAAAACCTCTCTTCTGACAAACAACAATGTGAAACATTTAATTATTTCACTTTCTGCTCCTGACCTGCTAAACCCATACTGAAGCATGTCAAAATGTTCAAGTTTGTTTTTCTTAATTTTCCCTGAGGAGAGGGTGGCATAAAGTTTTCATATTGAATAATAAACTTATCTCAATTTAATAAAAAACTGAAGGAAATCCCTTCTTATTTTCTTTTTGTAAATACAAAAGACATTTTTTAAGATGCCAAGTGGTGTATTGGGAACATTCATCTAAACCTCATTACTCTAATGGAAATAAAGTACAGAAGTATAAATACAAAGAAACCCATAGAAACTAAGAGAACAGGAGGGGGGGTCACCAACAAATAAAGATTACTAAATTTTCTTGGAGAATAAAAATGTGGATGAGAGATATCTGTTGAATATTGCACACTTAAATGGAAAATGAAACTGTCTCTCTTACTCCAAAATCATTAAAATGTTTAATAATTTTATTTTGTAAAATTTTGCCACACTTTATAGAACTACTTGATCTTAAGGACTATATATATATATATATATATATATATATGTCTGTGTAAATATATGTTTATGTATACATGTAGTATATGTTTGTGTACATAAAAATATACTTTGATAAAATCAAGTAGTTTTATGAAATTTATTATAAAAAAATTAACCTTCCCCACAACTTACCCTCAGATCCCAAGACTACTACTTTCAACAAATTAAATTACTTCTGAAATTAACTTTGTATTAATGAGAACCTTATTATACTTTATGTTCATTATTAGATATAATTCAATGACTTCATTTTCTAGCTTTATTGAGGCATAATTGACACATAATAAACATATATTTGTGATAGAAATATATTGAGTATATTTATGTATATGTTTTGATATATATAAATTACATTGTGAAATGATTACCACAATCAAGGTAATTACATATCCATTACTTCCCATAGTTATAATACTTTTCTTTGTAAATAAAACTTTTAATATCTACTCTCTTAGTCAATTTCAAGTATATATTACAGTACTATTAACTATAGTCACCATGATGTACATTCATTCTCCAGAATTTATTCATCCAGCATAACTGAAGCTTTGTATGCTTTGATCAACATTTTTCATTGTCTTCATTCCCCTCCCCATAGCAACCATAATTCTATGAAGAAAAAGAGTTTTAATGGACTTATAGTTCCAAGTGGCTTGGGAGGCTTCACAATCATGGCAGAAGGCAAGGAGGACCAAGTCACATCTTACATAGATGGTAGCAGGCAAAAAGAGAGTTTGTTCAGAAAAACTCTCTTTTTCTAAAACCATAATATATTGTGAGATTTATTCACTATCATGAGTACAGCAGAGGAAAGACTTGCCCACATTATTCAATTACCTCTCACCTACCACAACACATGGGAATTCAAGACGAGTTTTGAGTGGGGGACAAAGGCAAACCACAGCATTCTGCCCCTGCTCCCTCCAAATCTTATGTCCTCGCATTTCAAAACAACAAGATTATGCCTTCCCAACAGCCCCCCAAATTCTTAACTCATTTCAGCATTAACTCAGATTTCCACAATCCAATGTCTCATCTGAGACAAGGTAACCCCCTTCCACCTATGTGCCTGTAAAATCACAAACAGGTTAGTTACTTCCTAGATACAACAGGGGTATAGGCATTGGGTAAATACAGCCATTCCAAATGGGAGATATTGACCAAAACAAAGGGGATATAGGCCCTAGGCAAGTCTGAAATCCAGCAGGGCAGTCAAATCTTAGAGGTCCAAAGTTATTTCCTTTGACTCTATGTCTCCGCATCTGGGTCATGCTGATGCAAGAGGTGGGTTTCCATGGTCTTGCACAGTTTTGCCCATGTAGTTTTACAGAGTACAGCCTCTCTCCTGGCTGCTTTCATTGGCTTGGGTTGTGTCTGTGGCTTTTCTAGGCTCACAATGCAAGCTGTTGGTGGATCTACCATTCTGGGGTCTGGAGGATAGTGGTCCTCTTCTTACAGCTCCACTAGGCAGTGCCCCAGTAGGGACTCTGTGTGAGAACTCCAACCCCACATTTCCCTTCTGCAATGCCCTAGAAGAAGTTTTCCATGAGGACCCCACCCCTGCAGCAAACTTTTGCCTGGGCATCCAGGTATTTCCATACACCTTCTGAAATCTAGGCATAAGTTCTCAAACCTCAATTCTTGACTTCTGTGCACTGTGGGCTCCAAACCACATGGAAGCTTCTAAGGGATGGAGGTTCCATTCTCTGAAGCAACAGCCTGAGCTGTACCTTGGCCACTATTAGGCTGGAGCAGATGAAAGAGAGGGCACAAAGTCCCTAGACTGCATACAGCATAAAGATCCTAGATCTGACCCACAAAACCATTTTTTTCCTCCTAGCCCTTCAGGCCTGTGATGGAAGAGGCTGCCATGAAGACTTCTGACATACCCTGGAGACATTTTCCCCATTGTCTTAGGGATTAACAATCGGCTACTCATTGCTTATGCAAATTTCTGCAGCTGGCTTGAATTTCCCCTCTAGAAAATAAAATTTTGTTTTCTATTGTATCATCAGGCTGCAAATTTTCTGAAACTTTCATACTCTACTTCTTTTATAAAAATGAATGCCTTTAACAGCACCCAAGTCACGTCTTGCATGCTTTGCTGCTTGGAAATTTCTTCCAACAGATATCCTAAATCATTTATCTCAAGTTCAAAGTTCCAGACAAATGCTCTAGGGTAGGAGCAAAATGCCTCCAATCTCTTTGCTAAAACGTAATAAGAGTCACCTTTGCTCCAGTTCCAAACAAGTGAGAATGAGGCTTGATCTGGGGCCATAGGGGCCTGCCTGGCATTGAGTTTTAACTGGAAAGACCCAGTTTTGGGTCGAGGGGGAAAAGTCCAGTGCTTAATTCCCTCTCCTTCGTCCACATGGAGGGTATCTCTTTTCATACTATACTATATAAGGTTAAGGGAGGGTTGACTTGAGTTATGTAAAAGTGTCCTCCCTACCCTCTTCAATGCATCTATTCTTATTTCTGTCCTATACTCAGGTGCTTTGATATAGCTGCCTGATTTCCTGAGCTGTCTGTGTAGGTAGTTTTCATGGTTAAATAGTTGTTCAAATTGATGTTTCTGGGTGAGGAGGGGGCAAGCACAGGAGAATTTTATTTTGCCAACTTACTGACACCTGTTAAGGAACTCTGTTACATACACAACTGACTAGAAGCTCCTCAGACCCATCCTTTTGGGAGTTTTATGGAGATTTTATTTTTTTCCACTACTTTTTTTTAAAATTGCGTTTTTATTATTTCTAACTTTCATTGAGATTTTCTATTTGTCATTTGGACAAAAATGATCTGAATGAGAAACACAACAAAGACATAGATATCATAGAAAACAACCAAACAAAGATTCAGGAAATAAAGAATTCATTCCATGAAATAAAAAATACAATCAAAAGTGTCAACAGTAGACTAGATCAAGCAGAGAAAAGGATTTTCTGAACTGAAAAGCTTCTGTGTATCAAATAAAAACCAACAGATTGAAGAGACAACCTGTAAAATGGGTGAAAATATTTTCATACTATTCATTTGGCAAAGGAATAATATCCAGAATATCAAGTGAATTCAAACAACTCAATACCAAAAATAAATAAGCCACTTGAAATTGGGGAAAGCAACTGAATAAGCATTTCTCAAAGAAGTTGTACAAATGGCCAACATGTATACCAAAAAAAAAAATGCTCAGCATCACAAGACATCAGTGAAATGCAAATCAAACCACAGTGAGGTATCATCTCACACCACAAAAAATGGCTGTTATCAAAAAGATAAAGAATAAGAAATGATGAGGATGCAGAGATAAAGAAACTCATAGATTGTGGTGGGAGTGCAAATTAAAGAGATACCTACACTCTCATGTTTATTGCAGCAATATTCACAATACTTAAGACATGGAGTTAACTGAAATGTCCATCAACACATTAATGGATAAAGAAAATATGGGACCAGGAATGGTGGCTCAAGTCTGTAGTCCCAGCACTTTGGAAAACCAAAGCAGGTGGATCACTTGACATCAGGAGTTTGAGACCAGCCTGGCCAACATGGTGAAACCCCACCTCTACTAAAGAGTACAAAAACTAGCCAAGCATGGTGGCACATGCCTGTAATCCCAGCTACCCAGGAGGCTGAGGCAAGAGGAGCACTGGAACCTGGAAGGTGGAGGCTGCCATGAGCTGAGATCATGCCACTGCATTCCAGCCTGGGTGACAGAGTTAGACTCCGTCTCAAAAAACTAAAAAGAATATGTGGTATATATACACAATGGAATACTATTAGGCCATAAAAACAAGTCCTGTCATTTGCAGCAACATGGATAAGCCTGAAGGACATTATGTTAAGCAAAATAAGTCTGGCACAGAAAGCTAAACACTACATGTTTTCACTCATATGTGGGAGCTAAAAAGTATTTAAACTCATATAAGTAGACAGCAGAATTGTGGCTATTAGTAGGCCGGAAAGGTTAGGAGGAGAGGATTGGGGGAGATTGGGTTAACTGATATAAAATAGCAACTAGATAGGAGGAATGAATTCTGGTTTTCTACAGCACTCTAAGGTGAATATACTTAACTATAATCTATTATATATTTCAAAAAACTAGAAGAGAATATTTTGAAGGTTCATAACAAAAGAATGATAATTTTTTGAAATGTTGGCTATGCTATTTATCCTGATTAATTAGTATACGTTGTATTACATATTAAAATGTCACTTTGTATGTCATAAATATACTGTCAGAACTAAAAACATAAAAGGGAATATATATACGCCATTCATCAATTTGTTAGTTATATGTGTATCAAGCATCTCTTTCCAACTTATGGCTTTTATAATTGATTCATTCTTTTACAAGCTTTTATTCTTTTTCAAAAAATCTATAACTTAATATTTAATATGTGACTTAGAACAGATCTAGGGCAATTGAGCTGCAACTGTGATAAAACAGAGTTGAATTCTTATTCTGTTGGAGGATGCATTTACATAGGAAAAAAGAGATAAGACCTGTGATTACAAGATACAAAGGAAACACATACAGCATGCTAGAGAGTGACAATGTAAGATTTGAGAAATAAAAACCAACCCAGAAAGAAATAGGAAGTGTCAGGAGAGAAGATTGCAATTTTAAATATTATGCCCATAATGGCCTTACTAAAAATGTAAACTTTGAATAAAGTTCTGTATGATGTAAGGCATTAAACCAAGAATAGTTATCAGAGGAAAGAGTATTCCAGGAGAGCTATGGAGTGTCAAAGCTCTGATATGGAAGTGTTGCAGTTGTGGCGAGAAACATCACATGCCAATTTACTTAAATAATGAAGTTAAAAAGTAGAAAGTTAAACATCTTAAACTTTGTTTTTTTTATTTTTAATTTTTTTATTAGACTTTAGGTTCTGGGGTACATGTGAGAACATGCAGGTTTGTTACATAGGTATACATGTGCCATAGTGATTTATTGCACCCATCAACCTGTCATCTACATTAGGTATTTCTGGTGATATATCTCCCCTAGCCCCCACCCTGACAGGCCCTGGTGTGTGATGTTTCCCTCCCTGTGTCCGTACGTTCTTCATTCTTTCAACTCCCACTTATGAGTGAAAACATGCAGTGTTAGTTTTCTGTTACTATGTTAGTTTGCTGAGAATTATGGTTTCCAGCTTTGTCCATGTCCCTGCAAAGGACATGAATTCATCTTTTTTTATGGCTGCATAAGTATTTCATGGTAAATATGTGCCACATTTTCTTTACCCAGTCTATTATTAATGGGCATTTGAGTTGATTCCAAGTTTTTGCTATTGTGAGTAGTGCTGCAATAAACATATATGTGCATGTATCTTTATAGCAGAATGATTTATAATTCTTTGGATATATACCCAGTAATGGGATTGTGATGAGTCAAAATGGTATTTCTGGTTTCTAGATCCTTGAGGAATTGCCACATTGCTTCCACAATGGTTGAACTAATTTACACTCCTACGAACAGTGTAAAAGTGCTCCTATTTCTCCACATCCTCTCCAGCATCTGTTGTTTCCTGACTTTTTAATGATCACCATTCTATCTGGCATGAGATGGTATCTCACTGTGGTTTTGATTTGTATATTTCTAATGACCAGTGATTATGAGCTTTTTTCTGTTATATTGGCTGCATAAATATATTGTTTTGAAAAGCATTGCACTGTCTTTTGCCCACTTTTTGATGTTTTTTCTTTTTCTTTGTTAATTTGTTTAGAAGCCTTGTATAATCTGGATATTAACCCTTTGTCAGATGGATAAGATTGCAAAGTCTTTCTCCCATTTTGTAGGTTTCCTGTTGGCTCTGATGATAGTTTTCTTTGCTGTGCAGAAGTACTTTTTTGTAATTAGATACCATTTTGTCTAAATTTAGCTTTTGTTGTCATTGCTTTTGGTGTTTTAGTCATGAAGTCTTTTCCCATGCCTATAACATGAATGATATTGCCTAGGTTTTCTCTAGGGTTTCATGGTTTTAGGTTTTATGTTTACAGTCTTTTAATTCACCTTGAGTTAATTTTTTGTATAAGGTTGCAAGGAAAGGGTACTAAGTTTAAGCTTTTTTGCCTATGAGTTAGCTTTATTGCCAACACCATTTATTAAATAGGGAATCTGTCCCCGTTGTGTGTTTTGTCAGGTTTGTCAAAGATCAGATGGTTGTAAATGTTTGGCATTATTTACTTGAGGCCTCTGCTCAGCTGCCATTGAGCCCATATATCTGTTTTGTTACCGGTACAATGCTGTTTTTGTTCTGCAGACTTCCGTATAGTTTGAAGTCAGGTGGGTGTCGTGATGCCTGCACCTTGTTCTTTTTTGCTAGGATTGTGTTTGGCTATATCCGCGGCTATTTTTTGGTTAATATGAAATTTAAGGTAGTTTTTACTAATTCTGTGCAGAAAGTCAATAGTAGGCTTTGATGGAGAGAGCATTGAATCTATCAAACTTACTTTAGGATTATACCGGCCATTTTCACAATATTGATTATTTTTCCTACCCATGAAGCATGTCAATGTTTTCCATTTGTTTTGTCCTTTCTTATTTCCTAGAGCAGTGGTTTATAAGTTCTCCTTGAAGCAGTCTTTCACATCCCTTGTATGTTAGTATAGGTAGTTTATTTGTCTTTGTAAGCAATGTGTGAATAGGAGTTCACTTATGATTTTGCTCTCTATTATTAATGTGTTAGAAATTCTTGTTGATGTCTTGCACATGGATTTGTATTATAGAGACTTTGCTGAAGCTGCATATATACAGCTTAGCGGAAGATTTGGGGTTAAGATGATGGGGTTGTGATCACTACAATCATGTCATCCACAGAGACAATTTGACTTCCTCTCTTCCTACTTGAATACTCTTTTATTTTCTTTCTCTTGCCTGATTGCCCTAGCCAGGACTTCCGGTACTATGTTGAATAAGAGTGGTGAGGGATATCCCTATTTCGTGCCAGATGAAAGGAATTTTGTCCAGCTTATGCCCATTTAGTATGATAATGTCTGTGGGTTTTGCCATCAATAGTTATTATTTTGAGCTGCGTTCCATTAATACTTAGTTTATTGAGAGTTGTTACATATGAAAGGGTATTGAATTTTATCGAAGGCCTTTTCTAAATCTATTGAGATAATAGTGTGGCTTTGTCATTTGTTCTGTTTGTGTGATAGATTATATTTATTGAACTCCATGTTGGAATGAGCCTTGCATCCCAGGGATGAGGCCAGACTTGATTGTGGAGGATAAGTTTTTATTTTGTGTTTTTAGATGCAGTTTGTCAATATTTTATTGAGTATTTTTGCATCGATCAAATGTTCATGAGGGATGCTTGCCTGAAAATTTTCTTTTTTTGTTGTTTCTCTGCCACGTTTTGGCACTAGGATGATGCTGGCCTCATAAAATGAGTTAGGGGGAGGTCCTCTTCTAGTGTTTGGAATAGTTTCAGAAAGAATGGTACCAGCTCCTCTTTGTACCTCTAGTAAATTCCACTGTGAATCCTCTGGTCCTGAGCTTTTATGGTTTGTAGGTTATTAGTTACTGCCTCAATTTCAGAACTTGTTACTGCTCTATCCAGGAATTTAACTTCTTCCTGATTTAGTCTTGGGAGAGTGTATTTGTCCAGGAATTTGCCCATTTCTTCTAGTTTTTCTAGTTTATCTGCATAGAGGTGTTTATGCAAACTCATGGTAGTTTGTATTTCTGTGGGATCAATGGTAATATCCTCTTCATCATTTTTTATTTTGTCTATTTGATTCTTCTCTCTTTTCTTCTTTATTAATCTGGCTAGTGGTCTATTTTGTTAATCTTTTCAAAAACAAGCTCTTGGTTTCATTGATTTTTGGAAGTATTTTTTGTTTCTCTATTTCCTTCAGTTCTGCTCTGATCTCATAGTAGTCTTATTTTCTCCTAGCTTTTGAATTTGTTTGCTCTTGCTTCTCTGTTTCTTTTAATTGTGATGTTAGGGTGTCAAATTTTAGATGTTTTCTGCTTTCTCATGTGGGCATTTAGTGCTATAAATTTCCCCCTAAACATTGCTCTAGCTGTATTCTATCACTTCTGGTATGCTGTGTTTCTTCTCATTGTTTTCGAAAATTTTTTTATTTTTGCCTTAATGTCATTATTTACCCAGTAGTCACTTTGTTCAGTTTCCATGTAGTTGTGAGGTTTTGAGTGTGAGTTTCTTAATCCTAAGTTCTAGTTTGATCACACTGTGGTCTGAGGGACTATTTGTTATGATTTTTGTTCTTTTGCATTTACTGAGGAAATGTTTTACTTCCAATTATGTGGTCAATTTTAGCACAAGTGCAAGGTGGTGCTGAGAAGAATGTATTTTCTGTTGATCTGAGGTGGAGAGTTCTGTAGATGTCTATTCGGTCTGCTTGGTCCAGAGCTGAGTTCAAGTCCTGGCAATATCCTTGTTAATTTTCTGTCTTGTTGATCTAATATTGACAATGGGGTGTTAACATCTTCCACTATTATTGTGTAGGAGTCTAAGTCTCTTTGTAGGTCTCTAAGAACTTGCTTTATGAATCTAGGTGCTCCTGAATTGGGTGCATATATATTTGGGATAGTTAGCTCTTCTTGTTGCATTGAGTCCTTTAACATTATGTAATGCCCTTCTTTGTCTTTTTTGATCCTTGTTGGTTTAAAGTCTGTTTTATTAGCAACTAGGATTGTAACCCTCTCCTTTTTTTTTTTTTTTTACTTTTCATTTTTCTTGGTGAATATTCCTCCAACCCTATATTTTGAGCCTATATGTGTCTTTGCACGTGAGATGAGTGTCCTGAATACAGCACACCGATGGTCTTGACTCTTTATCTAATTTGCCAGTCTGTGTCTTTTAATTTGATCATTTAGCCCATTTACATTTAAGGTTAATATTGTTATGTATGAATTTGATCCTGTCATTAAGATATTAGCTGGTTATTTTGCCCATTAGTTGATGCAGTTTCTTCATAGTGTTGATGATCTTTAAACTTTGTTATGCTTTTTGGTGGCCGATACTGGTTTTTCCTTCCATATTTAGTGCTTCCTTCAGCAGCTCTTGTAATGCTTGCCTGGTGATGACATAATCTCTCAGGATTTTGATTGTCCATAATGGGTTTTATTTCTCCTTAGCTTATGAAGCTTCATTTGGCTGGATATGAAATTATAGGTTGAAAATTCTTTTCTTTGAGAATGTTGAACATTGGCCCTGACTCTCTTCTGGCTTGTAGGGTTTTTGCGGAGGGATCCACTGTTATTCTGATGGGCTTCCCTTTGTGGGTAAACTGACCTTTCTGGCTGCTCTTAATATTTTTCCTTCATTTAAACCTTAGTGAATCTGATGATTATGTGTCTTGTGGTTGCTCTTCTTGAGGAGTATCTGTGGTGTTCCCTGTACTTCCTGAATTTGAATGTTGGCCTGTTGTGCTAGTTTGGGGAAGTTCTCCTGAATAATATCCTGAAGTGTGTTTTCCAACTTGGTTCCATTCTCCGCATCACTTTCAGGTATATCTATGAAATGTAGGTTTGGTCTTTTCCATAGTCACATATTTTTTGGAGGCTTTGTTCATTCCTTTTCATTCTTTTTTTGTCTAATCTTGTCGATCTTCAATCTCTGATATCCTTTCCTCTGGTTGATAAATTTGGCTATTGATACATGGGTATGCTTCATGGAGTTCTCATGCTGTGTATTTCAGCAACATCAGGTCATTTATGTACTTCTCTAAACTGGTTATTCTAGTTAGCAAATTTTTCTGACCTTTTTTCAAGGTTGTTAGCTTCTTTGCATTAGGTTAGAACATGTTCCTTTAGCTTAGCTTGGAGGAGTTTGTGATTACCCACCTTCTGAAGCCTACTTCTGTCAATTTGTCAACTCATTCTCCCTCCAGTTTGTTCCCTTGCTGGCAAGGAATTGTGATCCTTTGGCAGAGAAGAGATGTTCCAGCTTTTGGAATTTTCAGCCTTTTTACACTGGTTTTCTTCATCTTCATGGATTTATCTACCTTTGGTCTTTGATGTTGGTAATCTTCAGATGGATTTTTTGTGTGGACATCTCTTTTGTTGATGTTGATGCTATTCCTTTCTGTTTGTTAGTTTTCCTTCTAACAGTCAGGCCCTTCTGCAGCGGGTCTGCTGGAGTTTGCTTGAGGTCCACTCCAGACATTGTATGCCTGGGTATAACCAGTGGAGGCTATAGAACAGCAAAGATTGCTGCCTGTTACTTCCTCTGGAAGCTTTTTCCCAGAAGGATGCCTGCCAGATGTCAGCCAGAGCTCTCGTGTATGAGGTGTCTGCCAACCCCTGCTGGGTGGTGTCTCTCAGGAGGCACAGGGGTCAGGGAAACACTTGAGGAGGCAATCTGTCCCTTACCAGAGCTAGAGTGCTGTGCTGGGAGATCCATTGCCCTCTTCAGTGCTGGCAGGCAGGAATATTTAAGTCTGCTAAAGCTGCACCCCACAGCCACCCCTTCCCCCAAGTGTCCTGTCCCAGGGAGATGGAGGTTTTACCTATAAGACCCTGACTGGGGCTGCTGCCTTTTTTTCAGAGATGCCCTGCCCAGAGAGGAGGAATCTAGAGAGGCAGTATGGCTACAGCAGCTTTGTGGTGCTGTGGTTAGCTTCACCCCACCCAAATTTCCTGGCAGCTTTGTTTACACTGTGAGGGGAAATCAACTCTTCAGGCCACAATAATGGTGGACGCTCCTCCACTCACCAAGCTTGAGTGTCCCAGGTGGACTTCAGAATGCTGTGCTGGCAGTGAGTATTTCAAGCCAGTGGATCTTAGCTTGCTGGGCTCCATGGGGGTGGGATCTGCTGAGCTAGACCACTCGGCTCCCTGGCTTCAGTCCCCTTTCCAGGGGAGTAAATGGTTCTGTTTTACTGCCATTCCAGGCACTAGTGGGGAATGAAAAACAGCTCCTGCATCTAGCTTGGTGTCTGCTTGTTGGGGTCACCACCTGCAGGGGTCTGTCCTGCAGTCCCTGACTCAGCGACAGATGAATGAAGTACACTGACACACAGAACTTATGCTTTGCCCATTCGGCTGAGGGTTCATGGCTGCTACAGCCTCCCTGGAGAGTGCTGTAAACAGTTGCAACTGTTGGCCCCCACCAGCCAGAGAGACTTGCATTTTTTTAGTAAAGCTTAATTGACAAAATCTTCAGTCAACACCACTAGAGGCTGAAGATTAAATCACAGGTTCTGATGCCCAAAGCAAACACCATTAGAAGATAATATCCCTGGTTGACCTTCCCCTGACAGAGCCATCTGGCTCAAAGGTTAGTTTTAAGACCAGATGAGAAAACAAGTTAGTTAGGTAAACTCCCCTACATGTCCTATTTGCTTTACTTATTAACTAAATGTAAAGGGGATTTAGGCTGCCTTCAGCCAAGAACTATAGAAAAAAAAACCCTTAGGCCTTCCAAAAGGGTTTGTAGACTATATTCTATAACTTTCTCTAATATTTTTCCCTTAATATTTTCCCACCCCTGTGTGAATTTCCACATCTGCCCAAACAGCCACCCAGTTTTGTGCTTGAAACTCAGGGCTCTGGTGGCATAGGCACCTAGGGAATTACTGGTCTACAGGTTGCAAAAACTGTAAAAAGCATAGTATCAGGGCCAGAGTGCTCCATCCCTCATGGCACAGTCCCTTACAGCCTCTCTTGGCTAAGGGAGGAAGTTCCCCAACTCCTTGTGCTTCCTGGGTGAGGTGATGCCCCATCCTGCTTTGGCTCACCCTCCATAGGCTGTACCCACTGTCTAACCAGTCCCAACCAGATGAGCCCAGTACCTCAGCTGGAAATGCAGAAATCACCCACCTTCTGTGTTGATCTCGCAGGGAGCTGCAGACCCAGTCAAATTCAGAATACTCTAAAGCTTAAATGGTAGTGCATAAATCTATTTTAACTATTACATAAAAATTAATAAAGCATTAAAAATAATTATAGCTGCAATAATACTCTAATGAATACACAATATAAAAACATGGAAATTGTGGCATCAGTAACATATATTGTAAGGAGAGAACAGAGAAGTATAAAATTTTGGATGTTATCTAAATTATGTCTTATAGCTTAAAATCAGCTATAACTACGATATATTTTCTGTAAGCCCCATGAATATCACAAAAATGAAACCTATGGAGGATATATACGAGTTATAAAATAAAGACATGAAAGCATATCACTACAAAAAAATTTATCAAATATTTAAAAGAGAGAAAAAGAGAAAAAAGAAACAATCTACAAAACTGTCAGAAAACAATTAAGAAAATGGCAATAGTGAGTCCTACTCAATCAAGTTACTTTCAATGTAAACTGACTAAAAGTTTCAATCAAGACATAGAGTTACTGAATGGATAATCATACAAGATCCAACTACAGTCATGAGCCAGAAAGACATTTTGGTCAATGACAGACTACATATACAATGATGGTTCCGTAAGATTATAATATCATATTTTTACTATACCTCTTCTATATTTAAATTTGTCTAGATACACAATTACTTTCCAATGTGTTATAATTTCGTATAGTATTCAATACAATAACATGTTGTACACATTTGTAGGCTAGGAGCAATGGCTATACCATAAATCCTAGGAACGCAGTAGGCTGTACCATCTGAGTTTGTGTAAGTACACTCCATGACATTCACACAATTATGAGTTCACCTACTGACATATTTATCAAAACATATTCCAGTCATTAAGCTACACATGACTATAAATGTTCTTGACAAGAGACTCACTGTAGCTTTAAAGACACACATATGCTGAAAGTGAAGGGATGAAAAAAGATCTTTTATGCAAATGCAAAGAAAATATAGTAGAAAAGGCTATAATTACATCAGACAAAATAGATTAAGTAAAAAGCTGCCACAAGAAACAAAGAATATTTATATATAATAATGAAGAAGTCAATTATACAAGACCATTTAACAACTGTAAATACCCATGCACTCAACATCAGGGAATCTTAATATATAAAGCAAATATAAACAGTTCTGAATGGAAAAATAGACAGAAATACAATAATAGAAGGGAACTTTAATTATTCACTTTCAACAAAAAATTAGTATCAAGAAGATCTTTCAAAACCACAAATTTCAGTTTTCCACTTTCAACAACAAAATTAATATCAAGATTTTTCAAAACCACAAGATTGCACAAAAATTATCAACTTGCTCCTGAGTGACACTGGGGTTAGCAAAAAAAAAATTAAGGCAGTAATTAAAATAAAATGAAATAAACAAAATTAGACACACAATATAACAAAATCTCAATGTAGCAAAAGCAGTGTTGAGGATAGTTTATAGCATTAAATGCCTAATACAAAAAGTTAGTTCTCAAATTAATAATCTAACACAAAAACTAGAAGAACTAGAAAAACAAGAACAAGCTTAACTCAAAGCTAGCAGAAGAAAACACATCACTAAAATCAGAGTGAAACTGAATGAAATTGTGACCAAAAAATTCATACAAATAATCAATAAAAGCAAAAGTTGGTCCCTTAAAATGATAAACAATATTGACAGACTTCTAGCTAGATTTACAAAGAAAAAGAGAGGCCCAAATAACAATCAGAAATGACAAAGGTGAGATTTCAATCAGTTGAACAAAAATAAAGAATATTCTCAGAGACTATTTGGAACACTTCTACACTTGGAAACTATAAATTCTAGAGGCAATAGATAAATTATGGGAAACACACAACCTGCCAAGATAGAATCAGGAAGAAATTAAAACCCTGAACAGATCAATATAGTTTGAAAATTGAATCCATAATAAATAACCTACCAAACAAAAAACACAGAGCAGATGGATTCACAGCCAAATTCTACCAGACATATAAGGAGAGGTGCCAATTCTATTGACACTATTCTGAAAAATCAAAGTGGAGGAACTATGAAGCCAGCATTACTCTGACACCAGAATCTGGCAAAGATACAATGGAGGTGAAAACCAAAGTCCAAAATTCCTGATGAACATGGATGCCAAAATCCTCCAAAATACTAGCAAAATGAATCCAGCATCATATCGAAAAGTTACTTGACTAAGATCCAGTAGGCTTCATTCTTGGGCTGCAAGGTTAGTTTAATATATGAAAATTAATAAATGTGATTCACCATATAAAAAGAATTTCAAGAATATATGATGATTTCAATAGATATGAAATGACCTTTCAATAAAATCCAACATCCCTTCATGATAAGATCTCTCAGCAAACTAGGCACTGAAGGAACATACCTCAAAATAATGAGTGTTATCTATGACAAACCCACAGCCACATCATACAGAAAAAGCAAAAGCTGGAAACATTACCCTTGAGAACTCAAATAAGACAAGAATGCCCACTCTCACCAATTCTATTCAACATAGTACTGGAAGTCCTAGTCAGAGGAGTCAGGAAAAGAGAAAGAAATAAAATCTATCCAAATAGGAAAAGAAATAAAACTACCTCTCTTTGCTGATAATGTGATTCTATACCTAGAAAACCCCAAAGACTCCACCAAAAGGCTCCTGGAACCAATAAATGACTTCAGTAAAGTTTCAGGACACAAAATCAATGTACAAAAATTAGTATCATTTTTATACACCAATAACATTTAACCTGATAGTCATATCAAAAACAGAATCCCATTTACCATAGTCACAAAAAATGAAATGCCTAGGAATACATCTAACTAGGGAGATAAAAGTTCTCTACAGAAGAGCTACAAAACACTGCTGAAAGAAATCATAGATGACACCAAAAATGAGAAACATTCCATACTCATGGATTTAAAGAAGCAATATTATTAAAATGGCCATACTGTCCAAAGGAATCTACAGATTTGATACTATTCCTATCAAAACACCAATGATAGTTTTCACTGAATCAGAGAAAAACTATTATAAAATTCATATGAACTGAAACAGATACGTATTCCAGTGGAACAGAATATAGAAACCAAAAGTACAGCCATACAATTATAGCCATCTAATCTTTCACAAAGTCAATAAAAATATTCAATAGAGAAAGGACTTGCTTTTCAATAAGTGGTGCTTGGATAGCTGGCTAGTAATATGCAGAATAATAAAACTGGATCCCTACTTCTCACCATATACAAAAATTAATTCAAGATGAATTAAAAATTTAAACTTAAGACCTCAAACTATAAGAATCCTTGAAGAAAACCCAGGAAACATCATTCTGGATATCAGCCTTGGGCAATAATTTATGACTAACTCTTCAAAAGCAATTGCATCCAAAACAAAAATTGACAAGTGGGGCCTAATTAAATCAAAGAGCTTCTGTACAGCAAAATAAACTATCAACAGATTAAACAGCAGCCTACAGAATGAGATCAAATGTTAGCAAGCTATGCATCCAACAAAGGTCTAAAGTGTAGAATCTATAAGGAACATAAATAATTCAACCAGAAAAAAAAGCCTTGAAAAACTTCAACATCATATTAAAATGATTGTGCACTATGATCAAGTTGGATATATGCCAGAGATTCAGCATGATTCAACATAAGCAAATCTATAAATGTGATACACTTCATTAAGAAAAGACAAGAACCATATGATCATCTTAAGAGATGCAGCAAAAGCATTTGATGAAATTCAACATCTTTTCATGATACAAATTCTTGACAAATTAGGTAAAGAAGTGTAATTTCAAATGTCTGAGACAGGTATCAGTTAATTTAGAAAGTTTATTTTGCCAAATTTGAGGACAAGCGCCTGTGACACAGCCTTAGGAAGTCCTGACAACATGTGCCCAAGGTGGTCAAAGCAGTTTGGTTTCATACATTTTAAGGAGACATGAAACATGAATCAACACGTGTAAGATAAACATTGGTTCAGTCCAGAAAGGTGAGATGACTCAAGGCAAAGGTAGGACAACTTGAGGTAGAGGGAGCTTCCAGGTCATAGGTAGATAAGAGACAAAGGGTTGCATTCTTTTGGGCTTCTGATTAGCCTCTCCAAAGGAAGCAATCAAATATGCATTTATCTCATTGAAAAGAGGGGGTGACTTTGAATAGAAGGGGAGACAGATTTGTCCTAAGTTTCCAGCTTGACTTTTCCCTTTAGATTAATGATTTTGGGGCCCCAGGACTTACTTTCCTTTCACAGAAAAGTGTATATAAATGCACTAAGGGTCATATACAGTAAAACCCACAGCTAACTTCATACTCACCTGTAAAAAGTTGAAAGCTTTTTATCTAAGATCAGAAATAAGACAATGATGTCTGCTCTTGCCACTTCTATTCAACATAATACTGGAAGTACTAACCAGAGTAGTCAGGCAAGAAAATAATGAATAAAAAGCAGCCAAATAGGAAAGAGAAAAGTTAAATTGTCCCTGTTAGCAGATGATATGATGTTTCATAGAGAAAACTCTGAAGACTCTACCACAAAACTGTTAGAACTAATAAATTTAGTAAAGCTGCAGGATAAAAAATCAACATAATAATCGGTAGCATTAATATACACTATCAATGAACTGTCTGTAAAAGGAATCAAGAAAACAATCCCATTAGAATAGTTACAAAATATAAATTCTTAGAAATAAATTTATCCAGAAAGGGAAAAGTCCTGTACATTGCAAAAACCATTATACATTGATAAAAGTAATTGAAGACATATGTAAATGGAAAGAAATACATATCTTTAGATTTAAAGAATTTAGATTGTTAAAATGTCCAGACTACCCAAAGCAATCTACAGATTCAATGCAATCTCTTTCAAAATTCCGACTTTTTTACAGAAATAGAAAAAATAATTTTAAAATTTATGTGGAAAAACAACTTTAGACTAAGTAGTCATAGCAATTTTGAGCAAAAATAATAAAGTTGGAAGCATCACACAACATGACTTTAAAAATCGATCACAAAGCTATAGCAATTAAAACAGCATAGTACAGGCATAAAAAACAGACACACAGACCGATGTGACAGAATAGAGAGCCCAGAAGTCAATTTATTAATTTATTGTCAATTAATTTTCAACAAAAGTGCTAGGAAAATACAATGAAGAAAAAACAGTCTCTTCAATGAATGATATTGGAACAATTGAATATTCACATGCAGAATAATGAAATTAAACCCTTATCTTACATGATATACAAAGTCAACTAAAAATGTCTTAAAGACTATAGAGTAATATCTGCAACTTCAAAACTACTAGAAGAAAACAAAGGAGAAAAGCTTCATGACATTGGTCTGGGCAATTAATTTTTTTGATTGGAGCCCAAAAGCAGAAGCAACAAAAGCAAAAAATAGGGAGAGGATTTTCTATAGAGCTTCTGCACAGCAATGAAATAATTAACAGAATAAAGAGATGATGGAAGAAGTAGTAAAAAATATTTGTAAACCCTATATCTGATGAGGGGTTAATATCTAAAATACACAGGTAACTCAACACAATAGTAAGAAAAGTAAGAACACAATTTTAATATGAGAAAAACAATAGATATTTTTAAAGATATACAAGTGGCCAATAGGTATATTAAAGATGCTCAATATCACCATCTTTTAGAGAAATGCAAATTTAAAACTGAACCAATATCACCACACAACTGGTAAAATGGCAACTATCAAAAAGAAAAAAAATACATAAGTTTTGGTGAGGATGTGGAAAAAATGGAACCCTTGCACATTGTTGGTGGAAATGTAAATTAGAACAGCCGTTATGAAAAAACAATATGGAAGTTCCTCAAAAAATTTAAAATAAACTAAGATCCAGTAGTCCCACTACTGGTTTTATATCCAAAGGAATTGAAATCAGTCTGCTGAAGAGATATCTGCTGAACTATGTTCATTGCAATATTGTTCACAATAGCCAAGTTATGGAATCAACTAGGTGTCTGTTAACATGTATGGATTAAGAAAAATGTGGTATATATACACAAAGGAATACTATTCTGCTTTTAAAAAGATAAACAACCTGAAATCTGCAACAATATGGATGAATCTGGAGGACATTATGTTAAGTGAGATAAGCCAGGCACAAAAAGACAAATACTGCATGATCTCACTTATATTTAAAATCTAAAAACATTAAACTCATAAAAGTAGAGCTAGAATGATGGTCACCAGGGGGTAAAAGGGAGGTAGGGGTCTGGGAGATGTCAATTAAAGGACACAAAATTTTAGTTAAGAGGAATAACTTCAAAATATCTATTGTAAAACATGATGACTATAGTTCACTAAGAGAGCAGATTTTACGTGTTCTCACCATATCACAAAAACGATAAGCATATGAGGTAAAATATATGTTAATATCTCAATTTATTCATTTAACAATGTATACATATTTTAAAAGCACATGTAGTACACTATATATGATATATATACAATTTATTTTTGTCAACTTAAATAGGTTTTTAACTGTGACAAAAGGTAAAGCTGTGCTTACAAAAATATAGCCTGAAAGATATATAGTAGAACACAACTAGGTCAAAAATAGAGTCTGCAATAATTTCAGGAAGTTAGAAAATTAAACACAGAGAATGAGCAAATATCAATGACAAATTCAGAACAGAAAATAGCCACAGCCCTAATTTGGTTCTTTCAAAAGACTATAAAATTTGATAGATTTTTGTATAGTCATACAATTACCCAGATTTGGTCATTACACACTGTATGCTTGTATCAATATATCATATGTATACCATAAATATGTACAAATATGTATCCATAAAAATTTTAAAATAATATAGAGAAATGATAAAGAACAATTTGTGCTACAAATCACATGAATTATTTTTATCACATAATTCTGAGTGAATGATGCCAGAATAATAAGTGTGCTTATGGGTATGATTTCAACTTACAAAGTTCCAAACAGAGAAAAAATTCAAGGTTATTAGAAATCAGAATAGTAATGGATTTATGGGGCAATGGTCAGGAGGGGACATAAGGAAGGCTTCATTGTGTGTGGTAATGTTTAATGTCTTGATTTGGATGGTAATTTCTGAGTTGTATTCTGTTGATTAAAAAATTATTTGAGTTATATACTTAAAATTTATAAATTTTACTCTATATTTTATGTTTTAATCCCAATTTTTCCCATAAGTCTCATAGTTTGGAGAATATTTTGGTAGTACATATTAATATGGAAAAATGAATATACCAAACCTAGTAACTTTACATCCAGTAATAACCTTGGAGAAACTTACACATATGCATTAGAAGCAGAAGATACATATTTTGTACTTTATTCTGCCCGTAAGCAGAGTGATGGATAGAGATCTGTTGTCCAAAACATGACAAAACAAAGCAGAAAACAGTTAAAATAAATGAACAAAAGGTATTTACTACATGAATTAAAATGTAGGCAAAAAATTTAATAATTTTGATTCACAAGTTCACAGCATGACATGTACAATAACATAGCATTTACACAATATTAAACACAATATTCCTGTATTCATTATATATATACATATATATGTATATGTGTAGATATAATATAACATATATATGTATATGTGTATATTTATAATTATGAAAACATAGACTATAAGGATACGTGCCAAACTCATGATGGTGTTTGGGTGATTGCCTCTGAAAGTGGATAGAGTGAGTCTATTTAGAAGAGCAACATTTTATGTATAATAACTTAATTCTTCCAGGTGAAAATATGTAAAGTGAGAAAACAGAATGTAAATATTTGCTAATTCTTAGTTGTGAGTATAGAGGTGCTTGATACATTATTCTAAGTAGTTCTCTGTATTTTTTACATTTTTCAAAATCATAAAGTGGAATAGGTGATGGCAGCAAGTTGAAGAATAAAGGATGAAACAGGTGGAGGAAGTCCCCAGGCTAGAATATGTTTACAAATGGACTTTACAGAAGATGAAAACTAACTTAAAAATCTGGAGAAGAGTTTGGATCTATGCAGACTGTGTACAGCCAACATTTCCTCTCAGGTAAAATCAGAAGAAAATGTTTAGGGAAGGTAAGGCTTCTAATATAGAAGTCAAAACCTTAAAACAGGACTTCTAAAACTTTAGTATGCACCAGAATCATCACAAAATATAGATTGATGGACTCCACTTGAGAACTTGTGAGAAGTGCAAATTCTTGGGCCCCCCCTCTGAAGAGACACTGTTTAGTGAGTACAAACATACAGTTAGAGACAAGGATTACGTTTTAGTGTTCAGTAGCATACTGACTATATTTAACAACAATGTAGTATTTCAAAGTAGCTTAAAGAAAGAAGTTAAAATGTTCCCAATACATAAAAATGTAAACTCAAAGTGATAGATACTCCCAAATATCCTGACTTGATCATTATACATTCTATGCATGCAACAAAATATTACATGAATCCCATACATGTGTAAAATATTATGTATCAAAAAAGAAAAAAGTAATGAATCAAAACTCTAAGATGAGGGCCAGGAGACATTAATGTTCCTGATCCAGGAAACCTAGGTTGAGAACAATTTCTTTCCAATAAAGCCTTCTTTATTTAACACTTGTACAGCCTGGTTCCTAACTGTTCTCTAAAGCAAGCCTGACATTTGATTTGCCCCTGCTCCAACAGGTATACTAGAGATATTCTTCACTGAAGAGAAAGACCAAACAGGAAAAGTAGCTCTGTTTCACAGTAAGTAAATTCAGTTGTTCTGTTTGCAATGGGAACAAGAAAGATAACCAGGCACATGGAAATCTTAGCAGAACAAAATAGAAAAAAATATGAACAAAAATGATACAAAAGGAATGAGATATTTTAGGTGACAGAATATAATTATGTAAAACAAGCAAAATATTATTACCCATAGAGGTGTGACAACTGTGCTGTCCAATATGTTAGCCACAAGCTTCACTTGCTGTACAAACAAATTTAAATTGATGTAAATTAAATAAAATTAAACATCTCAGTTGTACTTGCCACAACTCAAATGTTCAATCGTCACCTATGCCTAGTGGCTACTGTATTAAACAATGTCATTTATTTCCATCATCACAGAGAGTCTTAATTGGCAGTGCTGTTCCAGGAAAATAGTACAGCTTACTCTACCACCAAATCGCAAAGGTTAGAAGAACATGAAAATGTTTTCGCACTAGCATGACAACTATGAGAAATAACCTGTGTATAATTACCCAGTCTATGGTGCTTTGTTATTGCAACATGAAATGATTAAGACATTACATAAAGATAAGTTATTCCATTTTACTTTAAAACACAATTGAGAAGTGTGCCATCAGCAAGGTGGTAGAATAGGAGGTTCCAGCTCTCCTCCTTTGACATAATGAAAACCGGAGGAAACATCATCCTTTTTATAATAAATGGTAAAGAACTTGGCAGAATTTCATGTTCTAGTGTTTTCTGGATGGCAGAATTGAAGAGTAACAAAATAACATTTGGTGGAAGAAATGTGTAAGCAAAGTGTTTAGAGTATGGCATGGCCTCCCTTGACAGTAAAATGTGAGAAGCGAAATGAATTGAAGTTGCAATTTATAATCAAAAGGGAAGCAGAATTTAGAGATTTTGGATATGAGCTACAGCTGCTGTTAAGATCAGTGTGTTGGCTATGGGAGCTCACATGGTTTGTGTATAGGGATGTATAAGGAGGCACATGGGGTGCTGGGGGCATGTGTAGTCCAATTTAGGGGTCCTCAGATGAGTTGTCTTACAAAGTTCATGGGTAGGCCTCTTCTACAGAGTCCACAAGCCAGATAGCAAGATCTGTGGCCAGCTATGGAGAACCACACAACTGTGTGCTCCCTCTCCTTTTCTTATTCATAGCCATCCCCAGAGAAGCCAATTGTGCCAATCCCCTCCATGTTTGGTGTGGGACAAGACGGAAGTGGTCCTCCTCTGGGCAGTGTCTTGCAAGGTTGAGAAAGTGGTGATCACTTTTCCCCTCACATTTCTCCATGAAGAAATGTGGGCCCAGAGGTCTTCTTTCAACACCAATTTGTGTCACCTTGGAGGAAGGTGACATTGGCAAAGTGAAACTTCTCTTTACCCTCTTCAATGTATCCATTTTCAGATATTTTGCTCCTCCATGGCTCTGGAAGCTAAGCTAGACTCCAGTGCTCCCCAAAAAGTATTCTCATCCATGAGTGACTGCCAAAATTTTTGTTAATGTCAGGGAATAAGAGCTGGAACCTCCTATTCTACCATCTTGCTGATATTGCTCCCAGTTTCCGTTAAGATATTCATTTCTATTTGAGACTTCATCAGAATGGAATTTCCTATCCACATTTTATATCAACATTCTGTTGATGATCACTTAGAAAATCAGGAATCTCTAAGAAATGTAAGGCTTTTCCTTTCCTTCCTTCCTTCCTTCCCTTCTTTTCTTTCCTTCTTTCTTTCTTCTTTCTTTCTTTTTCTTTCTTTCTTTCTTTTCTTTTCTTTCTTTTTGAGACAGTGTCTTGCTCTGTCTTCCAGGCTGGAGTACAGTGGTGCTATCTCGGCTCACTGCAACCTCCAGAGTGAGGCTTTTCTACAGCTCCCCTCTTTTTCTCATCCCCTCACCAGAATAGCTCTTTATACAGTTCCAAAGCCATTTCCACACTTTTAGGTATTCATTATAGCAACAGTCTCCTCCCTGTACCAATTTCTATCTTTGTGCATTCATGCTGCCATAACAAAAGACCTTAGGCTAGGTAATTCATAGATAATAGAAATTTATTTATCATGGTTCTGGAAGCTGAGAAGTCCAAGATCAAGTTGCCAGCAGATTCAGTGTCTGATCAGGGCTTGCTCTCTGCTTTTAAGATGACTCCCTCTTGCTGCAATCTTACATAGTGGAAGAAGTTTAAAAAAAAAGTAAAAAAAAATGGAAGAAATAAAGGACACCTGTGTCCTCACATGGTAAAAAGATTTAAAAGTTAGACAGCTCTCTGAAGCCTCTGTTATGAGGACATTAATCCCATTCACAAGGGTGAAGCCCTCATGAGTTAATCATTTTCCAAAAGTCCCCACCTTTTAATACAGTGAATATTAAGTTTCAACATGAATTTTGGAGGAAAACAAAAATTCAAACCATAGTAATAATATAGCACACCTTCATTTACTTATCACTCAGCTCTAATATCATCAATGCATGACCTATGTTGTTTCATCTATAAATGTACTAATTTTTCTTCTAAATCATTTTGGTATGTATTTCAGCCAGCATATGTCTTCCATAAATAATTTTAATATCAGTAAACAAAATTGTCACTCCTAAATGTTAACAATAATTCCTTAATATAAAAAATCTAGTGTTCAATTTTCTTTAATCATTTCATACGTTTTGTTTTCTTACATAGTTTGTTTCACTAGATCAATAATGGTTAAATCCACTTATTTTATTAGGGGTACAAAGTAGGGATGTTCTTAATCTATTATTTCTTATTAACATTTTAAAACACTTCTCTAGAGAGAAACAGTCCTTCAACAATAATTGGTTAGAATAAAAACCAGTTTGCGTAATAAATACAGACTAATTGCTGGATTCTTTTGCTTCTGAAATTCTGGTATTAACCAATAGTCAAAATATTGATTTAGTACTATCACATCCTTCAGAGGTGACTAATGATTTTTCAGTATGTTATTAAGAACTCATAAATTTTAATTATGTTGTATATTTGAATCCATTATAGTTTTTTCTTTATGCACAAATTGTCCTATTTTTGCTCAGTGAGAGACTATTCAAGTTGGTCCTTGAGTTTTGACATAATTTCAATTGTTTTTGATAGTTTTCTTGTTTCATATTTATGATCTCTTTCTTTCCATCTTACGTATTTCTTGCGTCCAACTTGGAATCAGCTATTTATTTAAATAGCTCTGTTACTTTAAAATGGAAAATAGTGTTAGGAACAATGATGCAGACATTAAGGCTATTCCTCACTACTGGATGATCTTTTTAGTGGACAGAGCTGAGGAAATAGCCATAAAATATCATAAGTTCATACTGGTATTTTCAGTTAAAATCTAGGATTGTATGTTTTTACTTCATTTTGATTTTCTGTTTGTGTTCTCTTACACTGAAGACATGGGCTCCTAATCACATTACCATAATAATGTAATTACTCATTTGCTTTTTATATACATGCACACTAGTTTCATAATATCAATATTATTACTAACAATAAGAATACTAAATAAAGAGTTACAATATAACAATACCATCATTACTGTAAAAATAAGGTAGTAAATGAAGCTTAAGGTTTTATTGCAGTTATTCTTTTTTTGTCTTTAGCTATATTCCACTAAGGATATAAAAATCACTGTGGTTTTTATCCATTTTGTTGAGGTATGATTGACATAAAAAGCTATACATATTTAGTGTATATATCTCAATGAGTATGGGGATAAGTGTACATAAGTGAAACCATCACCATCATCAATACCATAAATATATTCATCACCTCCCAATATATCCTCCCACCCACCCCGCCTTGTTTTTGAGATGGAGTCTTGCACTGTCACCCAGGCTGTAGTACAGTGGTGCAATCTCGGCTCACTACAATCTCTGCCTCCTGGGTTCAAGCAATTGTCTTGCCTCAGCCTCCCAAGTAGCTGGGACTACAGGCGTACACCACCATGCCCAGCTAATTTTTTTGTATTTTTTGTAGAGACGGGGTTTCACCATGTTGGCCAGGATAGTCTCGATCTCCTGACCTCGTGATCTGCCTGCCTCGGCCTTCCAAAGGGCTGGGATTACAGGTGTGAGCCACCATGCCCAGTCCCACCACCTTTATTATGACTGTTGCCATTGATAAATTTTTGTTAAGAACATTTAACCTAACCTCAGCAAGTTTAAGTATATAATTTAGTATTCATTACTATAGTCATTATGCTGTATATCTCAATAACTTATTTATCTTGCATAAGTAAAACTTTGTACCCTTTGCTATCATCTTCCCATTTCTCCCTCCTTTCAGCTCCTGAAAACCACCATTCTATTATCTGCGTCTATAAGTTTGGCTATTTTAGATTCTACCTATACAGGTGACTGATCATACAGTATTTGTATTTCTGAGTCTGGGTTATCTTAATGTGGTTTCTTGCAGGTCCATTCATGTTGTCATAAATGACAGGATTTCCTTTTTTGAGGCTGAGGAATATTCTATTGTGTATACATACTATAATTAATCTGTTCTTCTGTCAATAGATAATTTGGATTGTTTTTACGCCTTGACTATTGTTAATAATGCTGCAATAAACATGGAAGTATAGATTTTTTTGAGATTCTTGCTTCAATTCATTTAAATATATACCAAGAAAAGGGATTGTTGAATTATATTGTGCTATTTTTAATGTTTATTTTAAACTTCATATTGTTTTCCATAATTGTTATACCAATTTACATTCCCACTAACAGTGTACAACTTCTTTTCACATCTTCATCAATACTTATTATCTTTTGTTTTTAAATAACAGCCAACCTAATAGGGAGGTGATATCTCATTGTGGTTTTGATTTACATTTTAGTGATGATTAATGATGTTGAACACCTTTTCATATACCTATTAGTTATTTGCATGTCTTATTTGGAGAAATTTCTATTCAGACGGTTTGCTCATTTTTCACTTGGGAAATTTGATTTTTGCAATTCAGTCATATGAGTTTCTTATATATTAGATTCATTCCCTATTATATATGTGGTTTGCAAGTATTTTCTTTCATTATATAGGTTCTCTTTTGTTGTTGTTGATTGTTTCCTTTGCCATATAGAAGCTTTTTGGTTTTATGTAATTGAACTTATTTATTTTGGCTTTTGTTGCTTGTACTTTTGGTGCCATATTCAAAACATCATTGCCAAGATCAATGTTAAGAACATTTTTTCTTATGTTTTCTTCAAAGAATTTTATGGTTTCAGGTCTTATTTAAGTCTAGTCCATTTTGAGTTGATTTATTGTGTATAGATGGTCCCTAACTTATCATGGTAAGTTATAATTTTTCCACTTTGTGATGGTGTGAAAGTGATATGTATTCAGTATGCTCCTCAACTTATAATGGGGTTACATCTGAATAAACTCATCATAAGTTGAAAATATCTTACATCAAAAATCACATTTTCGATTTATGCTACTTTGACTTATGATGGGTTTATTGTGACATAACCCCATCAAAAGTTGAAGAGCATCTGTATAGTGTAAGAAAATAATAGGAGAAAACAACTTTAATACATACGGATACCAAGGTTTTCCAATACCATTTATTGAAAAGGTTTTCCCTTTCCTCATTGGGGTATTTTTAGTGCCCTTGCAGAAAATATGCTGATCATTGCTTTGATTTTAATGTTTGTATCTCCTCTAAAACACATACTGAAACTTAGTCTCCAATACAATATTAAGAAGTAGGATATTTAGGAAGTGATTAAGTCATGAGAACTCCACTCTAACAAATGGGATTAGGTGCTTTGAAACAAGAGCTCGATGAACTAGCTAATCTTTTTGCCCTTTCTCCATCCATTAAGTAAGGACACAGAATTCACCCCTTCCGCCATGTGAGAAAGCAGCAAGAAGGCCCTTATCAGATGCTAAATTTCAGATCCTTGATCATTAATTTTTCAGCCACCCAAATGTGAGAAAATAAATTTTCGTTCTTTATGAATTATCCAGTCTCAGGCACTTTGTTACGGAAACATGAACTGATTAAGATAGAAACTGGTACAAAGAAATCCAGTTTTGCTGTAAGAAATACCTAAAAATGTGGACATGGCTTTGGAACTGGTAAAGTGTACAGGGTTAAAGAGTTTGGATATGCTTGCTAGAAAAAGCCTAGATTGCTGTGGACAAAGTATAAGAGTGATTTGTTTGGATTTAGGAGTGGAGTGCTGTGGAGAGAACCTAAATCTTCCTAGAAATAGAGTGGTCATGGTGAGAATGCTGGTATAAGTGTGGATGGTAAGGCCATTCTGATTATGTTTGAGATGGAAATAAGAGATATTTTACTGGAAACTAGATGAAAGACCATCCTTACTACAAAACGACAAAGAATCTGGCTGCATCGTGTCCGTGTTCCATTACTTTGTGGAAGGAAAACTTCGTAGCAATGAAATAGAATATTTGGTGGAATAAATGTCTCAGAAAAGTGTTGAGGATGTGGCATGGCTTATTTTGACCACTTGTTAGTAAAATGTGAAAAGGGATAAATGAATTACAGATAGAACTTATAATAAAAAAGGAAAGCAGAACTTAAGAATTTGAAAAACTATCAACCTGGCCATATAAGGAATAGAAAAGGGTATTCAGGAAAGAACAGTAAGGTTATGGAGAGAAGGAAACCAGATTCAATTCACTAGACAATGGAAGGATAAGCCCAAAGGCATTGCAGAGATCTTCAAGACTGCCACTGTCACCAAAGGCTCAGAAATCTAAGTTTTGAGGGCATACCTCACGATTCTCCTCCATTCATTCTGGTCCAATGGCTCCTCAGTGACTCTATCTTTGGCTCAAACAGGCTTAAGTATGGCTTGGACTGCCACTCCAGAGAACACCAGTAGTAAATCTTGGTTGTATCCATATGATGCAAACTTTGCTCACACTGTGGACACAAGGCTACTTTCACTTAAATTTCAAAGGATGCCTTAGAGAGCTTTAGGGTCCAGGCAAAGAACTGCCACAAAAGAGGGCTGCCTTGGAGGATCCCAATAAAGCAATGTCTAGCAGAGCCATGTGGTAAGGCCACCACAGAGAGTCCCGACTAAAGCAATATCCAGCAGAGCTGTGAGTTTGGGACCACCACAAAGAGCACCAACTATGGCAATGCCTAATGAAGCCTTAGGGGCATGGATATCTCTAAGACCTAAGACCAGTATAGCCACCAGCATGCAACTTCAGCCTGGGAAAGCTGTTGGCATGTAACTCCAACATGTGAGAGCTGATGTATGGGATGCATCCAGCAAAGCCATGAGAGTGGGGATTCTCAGGGAAGTGGGGGCCAAATTCTACCCCATTGTTTCCAGAAAGGAGGGCCCAGAGTCAAAGATTATTCTCAGACTTCAAGATTTAATCTTGTTTTCCTTGTTGGGTTTTGTACTCACTTGGGACCAATTACTCCTTTTTTCTTGCCTATTTTTCTCTTTTGGAATGGGAGTGTCTATCATATGTCTGTCCCACCATTGTATTTTGGAAGCACATAAATTGTTTGATTTCACAGGGTCACGGGTGAAAAGTAATTTGCCTCTGGATAAATAATACATTGAACCTCATCCATATTTTATTTAGTTGATATTTGAATGAGACTTTGGGCTTTGAAATTATGAGTTGATGTTGGAACAAGTTAAGACTTTGGGTGCTATTGGGATAGAATGAATGTATTTTGTATATGAGAAAGCCATATACAAAATCTTATGGTTTGAATATTTGTGAATACTTGTGCTCCTCCAGAATTCATGTTAAAATTTAATCTCCACTGTGGTGGTTCTAAGAGGTGAGGCCTTTTGGGAAGTGATTATTTCATGAAAGCTCTACCCTCATGAATGAGATTAATGGCATTACAAGAGAGACTTCAGATAGCTGCCTGGCTTTTTGACCCTTCTACCATATGAGGACACCACAGAGTTTATCCCTTTTTCATCCCTTCCACTATGTAAGATTGCAGCAAGAGGTGTCATCTCGAAAGCAGAGAGCAAGCCCTGACCAGACATTCAATCAGCTGGCAATTTGATCTTGGACTTTCCAGCCTCCAGAAACATGAAAACTAAATTTATATTATTTATGAATTACTCAGTCTACGGTATTTTGTTGTAGCACCACAAACAAGTCAACATAATTTTTCTCTTTAATTTCATATCCATTTGAAGCTTTCCATAATACAAGTTTAAAAAGTTGACATTGTAACCATTAAACAGGAATATCATACTACCACTCAGGTATAATCAGACCATAAAAACATATTTTAAAGACAAAAATTATGATTGCAAAATTAAAACCACTATAGAGGGCTGGGTGCAGTGGCTCACACCTGTAATCCTGGCACTTTGGGAGGCCAAGGTAGGGAGATCACTTGAAATCAGGAGTTTGAGACCAGCCTGGCCAACATGGTGAAACTGTCTCTCTACTAAAAATACAAAAATTAGCCAGGCATGGTGGCAGGTGTCTATAGTCCCAGCTACTCAGGAGGCTGAGGCAAGACAATCACTTGAACAGGGGGAGCAGATGTTTCAGTGAGCCGAGATCACACTACTACACTCCAACCTGGCCCCAGAGCAAGACTTCTTCTCAAAAAGAAATAATAACAATAATAAAACCACTGTAGAGACTGGAGAATAAAATTGAGGAAATCTCCAAGACTATAGAACAAAGATATAAATGTGTATCCCCAAATATAGAAGGAATCAACATAGGACTTATAATAGCCACCTAATAGATGTTCCAGAAAAAAAAGTGAAAGAAAAAAGAAATGAGGGAATAAATAAACAAAACAATAACATTTCCCATAGTATAAGGACATGAATCCTGAGATTATATGAGCCTGATAAGAAATCATCTTAATTAATGACAAAATGTTCACACCATTATATATCCTTTTGAATTTTCAAAGTACCATTGATGAAAAGAAGCTCCTAAACACTTCTACAGAGAAAACAAGAATCATCTATGTAGAAATTAAAATTAGACTGGCCTAAGACTTTATATCTGCTATAGAGGAGTAAGGGTTTCAAAGCTCTAAAAAATATTATTCACCAATTAGAGTTTTATATCAAGCATGAGGACAGAATTAAAACATAGCCTTCATTTGGTTACCATAAAAAAGATTCACACAGACAGTTATAGGCAAGGGTTTTTTTGGCAAGTGTTCTAAAAATAAATTAAGAAGGTAGACTAAGAGAAGCTGGCCACAATGAAGTTACAACCAATACCTCAGTAAGTGTTATGGAAAACTCTGGAGTTGTGATCACCCTTTAGAGTTGTTTCTGATTGAGGCAGGGAGGTTATGCCTTTGTATCTTTGAATAGTCATTTGATGTCATTCAACAGCTTGGAGGTAGCATACATTCCAGCCATTCTCTATGACCAAGGGCAATTTTTGTGGAGACACATAAATAGAGGAAGGATCTACAGATTATCCTACACTACAGATTACCCTTTGTTTATGTTAGTTTGTCTTCACGCTGCTGATAGACATACCTGAGACTGAGCAATTTACAAAGGAAAGAGGTTTAATGGGACTTACAGGTCCACGTAGCTGGGGAAGCCTCTCCAATTCTGGCAGAAGGCAAGAAGGAGCAAGTCACATCTTACATGGATGACAGCAAGCAAAGAGGGTTTGTGCAGGAAAACTCCCCCTTATAATAACCATCGGATCTCATGAGACTCACTATTATGAGAACAGCGCAAGAAAGACCTGCCTCCATGATTCAGTCACCTCCCACCAGGTCCCACCCACAACACGTGAGAATTCAAAATGATATTTGGGTGGAGACACAGCCAAACTGTATCATTCCTTCCCTGGCCCCTCCAAAATCTCATGTCCTCACATTTCAAAAACCAATCATGACTTCCCAATAGTCCCCCAACGTCTTTACTCATTACAGCAGCAAACTTTTGCCTGGATATCCAGGCATTCCCATACATTCTCTGAAATCTTGGTGGAGGTTCCCAAATCCCAGTTCTTGACTTCTGTGCACTCACAGGCTCAACACCACACGGAAGCTGTCAAGGCTTGGGGCTTCCACCCTCTGAAGCAATTGCCTGAGCTGTACCTTGGCCCCTTTCAGTCACAGCTGTAATGGCTGGGATGAGGGTAACAAGTCCCTAGACTGCACACAGCACAGGGACCCTGGACTTGGCTCATGAAACCATATTCTTTTAGGCCTCTGGGCCTGTGATGGGAGAGGTTCCTGTGCAGACCTCTGACATGCCCTGGAGACATTTTCCCCATTGTCTTGGGGATTAACATTTGGCTCCTCATTACTTATGCAAATTTCTGGAGCTGGATTGAATTTATCCTCAGAAAATAGATTTTTCATTTCTATCACATTTTCAGGCTGCAACTTTTCCAAACTTTTATGCTCTGCTTCCTTTATAAAAACTGAATGCCTTTAACAGCACCCAAGTCACCTCTTGAATGCTTTCTTGCTTAGAAATTTCTTCTGCCAGATACCCCACATCATCTTCCTCAAGTTCAAAGTTCCACAAATCTCTAGGGCCAGGGCAAAATATGGCCAGTCTCTTTGCTAAAGCATAACAAGAGTCACCTTTGCTCCAGTTCCCCAAAATGTTCTTCATCTCCATCTGAGACTACCTCAGCCTGGACCTTACGGTCTATGTGGTTATCAGGCTTTTGGTCAAAGCCATTCAACAAGTCCCTAGGAAGTTCCAAACTTTCTCACATTTTCCTGTCTTCTTCTGAGCTGTCCAAACTGTCCCAATCTCTGCCTGTTACCTAATTCCACAGGTGCTTCCACATTTTTAGGTATCTCTTCAGCAGTGCCCTACTCCTGGTACCAATTTACTGTATTATTTCATTTTTCATGCTGCTAATAAAGACATACCCAAGACTGGAAAATTTACAAAGGAAAGAGGCTTATTTGGACTTAGAGTTCCACATGTGTGAGGAAGCCTTACAATCATGGTGGAAGGGAATGAGGAGCAAGTCACATCTTACATGGATGGCTGCAGTCAAAGAGAGCTTGTGCAGGAAAACTTCCTTTTATAATGACCATCAGATCTTGGGAGACTCAGTATCATGAGAACAGCACAGGAAAACCTTCCCCTCATGATTCAGTCACCTGCCACCAGGTTCCTCCCAAAACACGTGGGAATTCAAGATGAGTGAGATTTGGGAAGGGACACAGCCAAACCATGTCAGTGTAGGTTATACATTCTTCCTCCTTAAGAAAATTTTTCCCCATCTAGGAAGAGTTCTTCAACATTCTAGGCTGTTCTGTTTCTCAATGAAACATAGAAGTATTGATAAGACAGAATACTGGTAAATCTACACTGCTAAAACTGATATTAAGACTATAACTGTCAATCAACAACCCCTTTTATGGTTATCAATTCCATATTTTCCTTACTAGTGGGTAGCACCATTGCCAGTCTAGTCAGCTTGCTTGGTGGTGTGACTCACACTGTTATTTTCAAGGGAACTGAGCTTTTATTCACCATGTCCTTCTCATGTTATATTTGCTGTTCTTGTCCATTTACAAATAAAAGTGAATATGGGACCAACAAATTATCCCTGAGCATCAAACATATTCCTCCCTGCTCCCACTGTGTAATATCAGACCTACCTCTCTTCTTGATGACTGGAATCCATTACCTCTGCCAGTGTATAACTCCTTTCCTTGCCTGATGATCTTTTGGCATGAGGAACCCAAAGTGAAAAAGCAATAGGTATAACTTAAAGCCAAATAAAACTCATGCCTCTCAAGTGCCAAAGAAATATTGCATAAAACATCAGGTCATTCTTCCACTGTTATTACATTCAGTGATAAAAGTTTTAACAACTGCATCATAACAACTTACTAACGGCTATCTATACTCTGCATGCCTCCATAGATGGGATTAGTCGTTACTAGCTGGGCTATCAAGTAACCCATTTCTGAAATACAATTTTAGTGTCTGTGTCTGCTTCCTAGGATTATTCCTGGCACAAACATTCTTAGAAATGTAAATAGAACAAACACTTCAATTAGAGAAATAGAAATAAAAATCCCCAATGAGATATCACTTCATACCCACTAGAATGGCTAAAATTTAAAAAGCTGACAGTCCCAAGTATTAGCAAGGATCTCATACAACTGGAAATCATATATATTGCTGGTATACAATCACTATGGAAAATAGATTGTCATTTTCAGATAAGATACCATACATTTAACATAGGTGGCAGCAATTCTACTTCTAGGTATTTAGTCAAGAGAAATAGAAACAAAGGAAAATTGAGGCAGATATGTTTCCATTCTGCTCCACGAAAGACCTGCACTTAGTAGCTTTATTAATTATACCAGAAAACTGTAAACAACTCTAATGTAAACAACTGTAAACAACTTCCATCAATAGAAGAATGAATAAACAAATTCTAGTATACTTGTACAAAGGAATGCTATTCAATTACAAATAGGAAGAAAATGCTGATGCACACAAAAACCTAGATGGACTTCAAAAACCTTATGCTGAGCAAAAGAAAACTGACAAAAAGATGAGTGAATATTGCATGATTCCATTTATATGAAATTTAGAACTTGCAGAGGTAATTTATAGTTAGTTTGGGGTGGGAGTGAGAATGAGTATCGCAGAGATGTAAGATGAAGTTTTCTATGGTGATGATAATGTTCTGTATTTTAATTAAGGTGGCAGTTCCATGGTTACAAAATCATACTTCACATAATAATAGGGATACATTCTGAGAAGTGTGTCACTGGGCAATTTTGTCTTGGTGCAAACATCACAGTTTACACAAACCTAGATGGAATCACCTTCTACACACATAGGTTTTATGATATAGTCTTTTGCTCCTAGGCAACAAACCTGTAGAGCAGGTTACTGTACTAAAATAATTGTAGGCAATTGTAACACAGTTGTAAGTATTTGTGTATCTAAACATATCTAAATGCAGAAAAGTAAAAATACTGTATACAAGATAAGAACAATATACCCACATGGGGCATTTACCATGAATGGTGCTTGCAGGACTAGAAGTTGCTCTGGGCAAGTCAGTGAGTGAGAGATGAGGGAATGTGATGGCCTAGGACATTACTATACACCACTGTAGAATTTATAAACACCGTACATAGGCTACATTAAATTTATTTAAACATACTTTTTCAAAAATAAATTAACTTTATCTTGCTGTAACTTTTTTACTTTATGAACTTTAATTTTTTTAACTTTTTGATGCTTTGGTGCAACACTTAGCTTAAATACACATTGTAAAGCTATAAACAATTCTTTATATTCTTATTCTATAAGCTTTATTCTATTTTCAATTTTTTAACTTTTTAAATTTTGTTAAAGATTAGTGTATAAACACATATATTAGACCAGGCCTACACATAGTTACAATCATCAATTATCACTGTCTTCCACCTCCACATGCTATTCTACTGGAAAATCTTCTAGGACAGTTACACACATGAAGCCTATGATAATAATGCCTTCTTTTGGAATACCTCCTGAAAGACCTTCTTGAGTTTGTTTGACAGTTATCTTTTTTCCTAAATGAAGAAGTGCACTCTTAAATAATAATAAAAAGTACATTAAATACATAAGCCAGTAACACAGCTGTTTATCATCATTATCCAGTGTTATGTAGGGTATTGTATGTGCTATACTTTTGTATGGCTAGCAGAGCTATGGGTTTATTTACACCAGCATCACCACAACCACATAAGTAATGCATTATGCTATGATGTTACAATGGCTACAACATCACTATGTGATAGGAATGATTAAGCTCATTATAATATTATGGGATCACCTTCATATTATGCGGTCCATTATTGACTGAAACATTATGATGTGGTACATGACTGTATATATTTTTCAAAACTCTTTAAACATTGCACTTATATATGTTCATTTTATTTTATATAAATTGTATATATACACAATACACACAAACATATATATATATATATATATATATATATATATAATGTCTTAACTTTTGCCCTTAAAAAACTAAACAAAGTGACTATTAATCTAATATTATGAAATGTGTTGGGTTCTAAATATTGCAAGTGTATTTTTTATTACTAATTAGTAAGGGCAGCTCTACTGTAAATCTTCTCTAATTATTTTCAGAAATGAAAAATAGTGGTACAGTATATGAAGTTCCCTTAGTATATTTCAAATGATATTGCCTTTTTTTTAAGTGCTTATAAATACTTTCAGAAAAATACAGCATTAAAACAGGACATCTATATAATAATCTGATTAGGAGAAATGGGATTTTCAGAATAAAAATTATCATTTCTTAATTAACAATCACACAATCCCTTAGCATATCTCACAGTCACTTAAATTTAGACAGCCTTAGCCCTGTCTTGCATGATATGTGTGTGGTTATGCATGCACACATGTAATTCCTAAGGGACTAACAGATCATACTGGACTACATTTCTCAGTCTCACTTCTCTGGTTCCAAATGTTATTACGATTGCCTTTCAGACAAATTTAACTGCCTCTCTATAATTTAACTCTGCGGGAGTCTGGGGATTTGATGGTAAAGTCATTACTCATTAGATAGATTTGTAAGAAGTAATTTTTAATTATGTAGAACGAATGTAGGAATGAAAACATTGCAAGCAGAACAGTGGAAAAAATTAAATTACTTGGTATACACTAACAGAAACACTTGGAGATAAAGATCTTCCTCTTTCCCAACTCCCACTCACACCTTTTAGAAATAAACAAGAATTTGCAAATACATTTACAGAAGTTACAGAAATACAGAAATTCCAAAACAACTTGTAGTCTTTACAGATCTGTAAAATTCAATAGCAGCATTAAATATGCGATATGAACCATCTCTGCAGTTTAGTGTAGCAATCTTTTAAAAACTCTCTTGGATGTGAACAATAGTTTCTTAGTAGTAGACCTGACTGCTCCAGGAGGACAAAGAGGTCTTGAGATGAACATTTCAGAAAATTTTTCTTTGCAGTCTCTCCACTCTTCCAATACATTCTTATATCACCACTACTATGTGAAGAAAAAAAGCAACAAATACAACTTTTGGATTGCTATGTAGCTCAAGGAATCCTTGGTCAATGTTGAGTAAGCAGCCAGACTCTAAGCTAGAGAACATGAAAGCAGATTTACATTAAGAATAGCCTAGAATTTTGTGTCAAAAGTGTTATTCTCAGGCTATGTGAACACTGAACAGATTCAAGAGATTTCTGTGCACTTTGATTTCCTCAACCTTCTTAATATCACTTTTCAACCACCAAAATTGTTCTAAATCATTGTAACTATGAACTTAAGCCCTTGCCAGGGAAGTCCTGCCGAAGGACATTTTAGCAGCCAGTGAGGGAAGTCCATTTTCCTCTGCTTCTGCTGTCATTCTGTGCTATCAGAGACTAAGTAATCTAAATCGAATGAAGTTGAAATTAAATGGCTCCTCTGATCAAATGACTCAAAGTATTTGCACCACTTCCCTTGAGAAATCATCCATTTGCCAAAAAGCTGTATATCATGCATGAAATGCCCACCCCTGAAAGCTGGGAAAGATGTTTTTCTAAATGGAATTTGTACCTTTTCAAATGGTTGCCACACACCTTGAGAAGCAAAAATGAGTCCATATTACTGCTATTTCTTAAGTTCCAGGGTAACTTTGACCAAGCATACCCCTGCCTGAGGGAGATTTTGCCTCCTACATTATGACTTCGTGTCCTAAGAACTGTTGACTAACTGTACTAAAATAATACTCAGAATTACATTTTTGATACAACATACATAGTGTCTCTCAAGGGAACAATTTATTTCTACACTTATCTAAAATAAACAGAGAAAAACAACATTCTGCACTGCTTCTTGAGCATTCTAAATGCCTAAGCTGAATCAAATCTGTCTTTAGGCTCCCCTGCCATTCCTTTGTCTATTTTAGTCTCTGTGACTCTGAACAATCAGACGTTGGGGAAAAAAAAGCCAATTTTTAAATTGAAACATTAATTAGTACCCTTCTAATTAAAAATATCTTGTTTAGAAATCTTCCTTTCTCCAAAAACCATACAACTAAGCCCTAAAAATAGTGACAAGCCTTACAGTTTAACTATAAATTTATCCAATATTTTAAATGAACTTTTAATTATAGAATAGCTTTAGATTTTCTGAAAAGCTGTGAAGATAATACAGTGAGTTTTGATGTACCTCACCCTCAGTTTCCTTTATTATTAACATCTGACATCAGTTGGGTTGGATGTTAATAATAATTAATGAATCAATCAATAGTGACACCTTATTATAAATAAACTCCATACTTTTGATTTCCATTGTTTTTACTTAATCTCTTTTTCTGTTCTGAATCCCCACCTAGGACACCACATTATACTTAGTTGTCACATCTAAAACTATTTTTTGTGGCTTGCAAATGTACATTTTTTTCTTTGTTAATCTAGCTAGTGGTCTATGAATCTTGTTTATCCTTTCAGATAATAAAGTTTTGGTTTTGTTGATTGTATGGATTTTTCATTCTCAATTTTTTTCAGTTCCACTCTGATTTTAGTTATTTCTTTTTTTCTCTTAGCTTTGGAGTCTGTTCTTGTATTTTTAGTTCCTCTAGGTGTAATATTCGATTATTAATTTGAGGTCTTTCTAACTTTTTGAGATAAGTTTTTAATGCTATAAACTTTCCTCTTAACACTGCTTTTGTTGCTTCCCAGAGATTTTGGTATGTTGTGTCTCTCATTTCATTTATTTCAAAGATTTTAAAAAATGTCTCCCCTAATTTCTTTGTTTACCCAAAAGTCAAGCAAGTTGTATAATTTCCATGCAATTGGGTGGTTGCGAAATCTCCTTGGTATTGATTTCTATTTTTATTTCACTGTGTCCAAGAGTATGGTTAGTATGATTTCAATTTTTTTTTAATTTATTGAGACTTACTTTATGAACAAGCATGTGGTCAGTCTTGGTATATGTTCCATGTTCACTTTTTTTGAGTGACTGAAAATGGTGTTGTATTTTCAATTTTGTTGTCTATGTATTTATTACTAGTATATAGAAATAATACAGTTGATTTTATATGGTTTATTGTACCCTACAACCTTGCTAAACTTGCTTATTACTTCTAGAAGGTTTTGTGGGTTTTGGAAGTAGATTCCTTGGGATGCTTTATATAGACATTTGTGTCATTTGAAGATGGGGGACAGTTTTGTTTCTTCCTCTCTAAGCTGTATGCCTTTTCTTTCTTGCTTTACCATGCTGGCTTCCAGAAGCATTTTGAATAAGGGCAGTGAAAACAGGTATCCTTGCCTTGTGTCCCATCTTAGGGGAAAGCATTTTGTGTTTCACAATTAAGTATAACATTAAAGGCAGTTTTTTTATGGATGCTGTTTATTAAATTGAGGAAGTTACCTTGTATTCCTCTTTTTCTGAGAATTTTATCATCAAAAGACATCATTTTTTCAATACGTTTTCTTCATTAATTGATATCACCATGTGATATTTCTTCTTTAATCTATTGATATGATATGTTACAGTGAATTTTAAAAAATGTTGATATAGCATTTCATCCCTGGAATAAACAACATTTAGTCATGCTGTATAATTCTCCTTACATATTGCTAAATTCTATCTATTAAGGATATTTGTATTGGTATTCATAAGGAATTTTAGTCTGTAGTTTTCTTTTGTGCAGTCTGTTTCACTTGGTATCAAGTGAATACTGACCTCCTAAAATGAGTTGGCAAGTGGTCCTTCCTCTTTTATTTACCAGAATAAAATTTTGATAGAGGTCTCCTGTCAAACCATCCAGACCTAGAAATACCTTCTTCGACAGTTTTTAAATTACAAAACCAATTTCTTGAATAGTTATAGTGCAATTCAAATTATTTGATATTAAGTGAATTGTCATAGTCTGTTGGTCCATTTCATTTAAATCATCAGATTTTTACATGTAGAGTGTTTGCAGCATTGGCTTATTATGCTTTTGATATCTTCAGGGTCTGTAGTTAAATCTGTTTCATTCTTAACATTGGTGATTCGTGTTTTTTTTTCTTTCTATTGTCAGTTTTTCTAGAGAGTTACCAAATTTATTGAGTTTTCAAATCAAATAACCTGTTTTTTAAAACTAAGTTTCTCCATGGTTTTGTTTTCAATTTCACTGATTTACATTCTTGTATTTAGTATTTCCTTCCTTCTGTTTGCATTGGATTTACTTTGCTCTCCTTTATCTAGATTCTTGAGGGAGGAAATTAGGTTATTGAGTTGAAAGCTATATAATTCTCTGGCCTATGGTTGCTACCACATTGCACAACTCTGAGGAGCATCGAAGTGTTCAATGGGAAAAGTACAGATTAGAGATTTGCTATGCAGTGTCTCAATTCTCAGTAATATAAGAAAACTAAATATCAGCAAATGTGTTCAACAACGATTGTATATCAGTAACCTAGCAATGATTCAACTGTTATCTTTTTTCCTTGAAAATGAAATAAATCTATTCATATGTAGAAGTTACTATGGTATCTTTAAAATATTTCTATAAAAAGTATTACATATTTTGTTCCTGGCAGACATCACCGTATCTACCATTCAAATTTTTGTCCAAGTGCTAAATAAACTAAATGTTGTCCTTTAACACTCCTCGTGAATATTTTCTGAAACTTCCAGTGTTTCATAATATGAAATATAATTCATATACGTAAATTAAGTTTGCTAAACATTTATCTTGCTTGCATCTGCTCTTAGAGTACAAACTGACAATTGTGCTTGATAAAAAACATTTTAATTTTTTTTTTTTAAACTCTCACAATTTTTGGTTTAAAAGGGGGGGTGGGAGTTATAATAATTGTTTTAGTAGTTGGCTCATAGGAAACTAAAAGCTGCAAGACTAGTTAATAGGTTATATCCTACAAATCACATGGAGTTAACAGTTGACCCTTGGCAAATAATTGGCTTCGTTGGCAAGGGGTGGAAGAAGTCAAAGATGATTTCATTTTTAAGTTTCTGTGACTGAGAGGTGTTTTTCACTATTAAAAGAAATAAGAAACAGAAAAAAGCTAAACAAGTAAAGATAGGGCATAACATCCAGGTAGAGATATTCAACTCGGCAGGTCTTTGCAATATTAGGAAGTAGTGATGAACAGAATCATAGAAATTATACCTTCAACAAGTTTATTTATTAGTTTATTGAAAATTTATTGATTAGGTGTAAGGTGCTGTGCTCTGCTCTGGAATGCATTTACACAAAAGGTAGACTGGCAGTCCTTGACACTGAATGAGACTATACAAGATAAGGAGAAAAGAGCCCAACCATATACTTCTGTCACTTATACTTAGGTTGTGGGAAAAGGGAAGGGGGAGATGGGAAAGTAAAAAAAGTAACCAAAGAACTAGGAGAATGCAATAATACAACAGAAGCTGAAAGAGGAGAGAATTTGAAAGGAGGGATGATAAAAGGCAAAAGAATTCATTGAGAGTTTGAAGGTACTGAGGAAAAAGAGAACTGGATGTGTGTGTAGGAGATAATTCATGCTAATAATATTTATTGAACACTAAATACTTCACATGAATGATGTCATTTAATCTTCACTGCAATTCTATAAGAGAAGACATTATTGTCACCATTTTACATAGTGTGAAAACTGAGGTTTATTAAAGAAAACCAGAGCCAGACCGTAGTTAAAGTAGTAAAATCATATTTTATTCAGGATCTACTATAACAGCAAAAAAGAGATCTAAGTATAGAGCTGAGCTCAATTCTGAATTTAGCAGGGTAAGTGAGGACTTATATCCAAGGAACAGAGTGTGGGGTGGGGTAATTGAATGGAAAATTACTACTAAGAAACATCAATGGTAGGGAAATCCTAGTTAGGCTGTCTTAGGAATCTTGCTGAAAATAAGACAGGGTTATCCAATATCAAGGGTAAGAGAAAAGAAATTTGATCAAATACTGAATGTAATTAAATACCAAGGGTGGGGAACTCTCTCCAAACTGATATAGAAGACCAAAATATGCCATATCAAAATACATGCATGGAGTACCTGAATATGCCACCCCAAAATATGCTTCTTTAGGCGTAAGGATTAGTTTGATCTGATTATTTCAGTAACTGCAAACACAGAAGAAACTCTGAAAACAAAATAGCAGTTACTATTTTGTAAGAGAAATTTACATCTATAAGAAAATATCCATCTCTCTATTCTTATACCAGGACAAGAAGGATGACTCTAAATCAGTAAAGACCCTTATCAGTGGAGAAGATAGCAAGTTAAACCTGCATAACAAACCATAATCTTATTTATTTTGTTTTTTTCTGGTCGTATTATTATTATTGGTCTCTCTAATATCTTTCTTTCTTTGTATCAGCAGACAATTATATTTGAGCCTGAATTCAAAGTCACCTTTTTGATACTGAGTCATTTCTTCAGGTGTTTCTCACATATACATGAGGTTTACATGTTATCGAACTTCCATTTGATTTTTTTCTTGTTATTCTGTCTTTTCTCATAAGAGTCTGTTTAGTGCGGTGACTCACGTCTGTAATCCCAGCATTTTGGGAGGTTGGGTCGGGCGGACCACGAGGTCAGGGGTTCGAGACCATTCCTGACCAACATGGTGAAACCCCGTCTCTACTTAAAAATACAAAAATTAGCCGGGTGTGGTGGCATGCACCTGTAATCTCAGTTACCTGGGAGGTTGAGGCAAGAAGTTCTTGAACCCTGGGAGGCAGAGGTTGCGGTGAGCCGAGAGCATGCCATTGCACTCCAGCCTGGGCAACAGAGCAAGACTCTGTCTCAAAAAAAAAAAAAGATTAAAAAAAAAGAATCTGTTTCAACTAACAAGTATGAATGGTAGAGAAAGTTATGTTTTCTTGTTCCAATTGAAAGAGACAGGCTGAAGACAAGGCCCAAGCATTAGACTTTGTCAAAAACAGGTCTCAGAGGATCCCTCTAAAGTTTGGTCAAGGAGAGAGTATTTGTTTGGCTCAATGTTTAACTTTGTTGAAGAAAAATAGTAGAGCAGGAGTTTAATCTTAGCTCTGTTTGGTCCTAGATTCTTCTACTTCTTAACCTCAGAATGAAGTTTCAATCAGTGTGAGCAGAAGCCATATTAGAAGGGAGCTAATGCAGTTGTTCCCAAAGTTTGCTATACATTGTAAAAAACATCTGATAGTCATTTTGAAAGCTCAATGCCCAAGTCACAATGCACATGCCAATTAAATCCAGATATATGGTTTCAGAATTTTTTAAAGTTCATCAGATAATTTCAACATGCAGCAGAGTTTGAGAACCACTGGGCTAATGAGTAAGTAGGCCAAAGAGAGGAAAGAGCAGTATAGAATATGCCTTCAAGCAGTTTGCTGCTAAAAGAGGGGAATTAAATTAGTTGGGTGTGCTGGCATGCGCCTGCAGTCCCAGCTACTTGAAAGGCTTAGGCAGGAGGATTGCTTGAACCTGAGAGTTCAAGGTTTCAGTGAGCAGTGTTCATGCCACTGCACTCCAACCTAGGCAACAGAGTGAGACCCTGTCTCTAAAAAAAGTTAAAGAAAATTAAAATTAAATGAAGAGAATTAAGCTAGGCAAGTTAGGAATGATGGGGAAATATAATTAAGAGAAAAAAAAATATTTTTCTAACCCAGAAAATCTTTCTACAAAGGTAGGAGAGACAAAAACAAGTTTTATTATTGAATAAGTATTAAACCAGAATGTGATACAAATCTCAGGCAATCTGTGAAGACATTACAAAGACAGAAGAAATTCCACTTTTTTATATAGCCAAGCAGATACGACCCATTATGTATATGTTTTTAACATAAATAATAAGTAGTCTTCACGTAAGAAGATTCTACAACACCTTTTGTCACACATAATTCATCATAACTTTATCATGAAAATTGAGGAGACTACCTTTATCAGTTGAATGTCTTTATGTGGACACCTTAGTTTGTCTTTAGTTTGACACTTCCTATATCTTAATAACAGGAGGTAGTTTTGCAAATTGGAGCGAGGCTCCCCATTGAAGCTAGGCTCTTCCCCCTCCCACAGGAGGTAAAGGAGCTATCTCCCTTGATGTTTGTGTTTCAGAAAAATGGCTTCCAGGTCCTTGAAACATTACTGAGTTGCAAGACTGCTGAGAGTGTTATTTAGTCATTATAAAGGTTTACATACATTCAAAGAGAAATAGAAATTCTCAAACAATAGAGCTAGGAGGAGGAGAAGTGTCTTTACTTATTTTCAACAGAGAGAATTAAGCCTCTTATTTTAAATTTGTATGTGTAATTTTAGGAGATATCAGGATTAAGGAGATTTCTTTTCCAATCTTACATGGAGAAATGTAAAAAGGTTTGCATGCTGAGGGTAAAAGACTATGGGATAAGAGGGCACTGAACATGCAAGAGAATAGAGGTATTGATGGCACAAGGCTCCAGAGCATGAGAGAAGTGGCATCTTCAAAATTCTAAGTAAAGTGCTAAGTTCAGGCCGGGAGGAGGGAAACTGCTTTCCTGAAATGAGGGCATGAAGATGCAAAAATATGACTTTATGGAGAAAGGGTGGTTCCCTGTCTTCATCCTATGGAATCTACAATGTTCTTCCATTAGCATCATCTCCAAGGATTGGAGCCCACTTTCAACAGTCACAGTCCAATGGCGGCACGTTTCAGGAGGATGCAATTAGCAGTAGTATTTCTCTAATCATCACCATTGGATAAGGAACATTATAAAAGACTATGCCAACAATTTATTTACTTATATTCATATCATCAAAATATGCTGCAGTCATTATCAGAAGGTATTCATTTCCAAAGTATACAGAGCCTTGTAATTGACAGTAGTGAACTCTGTGGGATGTGTCAAAGTCAAGTCACTTGATAGAGATCTTTCTATTTGTATCTAAGATTTATTTTATAAATGTGAGAGATCAAACAGAATTATTCCTGAAAAATGTAAAGAAAATAAGTTAAATGCAACTCAAAGAGGTTTGTTTTCTATTCCTATTGCCCCTCCAGGTTTTCATTACATGCCACGTGCCTTGTATCCAAGGTCACTTTAATCATCCTGTTTTAAGTACTCCATGAAATTCTTGTATTTTCACCTATTTAATTGATTGAAAATGTTGTCATCAAAAAGATGAACAGGATAGCTAAATAGTAGAAAGGAGAGTCTTGGTGATATTGGTTTGCAAGCCAGGAAGAGAAGTATCCAGCATGCACTGAGCATGCTCTCTTTGAAGAGGGGAAGCCAAATTGAGTTTCAAGCTTCACAGGTTCCATATCACACAATAGAGTCATATATTTTCATCAGATTAGAGAGAAAAGCTATATATATTTATGAGGGGGAGCCAAGTACATGTGCAATGGGTAAATATACATGTAACATACATTAAAGTGAGATAGAATTTGGCTCTTTATGTCAAAAGATGAACTTTGGATACAAAGACAGTTTGTGTGCAGCCTCTATACGCTGGCTGAAAATGGCTTAAGGTCTACAATTTCTTATCAGAGAGAGAATGTTTGTAAGGCCAGGCGTCTGTCCAATCAGAGGTGTGGTGGTCTGGGTTGTAAACCACTCTGATAGTTCCTATTGTTAGGGAGTTTGGGGAGTTTTAAAAAGTTGCCATGCCAGTCAGGCCCTGAACCCTCAACCTATAAGTAATATTTTTTAATCTTAGGATCCCTGTTAGTTGATAAAGGGGCATCTCTTTTGGTCTCTGAGATCACAATGTTAAATGTAAAATCTTAGATGAAAAACCAGATCTGTGTAGAATTTTATACCAATGTGGATATGGTGAATTAAGGGCAAAGTCAAAAGGTCTAACAGGATGTTGCAGTGGCAGCCTGAAGTAGAAGAAAAAACACACAGCTCACGGTTCTAATGTGGACATTTTCAATGCTTTTACTTGGGCTATTTGGGGTAGTGTGTTAGTTAATCCTTCTTGGCCTCAGTGTCCTCATTTGCATAATTAATGTATTGGATTCAATTATTTATCCTGCAACTTCTACTGAGAAAGAAAAAAATAAATAAAAATGGTTTAAACTGCAGCATAAGGAGTTAGGACTTGATATGAGCCAAAATATATCCAAAGTATTGCAGCTATACTGGGAGAAGCATTGACAATCTTCTTTGGATATTTTTTTGGGAGGGGGTAAATATAATACAGGAAATCTCCTTATGTGTAAAAAGGTTGTAGATAAAGGTACAAGAAAGAGTCTCATTTGGTGGTCCCCTCCTGGCCAAGAATATAACCCATTCCACTGAAAATAAGCAAATAAAATATTCTCCAGATTCCAGCTTCACTGTGGAATGAGGCATCTGGCAGTTGGAAATGGTCAATTCATGTACCACGGGTGAGCAGTTCCCACTGAGGTTCAAAAGCAAGCTGACCACTAGAAAGCTCTGGATTTGTCTCTAGAGTATTACCATTTTTATTGCTTTATGATCCATCTACATCCATATAAAATGATTTATTCCCTTGGTGTATATAATATAATACCAAGGAATTAGCACTAGAACAGTTCCAGGGGTCAATTAACCCAAACCCAGAATTCTAAGCAGTAGAGATTAGTTTTTAAAATGGTTCCCAGTAATTAAATTTAGCAGTGAAGGTGATTCCACCACTTTCCTTTTTTATTTTCAACTCTTTTAACTATTACCGAGTCTAATTTCCTCACTTGTATAAAAATCACTTAAGGATGGTTATAAGTATTTATATACTGAAGTGTGATTGAGGATTAATTGTATCCATGCTACTCCAAGATTTCCATGGGAGTATGACCCTCAAAAAGATCATTGCCTTTTGTTATGAGGCTCAGTTAAGAATCTTCCACCATACGTAGCAGATAAAACATTTTAACAAGTAAAAAATACTTTAAGCTCAGTTTTAGCCTATATAAGAATATGTATATGCTTATGACAGTAGGGACAGAAAAATGTTCCTTTTTCTTTATGCATCTTAGGTTCATTGGCTGGGGCCCTGTAAATTAGATTGACAGAGGATAAAGTAGCAAGAGAACAGAAGTCTCGGTGGTGGTTAGAACTTGGGTTTGTATACTACATTAAAAGAATACATTTTGTGGAGAAAATGACAAGACAAAGGAAAAAGACTTTAAGCTTCTTGGGGGCAGCAAATTGAGAGAAGGTAAACATTTTGGGCAGCTAAAGAAAGATAAGGGCTAGTTAGTAAGGTTCGTTATATAGGTTCCTCTAGTGCCCTTTATGGGCTGATAAAGGTCTCGTGTTGTCTCTGGGGATTAACTTCTGTCCCTCCTGGTAGAGAGAGGAGAGGGGCCACCTTTACAAATGAATGTCCTGCTTTGGAGCATAAAGGGGGAGGAAAGAGTCCTATTCTTGTATCTGCTTTTTCTCAATTACCTTGAGCTCAAAATAATCCTTATTCCAGAATGGCATATTTAGAAGTGGCATATTCTGCTAACCTTCATGACCAACAACAAGGACACTCACTATGGAAATAAACACAAATGATTCAGTCTGTGAAGAAGGAAACCAAGGGAGAAAAAAGAATAGCCCAGTTTTTATATGTTGTGGAGGAGCACAGGACCTAAAATGTAGAAAGACAGGGACTGGTGGCTAAGAGATATAGTCTCTAACATCTCTGACATTTGATCATTTATATAAGGAAAAACGCATTTTTTCTAAAGCTAACACTGTGCTGGCATAAGCTCTTGATACTGCCGAGGATGATTCTGAATCCTCTACAAAGCTGAAGAGAAGAAATACCTCTAAGATAGATGAATCAGAATTAGATCAAAGTGGTCATCTGGGAGAATCAGAGGATCATACAGGTGAAAGTGGTCATCTGGGAGAATCAGAGGATCATCCAGGTGGAAGTGGTCATCTGGGAGAATCACTGGATCATACAGGTGGAAGTGGTCATCTGGGAGAATCAGAGGATCATACAGGTGGGAAGGGATTAAGAAATTAGACCAAACCTCCCATCCAATGCAGAACTCTCTCTATAACACCTCCAATTGGCAAGCATTCTGTTTCTGTTTGACTACTTCCAGTGACTAGAACTCCTCTGAAGGAGAATGTAAAAATATTCTTCCTTTGGTTGAACAGGAATCTGTCTTTTATAACTTCCATTCATTGACTATTTCTAACCACAGAAGCTACAAAAGATACACATGTAACCTCACTATAATGTGGCAGTTCTTCAAGTATTTAAAGACAGGCCTAGTTACCTTGCAGAGACACAATGTAAGAACTACAAGTTTAAAGTCAATGTAAAACTGCAACATGCATATACAGAACTGAACATCCTGTTCCAGATATATTCTGACCAGCATAACCCACAATATAGACTACTAAGCCCTCTTCCTGACAGACATCTATTAATATAGCCTAAAGTTGTCCTTTTATTCCCATCATATCACACTAATGTTGCATATCAAGTAAAATCTGTTTCTTTAATACAATCTTGCTATTAAGCCAAGAAGCTCTCATCTTATTTTATACTTGATACCTTAATTCCTTGAGCTTAAACACATTATACACAACATTGAATTATATCTGAGCCCTGTGTTCCCACAAAACAGATATGGTTAAAGAAACTCCCCAATCTTGTATTGTGGAAAATGATTTACTGCAAAAAAACTACTGCTCCCCATGTGACTTAGGTAAGACTAACAGATGCTCCTTTGTTTTCTTATGGCAAGGCCAGACACAGACCCTACAAATTCCCATTCTTTGCCTCAGAAATGGTTAACTGAACTGTTTATGTCTACTGATCTTTTGGAACATAATGCTTGTTAACGAAACTTTGGTTAAAATTTTTTCTCCAAAGCCCCAGAACATTGGCCCAGCCTCAGCCCACCCAGCATACAAACTCTCCCTTAGGCCCCTCATGGAAAATAAGCTAGCCTCAGTGTAAAACGTTACTGATCTACTACTCCATCCTGCCGTAATTTCAGCCTACTTCCCTACACCTGGTTGTTTCTGGCTTTGTATACTCCTCTCTATAAAGAAAACTCTTTTCACCTTACTCTTGAGATACGTTGTAAATCTTATGGTCACAATTTTCCCCCTGTTTTAATAATCCCTATCTCCCTGTTACAATAATCTTGCTCCTCCTATGTTGAAAAATAATTCTTTTGAATATAGTAGTCCAGATTTGCTTTCATTTGACATTATGTATACTCCTACTCAACTACATCCTGTTAGTTAATATAGGGGTGGAAAAGGGGGTGATCCCTCTCCTCTCCATCATAGGGGTCATAGCAAACACTGCTATAACAACAAAAAAAAACTGGTTGACAAATGTATTTAATTATAGTTTTGTGGCATGGGAGCCTTTACAATGAAGACCCAAAGATACAAAGGAAGAAGCTTTATGATTTAATGCTTAGGTTTGATGAAGCAGGGACAGCCCTGTAGAAATTTATTTGTATAAAAAGAGTATGAACTGATGGAAATAGACTTGGAAAACCTAGCAAAGCCTGTGTGTTCAGATTCTTCTTGGCCTCTCTATTGTAGTATCTCTTACTCCAGTGTATGGGGTAGCACCCCTCTGGAATAAGAGTCTTCATGTTTTTACAGCCACCTGTTACACACAAAATTAGGGGGTTGGGGGAGCGGAATTAGAGTAATATTTTTAGTTTTTATGGCTGGCTTTGGGAGAAAGGGGTTGTGGTTTCTATGACCTATCTTGGGGAAGAGGCTTTAGTTTCCATGGCTACCCTCAGGGGAAAAAAAGGGGTGCGAGATAGAAGGGCAGGAGAAAGTCAGAGAAAAACTTTGCTTCTGAGGCTGCCTCTGAGGCCTTCATTTTGGGGTATCATTTTCTAAGCCTCAACACTTGTTTTAACCCTTCATTAATGGCTTCTACAAAACTTTTTGAATCTAGTTTTGTTATCTAAACTCTTAAATTTTATGTCACCTGCAAATTTAATAAATGTTCTTGCTGTATTTTCCTTCAAACTGCTGATAAAAGGGTGAAATAGAATTACAAGGTCAGTGCCTTTCAGCAGGGTACTTACCTTCAGTTTGATGCTGAACTCAACAGATAAAATCTCTTAGGATATAGTGACCTAACCCTTTACAGATATTCCCAACAATGCTATTATCTAGCTCACATATTTTTCCACAAAGAAGCCATGAGGCATATTGCCAAGTATCTTGTTTATATCCAGATATATTATGTCTGTATTTACCTTGATATAAGGGTTTTAGTAACTGTTGAGAAATGTTAAGTTCATGAATATTGATGTTAAGAAATATTAAGTTTATGAATTTGAGAAATGCTGAGTGCATGATGAAATATATTGTTTGCCAGGAAGAACGATGGCAAGGAAAACCTAGCCGCCCCACCCCCAAGTAGAAAACTACTTGAGGCATTCCAAAGTGGCAGGACAATGTATAAATATCGTATACTGGTTAAAACAATTCTTTAAGATATCTGCCCCTGCCCCTATGGCTCCCTCATGGAGAATACTTTTTGGTTTGTCTGTGATCAGTGATAAGAGGGCACCAGCTGCCTACTTGGCTTATTTTGTGTTATGAGAAAATACCGAACATCTGTTTGTTAATAATGATCACCTGTTCAGAGAGAATAAATGCGTGGGTCAGCGTCTACTCAGGGCCCTTCAGCCTGGAATGCTGTCAGTTTCTGAGGCTCTCAGCTCGCAAGGCTGCTTCCCCCCTCCTCTACACGTAACCCATTTTGCTGTTCTATCTGGGTGTCTGCCTCTCAGTTACTTCAGCACCGCCTGGATGGGGGTCTCTACGGCCGGACTGGTTCTCGGTAAGTAACGATTCTGTGGCAGGCCACGTCTCACTAACGAAGGCCTCCATAACAACTATTTCCGTACTAACTGAGTGGTTACGTTAAATATTAAAAGCTAAAAAGAGCCAGTGCTCTTATTACAAAGGCTGGAACCAAGTGGTTTGCTTAGGGCTTTCCTGGTCCTTAAAGCAAGACAAAATAACAAAGATATTCTTAACTGGACCCATTTAGAATTAAACAAGTTTTATTGGGGAGCTGAAGAAACTCCCCAGGCCTCCACAGACAAGTTTATTCGAAGTCTAAAGGAATTCCCTAAACCTCCATGATTTAGCAGGAGACAAGCTAAGACCCCAGCACCTGGACCCATTTACAGTGGGTACATTTACTGTGGCTCCCAGAGGAAGGTCTTCAGGACTCAAACCTTAATTATAGATAAAAAGAAGATAATCACTAAAGTCTGTAGATGAATGCACCCTTATAGGTAGACTTAGAGCTTAGAAACATATAAGCTCTGTAAAATTTTGTAATTTGGAGTTGGTGTGGTGATCCATTTCCAGACCTTCTCCCTGTAACCAGTTATAGAAATAAAAACTCTCTTCCTCCCCAGTTCATCTGCATCTCATGATTGGGCAATGAGAAATAGCAGCCTGACCCTCAGTTTAGTTCAGCAAAAATTATTTAAAGGGATTCACAATCTTCCGTATTGTATTGTTGTTTCTGTCTCCCCCTCCACCTCCTATTCCCTTTCCCTTGCCCTCTCTCTCTTTCAAAGAAAAAGGAAATATGATTTGATGTTATGTAGGCCAAAACAAACTTACTGATGTGGGCCATTTACAAACTACCTGGGATATTCCTTTGTCATTCAGGAAAATCCAATCGTTTAGTCTTTTATTTTCTCAGGGTTTGGACTGACTTATTCTAATGGCTGCACTATTACTTTCACAATCAATATTGTACATTTGTATAGGGATTTGTAAACTTTTGGATTTTGTTTTAAAAGATCTTAGCAAGAATAGGATGCCTTTAGCTTGTATTATCTTATTGGGCAAATATGGCTTGAAGTCCATTAGCCATAGTGTACCGTGTTAACGCTTTGAAAAAAATGTGTTTCCTTTCAACCAAACATTTACATAGGTTGTGCTGCATCCAGTCTCATCCCCTTGATATATGTTGTGAATGCTCACCAGAAATAAGCAGACTTTAACAAATTATAAAAATCATAAATACATATGAATATACTAGCTCAAGCAAGAACAAAAGTTACAAACTTACAGAGATTATAAAGATAAAATGATGAAATTTTCACTGAGGACATTTCCCTTCTTAGTGTGTTTCTTGAAAGTATAATTAGCTCAAGAAGAGGCCAGGCATTTTGAGTCTATGATCCTTCTGACCCTTGGCACTATAAACACACACCTCTGAAATTAAGTCTCTCCGGTGATATACAGAAAATAAATACAAGGTAGATTTATCTCTCAAGGAAATAAGATAAGTTTTCATTGTTCTTTCCTATGCTTTTTGGCATACATTGGTGTGAAATTTTGCCTAGATAAATTTGTTGAGACTATCATGGTGCCTTACATGGATGTATATCTGAAGGTGCCCATTCAATATTAAATTGTGGTAGCTCTCTCTTGTCTGTTGGTATGAAGGGGTCTTTTGTGGGAAGGATGGTTTATTTCCACATTAAAGAGTAATTAGAGTTTATAATCTATCCTTATTAGGGCATTAATGAAGGCTTTTGTTATTTTGACTAGAATAGTCCTAAATCTCCACATTATTCCAGATTCATCTTCTTATTTTGTTAATTTGGTTCTACTGCCCCAATTCCTGTCTCTACTTCTGTTGTACAATGATCTGATTACTTTATGGTACTGATATTGCTGTGCTAATGGCAAAGTATTTGTAAACTATCTGCCGTTAAAGTCACCCCTGCCTCCATGCACATACATACACACAAAGACTGTTCATGTAAAACGTAGCCAAGCTATCATCCGTTCTTACTGGGTTCTTATTGCCAGAGGAACTTTTTTTTTTTTTTTTTTTTTTAAGACAGGGTCTCACTCTGTTGCCCAAACTGGAGTGCAGTGGCATAATCTCAGCTCACTGCAACCTCTGCCTCCCAGGTTCAAGCAATCTTCCCGCCTCAGCCCCTCAAGTAGCTGGAACTACAAGTGTGCACCACCATGCCTGGCCAACTTTTGTATTTTTTGTAGAAACGGGGTTTCACCATGTTGCCCAGGCTCGTCTCAAACTCCTGAGCTCAAGTGATCCACCTGCCTCGGCCTCCCAAAGTGCTAGGATTACAGGCATGAACCACTACATCTGGCCAAAGGAACATTTTTAAAACTGATAATATTAGGCATTCAAGTGTTCAAGTGGATTAAAAAGTAATTCAAATTTGTTTGCTATGAAAATAATATTTGTTTATTTGATATACAGCAGTCCCTCTCTATCCACAGGGGATATATTCCAAGACCCTTTATGGATGCCTGAAACCCTTAATAGTACCAAACCCTGTATATACTTTACTATAAAGAAGGCTTTAATTTGTTATAATTTGTCTATTTTTCCTTTTGTTGCCTATGCTTTTGGGGTCATATCTGCAAAATTATTGCCTAGACAAATATTATGGAGCTTTCTTGCTTGTCTTTTTTTTAGTAGTTTTATAATTTTAGATCTTATATTTAACCCATTTGAGCTGATTTTTCTATGTGATGTGAAATAAGAGTCTAATTCAATATTCTACATGTAGCTATCCAGTTTTACCAACTACATTTGTTGAAGAGACTGTCCATTTCCCAGTGTGTGTTCTTGACAACTTTGTCAAAAATCAGTTGGCTGTAAATGCCCGAATTTAGTTCTCAGGTCTCTATTCTGTTCCATTTGTCTTTGTGTCTGTTTTTATGACAGAAGCATGCTGTTTCAATTACAGGTTTAGAGTATATTTTAAAGTGTGATAGTGTGATGTCTCTAGCTTGGTTCTTTTGGCTTAGATTGCTTTGGCTATGAAGGGTCTTCTGTGGTTCCAACTAAATTTTAGGATAGCTTTATTTTTTCTATTTCTGTGAAGAATGTCATTGGTATTTTGCTTGGAATTGCATTGAGTCTACATATCACTTTGGGTAGTATGAACATTTTCATACTATTCTTCAAAACCATGAACACAGGATATATTTCTATTATTGTGTCTTCTTCAGTTTCTTTTATCAATATGTGTGGTTTCTGTGTATAGGTCTGTCACCTCCTTGGTTAAATTTATTGCTGTTTTGAAAATCAAACACCGCATGTTCTCACTCATAGGCGGGTGTTGAACAATGCGAACACATGGACACAGGGAGGGGAGTATCACACACTGGGGTCTGTGGGGGGGGGGGGGAAGGGGGAGGGATAGTGGGGGGGTGGGGAGTTGGGGAGGGATAGCATGGGGAGAAATGCCAGATATAGGTGATGGGGAGGAAGGCAGCAAATCACACTGCCATGTGTGTACCTATGCAACAATCTTCCATGTTCTTCACATGTACCCCCAAACCTAAAATGCAATAAAAAATAATATAAAAAAAATTTATTGCTGTTTTATATTTTTATGGCTATTGTTAATGGAATTGTGTTCTTAATTTTGGGGAGATAGGTTCTTGTTAATATATAAAAATGCTACTTTTTTTTTAATGTTGATTTTGTATCCTGCAACTTTACTAAACTGGATTATTCTAATAGTTTTTCTTTTTTTTTGAATCTTCATGGTTCATATATATATATAATCTGCAAACAGAAACAGGCACTATTTCAATTTTTCTTTCCATTTTGAATGCTTGTTATTTATTTTTCTTGTATAATTGCTCTGGCTGAAACTTCCAGTACTATGCTGGATAGAAATGGTAAGAGTGGTCATCCTTTTCGTGTTCTGATCTTAGAGGACCCAATTTGATTTTATCTGTGACTTTTAGGTTTTTGAAAATTACTCTTTTAAACTAAACTTTTTGACACTCATGTACTGCAAATGATTGATTTAAATGGGCAACACGATGACAATAAAGAATAAAATACTTTAGCCATCCTTTCTAATGTGCCACTGATTAAATAATACTGCATTTAAAAAAGTGACTGAAGTATCTATATATAATTGCATTTACTTACTCTCATCATGATCCTATAGTTCCTTCTATTGTTTATTCAGTAATTTTTTTAAAATGCTGTGGCTAAATGTCTACAAGTATTGGGGAATTTTTTCTTTTTTTATTATACTTTAAGTTTTGGGATACATGTGCAGAAAGTGCAGGTTTGTTACATAGGTATATCCATGACACGGTGGTTTGCTGCACTCGTCAACCTGTCATCTACATTAGATATTTCTCCTAATGCTATCCCTCCCCTAGCCCCTCCCCCCCAAGGCCTCAGAGTATGATGTTCCTCTCCCCCGTGTCCATGTGTTCTCACTGTTCAACTCCCACTTATGAGTGAGAACGTGTAGTGTTTGGTTTTCTGTTCCTGTGTTATTTTGCTGAGAATGATGGTTTCCAGCATCATCCATGTCCCTGCGAAGGACATGAACTCATCCTTTTTTATGGATGCATAGTGTTCCATGGTGTATATGTGCCACATTTTCTTTATCCAGTCTATTATTCATGGGCATTTGGGTTGGTTCCAAGTTTGTGCTGTTGTGAATAGTGCTGCAATAAACATATGTGTGGATGTGTATTTCTAGAAGAATGATTTGTAATCCTTTGGGTACATATCCAGTAATGAGATTGCTGGGTCAAATGGTATTTCTGGTTCTAGATCCTTGAAGAATCACTGCATTGTCTTCCACAGTGGTCTAACAAATTTACACTCCCACCAACAGTGTAAAAGCATTGCTATTTCTCCATATCTTCTTCAGCATCTGTTGTTTCCTGACTTTTCAATGATCACCATTCTAACTAGTGTGAGATGGTATCTCATCGTGGTTTTGATTTGCATTTGTTTAATGACCAATGATGATGAGCTTTTTTTCATGTGTTTGTTGGCCACATAATGTCTTCTTTTGAGAAATGTCTGTTCATATCCTTTGTTTGCTTTTTGATGGGGCTGTTTGTTTCTTGTAAATTTGTTTAAGTTCCTTGTAGACTCTGGATATTAGCCCTTTGTCAGATGGATAAATTGCAAAACTTTTCTCCCATTCTGTAGGTTGCCTGTTCACTCTAATGATAGTTATTTTGTTTGCAGAAGCTCTTTAGTTTAATTAGATCCCGTTTGTCATTTTTGGCTTCTGTTGCCATTGCTTTTGGTGTTTTAGTCATGAAGTCTTTGCCAATGCCTGTGTCCTGAATGATATTGCCTAGGTTTTCTTCTAGGGTTTTTATGGTTTTACATCTTATGTTTAAGTCTTTAATCCATCTTGAGTCAATTTTTGTATAAGGTGTAAGGAAGCTCTACTGTAAATTGTTGCGATCTTATTCTCAGTTATGGTAGCAATCTAGGATATATTTATTTATGTTTTAAATAACTAAAATAAAAAAAGTGATGATAGAGCAAAGAGGTGATTTTTATTGCTTTTCTGAGTTAAATATGGTCATACTCTTTTTATCTCCCTTTCTTGAGCACAGATGCATAAATAGTGGCTAGAAAAGACTGCAAATACATAATCAGACTGCAAATACATAATCTTACTTTAGAAATTCACAAATTGAAATATTTTAAATAAAATCTGTTCAACCTTTTTTAAAAATTCTTCAGCTTTGTCCTTCTGTGATTTGTTATTTATAGCCAAAGCTTCAGGGAAAATTTTTAAGTCGACTCACAGTGTAGATTAAGCCACTGAAAAATGGTGATTGTGAGACGTATTCAGTAGCATTCTGTAAAAGAACTCATTTCACCACCATAATGATGAGATGCTGATATTTGGCAAAGCGATTCCATAGATTTATAGCTTCATCATCTGCTTTGCTTATTGCTAGCCTCCCAAGGACAAATGGGCTTTCAGACATAATTGTAAATATCTAGGATAAAGCAATGATATCTCTACTCAGAGTAGTTATGCCATAATTAGGAAAAAGTTGCTAAATAAACTTAATTGAATATTTAAAGGGCTATATAAAACATTTCTTTTAATTTCTTCCCTAGAGGACCATGCTGGGTTCTTATTTCAAAATATTATCCAATCTTTCATTGGCCATCTCTCTTTCATCTTACATAGAAATTGCCTTGTTGATATTCAGTAAAGTGTCACAATTTTCACAGAGATGGGTAACTCTAGCATTTCAAAGCCCCCCAGGATTATTTATTTTTTCTTTTTCTTTTTTTAATTCCTTAGAAGTTTGACAATGACTAATTCCTTCAGGTATGAGATCAAGGACAGGCAGAGTTTGAGAAAAACACAAAAAACTTTAGAGAGAAAAATCAGTTTGGAAAAGAAGGAAAGATTCTGCTGAACCCTTAGGGTTAGGAAAATAGCCTAGAAATGAAAGTGAGCAATGATTAAACACTAAAAATGGTTTCTTTCAATCACCTCTTGACATTTATATGGTATCATAATACCTCTGGTAACTCTTCTCAGGTTTATGAAGACAATAATAAAACCACTGAAATTACTCAGTGATCTATTCAGAAAGCAACAGACAAGTCTGTTGAATGGAAAGCATTTTTTTTAGTTACTAAAGCAGAAAAATTTAGCTGGAAGGATGCCTTTTAGGAAAGTACTGCGCATATTCATAGCAGTATAAAGGGCTTGATGGACATTTAACCTGTTTCCAGTTTTTCGCAAATACAAACAGAGCTGTAAACAGCCTCATGCATGCATCTTTCCTCAGTTGGGTAAGCACTGCTCTAAGATGCATTTCTAGGAATGGAATAGCTTGGTTAAAGGGGGTATGCCTTAAATATATTGATAGATAGTAATAAATTTTTCATCAAAGAGGTGTGCATTGTATGAGCATGATCACCATGGTAAATTGTCAGTGTTCTAATATGCTTCAATCTAATAGGGGGAAGTAGGAGCTGGTTGTTACTTTATGTTGCATTTCTACACTGAGTTAAATTTATCCTTTTCATATTTCTATTGGTTCTGAAAAATACAACATGTAAAAGATTTTAAAGGATCTTTTAAAACAAGTTTTAAATAAAACTAAATTTAACATAAAATTCTTAATTTTCATCTCATTTTATTCTGAACTTAATCTAATATGCAGCCACTGATTAGTTTGATGAGAACATTTTTGTGACTCACCTTGGCATGTCCTAATTTGGGGTTGGAGTCCTTTCTCTCAATTTTCAGGCAGGCTTCATTTTTAAAGAGCCTCTGGCTACTCCTCTGTCATGTTGAGATTTGGATCACCTCTAATACCCTCTCTTCAGTTGTCAGTAATGGAAAGGAAAGAAATGGAAGAGACAAAAAAAAAAATTTAAAAACCCAACAATACCAATGTTACTAAAAATAGCAGCTAATATGCACTGAGTGCTTGCTTTGAGTCTGGCATTACTCCAAGTTCTTCACATGTAGTATCTTATTTAATCTTCTTAATGATATATTTTGCTATTGAGGAAACTTTGAGTCAAAGAAGTTAGGTACCTTACCTAAAGTCACATATCTATTACATAGTAGATCCAGGACCCCAATACAGAATTAGAATGGAGTGTTAAAAGATATATATTCTAGAGGAAGATTACCTAAAATTTACTGTGTGTCCATAGTCCAAGTAGCCTAACCAAACTAGGCATGTTTCCTAATGTAAATATTGGAACAATGATTGTACTCACCCCGCGGAAAGGTCATTAGAATTAAATTTGCTCAATACATGCAAAAGACGTAGATTATCTGTCTGACACATAGTAGAATCATAGAAGTGTTACCATTATTATCCAGAGTCCATGCCTCCCAAATAAATATCCCATAGCATTAGCTTTTACCACTGGACATTCTAGCACTGCCTGGACTATGTACTACAGTCAAAGCAATTGTCACTTACCATCTTCACGTAAACTGCGTATCACTCTTGCCTCTGAGCCTACAGAACATTTCTCTCCCTTTACTTCCTAGCCCTTGCTTTATTCTCTCTACCAAACTCCAGCTGTATCTAAATACCCATAATCAGAAAAGACCTCAAGGAACGATTTGAAATTTCCCACATGCCACCACCTTTCTGCCTAGCCCTGAAGGTACCGCAAAGGCAGAAACTCTAATAGCACCGTCAGCAGAAAGTAAGAACCACAAAATTGATTATCACAACCAATACTTTGGCATTCATCTCATAAAGAATCCTTCAGTTTTACTTGTATTCATTTTTGTGCATGGGAAAGCCTTAAAAACACGGGTTTTCGATGTTTAAACATTCCATTTGGAAATAGTTTTATTTCTTCAATGTAAATCTTCTTTCCCAGTCTTCACAGATTTTGTATATCAAAGGGGTTTTGTTTTGTTTTGTTTGATTATTTGTAGACATAATGCAAAAAAGATTTGTTTGGATGGAGGAACCAGAAGAAGACAGCACACTTAAAAGTATGGGTCCAGAACTAAAGGGAATCATGGGAATGTATATTCCTTGAAATTCAAATAAATATTTAGGAATTATATAAACTTCCAAATGTTATAGAATTGAGTCCAAGCAATCCTTTATATAGGTGGAAAAACCCAGTTGACAGGGGGGTTACATATGTCATTGCTCTGTCCATCCTTAGAAGATGCAGTTGTTTATTTCATACAGTTTGAGGACTTTCATAAAGACCCTTTTTCTAAATACTTAACAACAAGCCATGCTGCCTCAAGAGACACTGTTATGAATTTTTTAAATTATACTTTAAGTTCTGGGGTACATGTGCAGATTGTGCAGGATTGTTACATAGGTATACACATGCTATGGTGGTTTGCTGCATCTATCCCCCATCATCTACATTAGGTATTTCTCCTAATATTATCCCTCCCAAATCCCCCCCACCTCCTGCTATCTCTCCCCTACCTCTCCCACCCCCCAACAGATGCCAGTATGTGATGTCCCCCTCCCCTGTGCCCATGTATTCTCATTGTTCAACACCCAGTTATGAGTGAGAACATGCAGTGTTTTGTTTTCTGCTCCTATTTCAGTTTGCTGAGAATTATGGTTTCCAGATTCATCCATGTCCCTGCAAGGACATGAACTCATCCTTTTTTATGGCTGCATGGTATTCTATGGTGTATATGTGCCACATTTTCTTTATCCAGTCTATCATTGGTGGGCATTTGGGTTGGTTCCAGGTCTTTGCTATTGTAAACAGTGCTGCGATGGACATATGTGTGCATGTGTCTTTATAATAGAATGATTTATAATCCTTTGGGTATATACCCAGTAATGGGGTTGCTGGGTCAAATGGTACTTCTGTTTCTAGATCCTTGAGGAATTGCCACATTGTCTTCCACAATGGTTGAACTAATTTACACTCCAACCAAAGGTGTAAAAGTGTTCCTACTTCTCCACATCTTTTCCAGCATCTGTTGTCTCCAGATTTTTTAAAGATCACCATTCTAACTGGCGTGAGATGATATCTCAATGTGGTTTCGATTTGCATTTCTCTAATGACCAGTGCTGATGAACATTTTTACATATGTATGTTGGCTGCATAAATGTCTTCTCTTGACAAGCATCTGTCCATATCCTTTGCCCACTTTTTGATGAGGTTATTTGTTTTATTCTTGTAAATTTGTTTAAGTTCTTTGTAGATTCTGGGTATTAGCTCTTTGTCAGATGGGTAGATTGCAAAAATCTTTTCCCATTCTGTTAGTTGCTGGTTCACTCTAATGATAGTTTCTTTAATGAATTTTTTATATTATTGGATGTATTTATTCTTAAATGATCTCTATGAAGTACAAGTACGTCTAGAAGAGACATCTGTTTGAGATGGTGTAATGAATTCATTCTTTACCTCTTCTACTCCAAACACAACATTATGATGTATAAATGTAAGAAGAGAAAAACCAAAAGGATGTAATCATGATCCAAAATAATACGGTTATCTCAGAGAACCAGAAGTAGGACAAAAGAAAAGCATAAAATGGTAAGTGAGCCTGAAGCCACTTCTAGGTTCTCTTTTTAGAAGCAGGCTGAGGCAGCTGGAGGTCCAGCTGCTGTGGGGTAAATAATTTAAAAGTGCTTTGAACAAGTTCTGTGTCTGATCCAGGCTTAACCCTGAGCGCTTGAATAGATCTCATCACTTTCTTCAGTCATTGAAATAAGAAAATGCTCTAAACTCAACAGAGCTGGATAAATCCTTAATGAATTGGAAGAAATTTCTGAGAAAATTAACCCAGGATATGGCACTAAGAGAAAGTAATTTAAAAATATATAAAGGATACATTAAGAGACATGAAGGATAGACCAAGAATTTCTAGTATTTATCTCATAAAACTTCCAGAAGGGAATAAATGGAATGGCCTAAACGGACTCTTTGAGATTTTAAGTTTTCCCTACAAAGCAATAATAATATTTGAAGTAGGATATGTTAATTAACTTGATTCAATCATTCCATAATGTATGCATGTGTGGAAACATTCTGTTGTACCCCCTATATATATGTAAAATTATTTGTCAGTCATAAAATAAAATTTATAAAACACAAAGAGATATCACCTCACATTTGTTAGGCTATCAGAAAAATGAAAGTTAAGCATTGGTGAGGATGTAAAGCAATGGAAATCCTTGCACACCATTAGAGGGAATGCAAATTAGTCTTGAAAAACAGTATAGAGTTTCTTCAAAAAACTAAAAGTAGAATTACCATATGATTTAGTAGTCTCACTTCTGGGTATATAGCCAAAAGAATTTGAAATCAATATGTTGAAGAGGTATATTCAATCTCATGTTCGTTGTAGCATTATTCACGGTAGCCAAGATATGAAAACAACCAAAGCACCCATCAATGGATGAACAGATTTTTAAAATGTGTGTGTGTAATAATATTCAGTTTTTAAAAAGAAGTTCTGTCACTTGCAACAACGTGAACTTAAATGACATTATGTTAAGTGAAATAAGCCAGGCACAGAGAGACAAATACTGTATGCTCTCACTTTTATGTGGAATATAAAAAAGCTGACTTGATAGAAATAGAGAGTAGAATGGGGATTACCAGAGGCTGAAGAGGAGGATGGATGGGAAAAGCGGGAGATGTTGATAAAAAGGATAGAGAGTTTCAATTAGATGGGAGGAATAAGTTCTGGTGACCTATTGCACAGCATGGGGACAGTCATTAATAATAATGCATATTTCAAAATAGCTGAAAGAGAATTTTAAATGTTCTCACCACAACAAAATGATAAGTATGATTAGCCTGATTTGGTCATTCCATAATGTATACACGTATTTGAAACATCACTTTGTACCCCATAAATATGTGCAATTACATACACAATTACAAATAAAAATAAAAAATGAAAGAACTTTTTGAAGATATAATAGCTGAAAATTTTGTAAAACTAAAAACAGCTCCTTAGACTGAAAGTGCATTCCAAGCACCATGTAGGCTAAATAAAAATAAATCTATGCCTAGAAAAACCTTATAAAACTGCAGAGCAACAAGTTAATGAGAGAATTTTAAATGATATTAGAAATAAAAGACTGCGCTGATTTCTCAACTGAACAAAAAGAGTCCATAGACAATAAAATGATAACTTCAAAGTACTAGGGGTGAGAAAAGACTGTGAACTTGGAATTTTATACTCAGTTAAATAATTGTTTACGAGCAAGGCCACACTATAAAGGCATTTTCAAAACTGTAATGACTAAGAAAGTTTATTATAGGTTCTTATTAAAAGCATTTTTTAAAAATGCATCTAAAAAAGAAAAATAAACACAGAAGGAAGGTGTTATTTCTGAAAACTGTAATGAGAACAGAAATTGACCAAATATGTTAGTAAATTTAATTTTCCATTTTAAAAATGATTATTTTAAGAGCAGAGTCACAATTTTAAACTAAGAGTTGGCAAACTTTTTCAGTAAAGATACAGATAGCAATTATCTTAGCTCAGAGATGCCATACGGTTTCTGCTGCAACTAGATACTGTCATTGTAGGGCAAAGCACCCATAAGAAATGAGTAAATGAGCATAGCTGTGTTCGAATAAAATGCTATTTTAAAAAGATGTGGCTGAATGGTGGACTGTATAGCTCCAGGACTTCTTCTCTGAACAATGCAGCATTGCCATTAAAGCATGTTAAATTTCTCTTTATAGTTGAGAAATGGATACAAAGATTGGGTAATTCTACATTTTCTTAGAATACCTGTGGAAGGAGAAATGCCTTGAACTTTTATCAGCTATTACTATAGTGGAGCACAGTTGAGGGCAAGGCCCTTCGGAAATAAAACACAAGGTAGAAATCTGTCAGACACTCATGGGAAAAAGGGAGGGGCAGACAAGACATTTTACATACATGGTATTTTTGTCTAGGCTGGCTCTAGGGTATTACTTCAGTGATAATTAATCATAACCTGTTTTTCACTAAATAATTGCACTCATCTTTTAGGTTCAGCTTAAATTTTCTTTGCTCTCAAGTCTGGGTGAAGTGTTCTCCCCTTATGCCTCCTATAGCACCTTTAAACATATACTTAATGTAACACTTAACACATTTGATCATATTTGCCAGTCTGTTTGTGGTTTTTCTCACAGAAAATGAGTTATGTGAAAGAGTGTCATGATTGTCTCATTCACTATTATATTCTTCATGCCAGGACAGTGCCTGCCACATGGCAGATACTGCACAGACGTTTGTTAAACGAATAAATAGCTACTTCTGTTGAATTAATATCACATGAACATGTACCAAGATATATGACCTCTGTTTCTGTGGTTACATTATCTTGATCTTTCAAATGTATTTAACCAACAAATAATAAATTATCACTCACTATAGGTAAGGCACCATTCTAGATTCTGAGTATATAAGCAGTGAACAAAATAGTACCTGTCTCATATAGTTTACATTCCAATGGGGATGAGAGATAATAAACATATAAAAATGTTTACAAGTGGAAAACCTTGATTACCAGTAAAATAATTGCTCTTTGGTGGGTCAGGACTTTAGCACTTCAGCGTTAACATCAACCATCAGTAAGTAAGAAAGATGGTGGAGACAGACAAAGAAATTTGGTTGAATCTGTATTGAACTCATTGTGTCCGGCATGTTACACTGTTTAGTAAATCCATAACATCAGCTTATTTGTCACTTAATACAAAATGTTCTAAAATATCCAGCTAATTAATACTGTTTAAATAGTATAGTGGGGGGAAAAAAGTACTCTAGTGAATATTAGAATCGGTTTCTAGACTTAGGCTTGCCATTCCTTATTGTGTGACCATAGGCAAATAAATTATTTCTTCCCTCTGGGCCTCAGTTTTTCCCATGAGAGAACTGGGTTCAATCAAAGAATGTAGTCATTTAGTTATTTCCTTACAACCTTCATTTTTTTAATCACATATGAATATCATATGTGATATCATTTACCTAATAATTTAGGTAATAATAATTGTTATTACCTAATATTTTCTTTAAAACACATATGTTTTGTGTTTAGTAGTAAATAATATTGGTGAAATCATGATTGTAATATACTAGTTAAAGTGTTTCCTGGTGAATCTTATTAAATTCACAACTATTAAAATATTTTTAATGCCACCTTTCAACATACCATAAGTAGCATTTCTGTATCATTGGGAAATGCTGGATTAAATGACTTTCAAGTCCTCTTTGAGTTCTAAATATTAATATTTGATGAAGTATTTTGTATGATCATTTTATTTCAAAGGTTCCGGATGTTTCTTTCAACATGGAAAACACTTGCATTTATTATATATATATATATATATATATATATATATATATATATATATATATATATATTATAAATGCTTAGTATTTGAAAACAAAACCTGTACTTTGCTTGAATATCTTTTTCTCTTGCTCATGTACCCAACTGAAATACTTTCTGGGGCACATTTCTGGGCCTTTCTAGACATATCTGTGAAACTTAGAATTTTGCATAGTATATCCTTTTGCATCCTTTTTTCATTAGCTTATCTGTGTCTTTAAATTTAAAATATATCTCTTGTAGATAGCATTTACTTAGGTCTTTTTTCTTTTATCCAATCTTGTAAATCTCTGCCTTTTGTGTGGAGTGTTTAGTTAATTTCTATTTAAATTATTGAGATGGTTGGCTTTAAGTCTACCATTATTTTTTTTTCTGTCCATTGCTCCAGAGCTTACAATGTGCACCCTTATCTTATTAAATACATTTTAGGCAAATCCTATGTAGGTAGAATGCCATTTGATAATTTACCAAGCATAGTGAAATATCTACATGATGTCTATATCTCCTGAAATAAAAATTCAAAACCCCAGGACTACCATTTTCCCTTAGGCCCTGCTATATCAATGCCATGTTGTTTATAGAAAAATGGCATTTAATTCAACTTAAATTTGCAAGCAAAGACAAGTAGTGGGGATGTCTTGAGAAAGGCTGCATAAGGAAAGCTGTTTTCATCAGGATAGTTTAAGCTGTGCTTCAGTAGCACACTCCCCAAATCTCAGTAACTTCAGAAAAACTAAAGATTAATTCTTGCTCATGCTGTGTATTCATCAAGGGCAAGCAGGGATCTCTGCTTCACCTTGTCTTTTCTTAGGATCCAGGGTGATGAAATCGCCATTTGCTGGAACATTGTTTACCATCATGGCAGAGGGAAGGAGAGCTCTAATTAATACATTTATTAAGTACTCAGCCAGAAGTGACACATGTCACTACTACTAACAAGCTATTGGCCAGAACTGGTCACACAATCCTGCACAACGATAAGGGTCCAGATAGTACAACCTTATTATAAGTCAGAGGAGGACAGAATTGTAATATTTAGCAAATGACATTAATGATTACCACCTGTGCTTTCAATGTTTCGTGTGTTGGTTTTTTTTTTTTGCGGTTTTTTTTTTTTTCTTTTTGCAGGTTCCAGAGTCTTTGCTCCCAATAGGCTGATGCTCCTCCGTCCTTTTGGCACTTGTTTTAAGAGCAAGAGTAAATATTCCTAGAAAAGTATAAATCAATGATAAATAGATGCTTTGGTGGAGTGCTATGAGTTGTTGGGAAGAACAGAACTGAGTGGTGATGAACATTGATAGTAATGTTTCTTTCCACTCTACTTGGAAACCCTCTGTGATAGAATCAATTTCTGCCCTCAAAACTGTTTCAGTGTGAAAAGTGAAGCCCAGGAGTAGATTGTATTAGTTCAATAATGGGGCAAGTCAGTTGCATCCAAAGTTAAAGAAGTTCTGGAGGCAAATATTTGAGTAAAGGCAAGAAGAATCTCTGAGATAAAGGTAAGGCAACTACCATTACACTACGTAAATAGTTGTAAGCTGCTTGGGATCTTAGCCCTTTCTGAGGGAGAATTGTAAAATCAGAGTTTTAAGACTAGATGTATGCTCCTCTCACAGAAAGCAGAAAGTGAAGAAGAAATACCGGTAAGTCCCATGAATTAGGTTCTGGTAAAACTACAGGTACTCTTCTAAGTGTTCAAAATATCCCTAAGAAGTAGTGATTCAGAAATTCAGTACTACAGAAAACATCTACCACACTTCTTGGGGGAAAAAAGCAGAAGATAAACCTAAATAATACATAAACATATGCAAAATTAAAAACAAAGGCATGTTTTTTTCTCCTTGTCATGCTCTCTATTTCACTTGCATTAGTTGCTATTTCATTTTAAAATGTCATTTAATATCAGGGAGATATTGAAATGCAAGTGTTAGTGATTAATGTTTGCCACTATAATACAGTCATAGTAAAATTTTATAGCTTTGTTTTCTGGAAAAGCTACACTGTCATTATTAGATGAGCAGGCAAACCAATGGAATTTTCCAGAAAGACTGAGTTATATGAATGGTATCTCACAAATCAGATAGGAATGCATCTGTTAGCAAGTCATCAACTTTTCTATATTGGAATATACCCTTTACTCACAAGTACAATTCTGGAAGCCTAAGTAGGTGCCAGATCTTTTAGAAAGAGCCAATAAATTACAACAGTCTGTTGCCAGAGTACCCTAAAAAACATGGTCTAGGTCAGTATTGATTAAAGTGTGGTCTGAGGGCAAATACATAGATTGGTTCCAGTCAATGAATGTTTTCTGATCCATCTAGAAATTAGGACTGTGTGCTGGACTGTGAATTAATGCACACTTTCATTATCAAAAAGTTTTGCTACGAATGTGTATATATATATATATAATATGCCTAATCATATGTAGTTATGTATAAAGTATGTATATATATATATAATTTTACATAGCTTTGTATGTTATATGTAATATATGTATACCAAATCTATATTTTTATCTAATATATCTATATCTAGATGCATATCTGTACCTATATCTATATAGATAAACAGTGTGTTTAGTGATTGTTTATTTACATATGGGTGCAAGCTCCATTATCTAATTGCAGATGGGTAACGGACAGCTCATAGACCAGTAGCGCTAGTCTAGGTCTCTCAAGAACAAGTGACGTTGGCATATTCACAAGTGTGAGTAGCTCTGTGGTAACAAAAATGCATTATTTCAGATTGTATGAGCACTGTTAACAAGGTGAAATTAACTTGAAAGCTGTGCAGAAGCAGCGATGCTCCCTTTTTGACATCATGTATGTCTTGAGGTACCAGACAGGGTCTTTAAATAATGAAGTTTTGCCAATAGGTTGATGTACTGTAAAGCTGTTCTGTTGCTGTTTCCATTTACCATTTCTTTATTCAATATTTCCAAATATCAGTGGTTCTTAAATACTTTGACAACAAATGCTATCTTCATTAAACAAATTACCTTAATAGTATAGTAATAAAATACTACTACTTTGACAGCCTACTATGTGGCAGGCACTGTCCTAAGTGTTTTACATTATTTGAGGCATTTAATCCCCACAGCAATATGATGAAATAAGCAGTATTACTATCCTCGTCTTACAGTGAGAAAATGAGAACCAGAGTTTGATTTGTCACATATCAGACATTAGCAAGGGGACAGAATAAAGAGCCTAACTCATGCACATTAGCCCTCAAGACTGTCTTTGTAACAACCACTGTTTATCTCCTTTCTGAAGGGAAGAGAAGCAATATACATTTAATAAAAAGACCCCAGGACTATGAATGAAAAGACCTGGACTTTAATCCCAGTTTCTGGCACTGACTAGCCATATGAACTTGGGAAAGACCCTTCCCTTACTCGGGCCTAAATTTCCTAATCTAGAAAAATAAACAGAGTAGACTAGATGTTTCCTCAAATCCCTTTTAGTTTCAACATTCTATCAGTCTGTTAAATATAAATTTCTGACTAAAAGCAGAGGCTTATGAGTACATCTTTTACACATAACTTCTTGTTCAAATAGAATTCTTTGTTTCTAACTCAGAAAAGCAGTATTGCTCTCAGCTATCTGCCTGGATGTAGAAATAGCCTAACAATGTAAAACTGTATGTTAGCACCAGGGTCATTGAGATAGGATCCCATCCCTTTACTCTCTGCTAAAGACAGGATGTAATGATTACACACAGGTAATAAGCATAACATTTAATATTTTTTAATTTTTTTATTTTTTACTGCTCCTTTCCAGAAATAAGGCTGACCTACCTTGTGGCTTGACTTGGCTTCATGAGGATTGAATTTTTATCCATGTCTTAAGATTTGTCAGTCTGGAAATGTTGAAATATTTAGGTATTTTGTGTCTGGCATGCAGAAAATTTTACCAACTTCTGTAGCTCAACAGTCCACCATTTCTGGTACTAAGCCATAATGAACAAAGAATACAGTGTTAACATAGTCTTCTTCCATTCAGTGAGGCAGTGTGATTTGTAATGAATAGTGGATATTAATGCTTACAGATTTAGATTCATTTGTACCACAGATAATCAATTTGGAAAGAAAAACACTTCTGTTCTCCAATTTAAGAAAAACAAACTAAAGATAAGTAACCAGCTAGATTCCCTCAATTATGTATTTAACAACACAATGATAGCTGTGTGCTTCTGTCTGCTAAGAAGTAAATGGCAAGAAAGCAGTTTTCAAAAACGGAGTTTTTAAATTTTAGGTTTACCATCTTTGTCATTTTGCGTTATCTGTGAAATCATTAGCAATGTCTCACTGGGCATTGGGTACATTTTGCCCAGTGATACTGATAAACATAGGGAGTAGGGAGTTGGTTACTTTTAGCTGATAATTAGTTTAGTGGAGCAAAGTGGGGATTCGCTGAGGTTTTTACATATACAATTAAAGGTCCTGAGGCTGGAGTCAGCTAAGGCAGCAGAAAAATTGGGCCAGGATCAAGTGGAAAACTGAAAGGCACAATTCTCACAGTATGACTTTTTGATAATTATAAATGTCCTATGTGGTAAGAAAGATGACAGTTCAACATTGAGGTTATCCAAATCCCCAGACTATAAATATGTATGTTCACCATTACCCAGATTTGTTCTCATGATATTTACCATTGTATATACACTGATTTAGAAGAGTGGCAGACTTTATCTCAGAAATAAGTGTTCACTGGGAGGCGGAGTGTGATGGCAGAATATAAGGCCCCACTGATTATCCCCTTTGACAAGGACACCAAGTTAACAACTATATCTACTCAGAGAAAAAGTATACCTTCATAAGACCCAAATAAGCTGAGCACTCTATACTATCTGATTTTAACTTTGTATCAATGGAAGAGGCACTGAAGAGATTAAAAAAAAAAAAAAAAGTCCTGAGTTGCTGATGCCACCTTTCCCCCCACCCCCCAGCAAAGCAACATGGTGCAGAGAGCATTTCTGGGTGCTGGCAGAGGGAGAACAAAGCAATTATGAGGCATTGAACTCAGTGCTGTCCTGTTAGAGCAAAAGGGAAAACTGGACCAAATGCAGCACGCCAGCTCACAGAGGGAGCATTTAAAATAGCCCTAATCAGAAGGGAATAACTAATGCCAGCAATAGGAACTTGGAGTGTTTTCAATCCTTGCTGCTGAAAGCTACAGTGTTCTGTGTTTCCAGGTAAACTTGAAAGGCAGTCTAGGCTGTGAGGACTGAAAATCTTACGTGAATCTTATTGCTGAACTAGGCTCAGAGGCAGTGGACTGGGGGACAAATGGCATACTGAAAAGCCAGTTGCGTAGCGAAAGGGAGCGCTGGCACCACCTTTCCCCTAACCCCAGGCTGCACAGCTCATGGCCTCAAAGAGACCCCTTCCTTCCACTTGAGGAGAGGAGAGGGAAGAGTGGGGAGGACTTAGTCTTGCATCTAGGATACCAGCCAAGCCACAGCAGGATAGGGATTCGTTCAGAGTTGTGAGGCCCTGGTTCCAGGCCCTAGCTCCCAGATGACATTTGTAGATACACCCTGGGCCAGAAGGGAACCTGCTACCTTGAAGAAATGTAGCAGGATGTAGTCCTGGCATCATTCATTACCTGCTAACTGAAGAGACCTTTAGCCCTAAATAACCAGCAGCAATACCCAGGTACTACATCAAGTGCCTTTGGTGAGACTTGCAAGCTTTAGGGAAGACTCACTGCATAACCAGCTTTGGTTGCTAGAGGATAAAACTCCTTCCACTTGAGAAAAGTAGAGAGAAAAATAAAGGGGACTTAGTCTTATACCTTAGGTATCAACACGACTATGGGGGGTAGAGCACCAAGCAGGCTTTGGGGCTCCCCCAGTTCCAGGATTTGACTTTCAGAGAGCATTTCTGAACCTGTGCTGGACCAAAGAGCAGCATACTGCCCTGATACTCAGCATTCACAACAAGCTGACCTAAGGGACCTTGGGCCTTAAGGGAATATCAGTGGTAGTCTGACAGTACTCATCATGGCCTTGGGTGGTGGTGGCTTTGGGGTGAGGCACCCATACCTTTGGAAACAAGAGGGAAGAGTGAGAAGGACTACATCTTGTGGTATGAGTGCCATCTTAGCCACAATACAATAGAACACCAGGTAGGTTTCTAAGGTTTTTCACTCTAGACCTTGACTCCTGGTTGGCAACTGAGACCCATCTGGGGCCTGGGGAAATTTCCCATCCTGAAGGAAAGAACACAGGCCTGGCTGGCTTTGCCACCTGCTCCTTGTAGAGCCCAGGGCCTTGAGCAAACATAGGCAGAAGCCAAGGACTGGTTACAGCAAACCTTGGGTGAGACCCTCGGTTCTGCTGACTCATCCAGTGTATTCAGAGTGGTGGGGGCCACAGGGGTGCTTGTGTCACTCCATCCACAACTTTAGGTGGTTCAGAATAGAGAGAGACATGCTGAATGTTTGGGTGAAAATAAGGGAAGAGAACAAAGAGTCTCTGTCTGGTAATCCAGAGAATTCTCCCAGATTTTCTCTACTATCATCAAGGTGGTACCTCTAAGAGTCTGCAAGAACTACAGTATTACTAGGCTTGGCAGGCCCCCTGAAGCAGAAAAAACTTTGATCACAACACAAGACCTTACAAATATCTGCAAAGCTTTCCCAACAAAACAGCTACTAATAAGCTTAGATGGTGAAGCCTAAAATAAATACCCAAACTCTTCAATGCCAAGACACCAAATTAAAAAGAAAAAGACATTAATGAGCAATAAATAATCATCTGAAGGTACAATACTTATTGGTAATAGTAAGTGCACAGAAAAACAATGAATATTATAACTGTGGTATGTAAACTATTCTTATCCTAAGTAGAAAGAATAAACAAGCAATCAAAAATAATAATTACAACAACTTTTCAGATAGTCAATACAATAAGATATAAATAGAAATGAAAAGTTAAAAAGCAGGGGGACAAAGTTAAGGCATAGAGTTATAATTAGTTTGATTTTTGCTTGCTTGTTTAAGCAAATAGTGTTATGTTGTAATCGGGTTAAAAATGGGTGATAAGGTAATATTTGCAAGCCTAATGGTAACCTCAAACCAAAAAATATACAATGGATACACAAAAAATGAAAAGCAAGTGTATTTGTCCATTTTGATACTGCTATAAAGAACTGCTTGAGATTGGGTAATTTATAAAGGAAAGAGGTTTAATTGACTCACAGTTCTTCACGGCTGAGGAGACCAGGAATGATAATGGACCTCCATCTAAACATAAGAGATATTGAAAGCATCAGCCAGACGCAGTTGCTCATGCCTGTAATCCCAGCACTTTGGGAAGCTGAGGCGGGAGGATCACTTGAGCTCAGGAGTTTGAGATCAGCCTTGCCAACATGGTGAAACCCCGTCTCTATTGAAAATATAAAAATTAGCCAGGTATGGTGGAGGGCATTTGTGGTCCCAGCTATTCAGGAGGTTGAGGCAAGAGAATCGCTTGAACCTGGGAAGTGGAGGTTGCAGTGAGCTGAGATAGTACCACTGCACTCTAGCCTGGGTGACAGAGTGAAATCCTGCCTCAAAAAAGAAGGGAAAGGAAAGAGGAAAGAAAGAGGAATGAAAGAAAGTGGGGGTGGGGGAGTGAAAACCTCTTAAGGAAACCAATATTCAGAGAAACAAAATATCTTGTCAAAGGTCACACGACTAGAAAGATGAAGAGTCCAGATTCAGTCCCAGTTCTGTCTGACTCCAGAACACATACTCATACCCCCATTTTCTTTTTCTGCATTATTACCCTACATTTTCCACTTAGCTATCTATTCTAGCCAAAGCTATATTCAAATATATTATCTCAGTTGTAAAATATCCTGCTATACAACAGTCATAAATCATGGCCCCCTTTCCACTGCTATCACCATATACAGACCATCAAGGAGGTGACAGTACAAGAATATTCTCCAAGACAGATTGGTTTGATTCTCAAACTGACTGAAAAGAAGTGGCCTTTCCTATGTCAGAAACAGTAACTTTTTGGGGTTTCATGTTCTTCTTCTTTATAGATTTTAAAAAATGATAGGAATATTAAATAACCTGAAATCTCATCCCATTTTTTAAACCTGGAACTTCCTATACTAGACCATGTAAATAATGAAACACCAATGTGTTCATTCTAATGAAATGTTTTTCTAAGGAAAAACTGTGTATTATGATGTCATCCAAATTTACAGATTCTAATCATATTAATACTTCAATTAATAAGTTTTCAAGGGCCACTTACCTTGTTAAAAAAAAATCACCCTGGGATTATAAGGACTTGGATAAATTCTAGTCTTTCCAGCAAAAAGTTAGAGGTGATAGAAACTTAAAGAGGAAGCAGTAAGCTCTCTCTGAAGTAAATGACCTGATTCCAGCAGAATAGAAGACTATATACTTGGCTCCCAGAATGAGAAGAATAGGGATCTGTATCAGTAGAGATTGAAGGAGAGAGTGAGGAGTTCATGGGGGTGGAACAGCGAGCTCCAAGAGATGGGAAGCAATGCCATCATGTTAACATGGGGCTAAAATGCCATGTCATAGGTCTCTTAAATACTTACCTCTGCTAAGAAAGTTTCTGAAAGCAAAATCTATCATTGCAGTGCATCCTCTTCATTAATAGAGGTTTAGCTACTTTGAGTATATACTTGGCCTTTGGTGACTCCTTATCTTCCAGTTTGCATTACATAAAAGAGACAAAAGGGGGTATCAAATCATCTTGCAAAAGTGATGGTGCAAATGTCTATCTTTTCTTATAATTGTTATAAAAAAATTTGAGCATGCTGACGTTGAAGTCACACAGAGATTTGTTTGTAAGACTAAAAAAATTACACAGGGTCTTCTGGAAGATGCCATAGTGAAAACGCTCATTAAATGTATCACTAAATCATATAAAATGCAGCAAGTAGTCACAAATTCATGGCTTGTATTTCATTTCCTGCTACAGAAAGCATCACCTCATTACTAATACAGAGTCAGAAAGCTGTTGAAGAAATCCTTAGTCTTAATAAGATTATTTATTTTCTTCTTGATGGTGACGAGAGCTAGTATGAGAAGGATAAGGAAGGAGGGGCATCACTGCCAAGTACCCATAAACTATTTCCAAGGAAAACATTATATTATTTGTGTATATTAGGAGTAATACATGAGAAGGCATCAAGTAGTAAGAAGCTGATTCTTAACCAATCTAAATTTAAACCTAACATTGGCTTGTTAAAGATGTCTATAAGGAAATCTCATTCACTCATGTTAAAAGCTTTTCAAGATTAAAATTAATGCTGGCAATTGAGGAATATATTCTATGGTATACAACCTCTGAAAACCTATGTAATCATCATGTAAAAGAACAATGAAAATGTTAGTTTTTGTCTCCTTTGTTTAGATTTTGTCAGAAAAGAAGTATAGCAAAAGGTTTTCAGCCCAAACTGAATCTCTAGTTTTCTTCTCTGTTTATCACAGGTTTTCATTTTGCTCCAATTAGTGTATTTGATAAATATACAAATGAATGAATGAATTGTCCTTCATTAGGTATGCTTAGCACACAGTAGTAACAACAGAGATGTATATTCTAATGATCCCATAATTCATAAAGAAAAGAAAGAAGTATCAGCTTATTTATTGAATAAATATTTATTCAAAATCTATGTGGCAAGTACTCTATATAGGGCCTGGAGGTATAAAAAAGAAATGAGGCGGACACTGTTCTTGGCTCATAAGGTGCTTAAAAAATCAGAAAGAACAAATATTAAATAATTAAACAGTTAAAATACTATAGAGTTATAATAGTTTGCTCAAGCTGCCATAACAGAATACCATAGAATACATGGGTTAAACCACAAACACATTTTTTTCACATTTCTGAAAGCTAGAAGTTCAAAATCAAGATGGCAGCAGAGTTGGTTTCTGGTGAGTCCTCTCTCTTTGGCTTGCAGATGACCACATTCTTGCTGTGTCCTCACAAGGCCTTTTCTCTGTGTGTGTACAGAAAGAGAGATCTATGTTATCCCTTCTCCTATTTATAAGGATACCAGTCCTGTTGGATTAAAACCACAATATTATTACCCCCATTTAGCCTTAATTACATCCTACAAGCCCTATCTCAAGACACAGTTACACTGGGGATTAGGACTTCAACAAATAAATCTGGAGAGGACACAATTCAGTCCATAACAAGTTTTCAAAGATGCTACAAAAAAGAGGGGTATGTTATGTTATCACAGCATATCTATGAGTGTGATACACTAGGGGGTCAAGCGAGCCTTCCATGAAGAGGTCATTTAAGCTTAGCTTGAAGCATGAGTAAATAGTTGGTTTGGAAAGGGGAAAACTTTTTAAATAGTAAATTGTTTTGGAAAAGGGGAAAACTTAGGGGGAAACTAAAGGAGCAGCAAAAATATACAAAAATTGCTAAACATGGCACATTCAAGTAAATAAGTTCAAAGCAGTTGGAACAGAGAAAGGAAAGATGACATGGTTTGGCTCTGTGCCTACAATCAAATCTCATGTTGAAGTGTAATTCATAATGTTGGAAGTGCAACCTGGTGGGAGATGATTGGATCATGTGGGTGTTTTCTAATGGTTTAGCACCATCCCCCCTAGTGCTGTCTCATGATAGAGTTCTCTACGAGATTTGAGAACTCATGAGTTCTTTGAAAAGTGTGTAGCACCTCCTCATTCGTTCTCTCTCTTCCTGCTCCCACCATGTAAGATGTGCTTGCTTCCCCTTCACCTTCCGCCATGGTTGCAGATTTCCTGAGACCTACCCAACTGTGCTTCCTTATACAGCCTTCAGAAAGCTGTGAGTCAATTAAACCTCTTTTGTTTATAAATTACCTAGTCTCAGGTATGTCTTTTAATTTTAATTTTTTTTTAAATTTATTTATTATCCTTTAAGTTCTGGGGTACATGTGCAGATCATGCAGGTTTGTTACATAGGTATACATGCGCCATGGTCGTGGTTTGCTGCGTCCCTCGCCCTGTCGTCTACATTAGGTATTTCTCCTAATACTATCCCTCCCCAATTCCCCCCACCCCCTGCTATTCCTCCTCTAATCCCCCCACCCCCCAGGCCCCAGTGTGTGATGTTCCCCTCCCTGTGTCCATGTGTTCTCATTGTTCCACACCCACTTATGAGTGAGAACATGCAGTATTTGGTTTTCTGTTCTTGTGTCAGTTTGCTGACACAAGGTATGTCTTTATAGCAATGTGGGAATGGATTAATACAGAAGATAAGAATGACTAGGCTGAATAGCGAGGTAAAAATCACCTTATGAACCTCATGAAAGGATTTGAACTCTATCCTAAGGGGAATGGGATAACATTTTATGATTTTAAATGAGGATCACATTTACTCTTTAGAGAAAGGACTCTGACTGCAGTGGGTGAGTGTGCATCTGTGTGACTGTGCCTGCATACTCTTCTCTTACACATAATCCTAGAGGACCTTGGTACATGGCCACACGCTATCAAGAAGGCCCACATTCAACTTTCAGCTATGTTTCTCATAGCTGCTATGTGAGATTGTGTACCTTTATCATCTCTTTCATGAAGGAAAATGTGGAAATGAAAGGGCATGGTGATGGTGCCCAAGCTTAATATTTGCATTCCCCTTCTCCTTCAATGATAATAGTATTTAAAATTCATAATAGTAATTAATAGTTATTGATCATATGCTATATGTATGACACTGTAGTAAGTATTTGAAATGAGTTATCTTATTTTTTTTAACTTTTAGGTTCAGCAGTATATGTGCAGGTTTGTTATGTAAATAAATTGCATGTCATAGGGGTTTGCTGTACATAATATGTCATCACTCAAGTAATAAGATAAAACTCTATAGATAGTTTTGATCCTCACCCGCCTCCCATTCTTCATTCTCCAACTAGGCACTGGTGTCTGTTGTTCCCTTCTTTCTGTCCATGTATACTCATTGTTAGGCTCACACTTGTAAGTGAGAATATGCAATATTTGATTATGTGTTTCTATGGTCATTTGCTTAGGATAATGGCCTCCAGCCTCATCAATATTGCTGCAAAAGACATTTAATCTTATTTTTTGCTATTGCTGTGCAATATTCCATGGTGTATATACACCACATTTCCTTTATCCAGCCTACCGCTAATGAGCATTTAGATATTTTTTATTTGTCATGGGTACATAGTAGGTGCATATATTTACCAGATACATGAGATGTTTTGATATCTGCAAACCACATAAAATAAGCACATCGTGCAAATCCCCTAGCATTTATCATCTGAATTTCAAACAATTCAATTATACACTTTGAGTTGTTGAAAAATGTACAAACTATTGACTATAGTCATCTGTTGTGCTTTGCTATCAAATAGTAGGTCTTACTCATTCTTTTTTTGTGGTACAAATAACCATCCCCACCTTCCCACAACACCCCCACTCCCCTTCCCAGCCTCTGGTAACCATCCTTGTACTCTCTATGTCCATGAATTCAGTGGTATTGGTTTTTGCCTCCCACAAATGAGTGAGAACATGTGATGTTTGTTTTTCTATGCCTGGCTTATTTCATTTAACAGAATAATCTCCAGTTCCAAACATTTGTATTTGTTGCACATGTTTGGATCTCATTTTTTAATAGCTGAATAGTATTTTCTTGTGCACATGTACCACATTTTTAAAATCCATTCATCTGCTGATTAACGCTTAGATTGCTTCCAAATCTTAGCTATGGTAAAACATGCTGCAACCAATATACGGAGTGCAGATATATCTTCAATATACTGATTTCCTTTCTTTTGGGTATATACCCAGCAGTGAGTTGCTGGATCATATGGTAGCTCAATTGTTAGCTTCTTGAGGAACTGCCAAACTGTCTCCATAATGGACGTACTAATTAACCTGCCCACCAACAGTGTTCAAGGGTTTCTTTTCTCCATATCCTCACCAGCATTTGTTATTGCCTGTCTTTTGGATATAAGGTTTTTTAATTGGGGTGAGATGACTTCTCATTGTAGTTTTGATTTGCATTTCTCTGATGATCAATGATGTTGAACACTCTATGCCTGTCCACCATTGATGAGCATTTAGGTTGATTCTATATGTTTGCTATTGTGAATAGTGTTGCAATGAACATAAATGTATAGGTGTCTTTATGGTAGAATGATTTATATTTCTTCAGGTATGTACTCAGTAATGTCATTACTGGGTCCTATGGTAGTTTCCTGTTAAGGTTTTTTGAGAAATCAAACTACTTTTCACAATGGCTAGCTAATGTATATTCCCATTAGCAGTTTATAAGCATTTCCCTTTCTCCACAACCTCACCAGCATCTCTTATTTATTTGACTTTTTAATAGTCATCCTGACTGGTGTGAGATATTACCACATTGTGGTTTTAATTTGCATTGCTCTAATGATCGGTAATGTTGACCATTTTTTCATATGCTTCTTGGCCACATGTACATCTTCTTTTCAAAAGTGTATGTTTATGTTCTTTGCCCATTTTCAGTGGGGTTGTTTTCTGCTTGTTGATTTAAGTTGCTTATCAAACACATAGTTTGCAAATATTTTCTCCCATTCTGTAAGTCATCTGTTACTCTGTCAGCGGTGCAGCAACTCTTAGTTTAATTAAGTCCTACTTGTCAATTTTTGTTGTTCTTGCAATTACATTTGGAGTCTTCATCATGAAGTCTTTGCTACAGCCTATGTCCAGAATGGTATTTCCTAGTTTACCTCTAGAGTTTTTATAGTTACTCGGTTTTTACATTTGTCTTTAATGCACCTTGAATTGATTTCTGCATATGGTGAAAGGAAAGGATCCATTTTCAATCTTCTGCATATAGTTAGCCAGTTATCCTACCACTATTAGTTGAATACAAAGATATTTTCCCATTGCTTGTTTCTGTCAGCTTTGTGGAAGATCAGATTATTGAGGTATGTGGCTTTTTTTCCTTGTGGTTCTCATGTTTTTTAATACTTTAAGTTCTGGGGTACATGTGCAGAATGTGCAGGTTTGTTACATAGGTACACGTGCCATGGTGGTTTGCTGCACCCCATCAACCCATCATCTACATTAGGTATTTCTCCTAATCCTATCCCCCCTTCCAACCCCCCCCCCCCCAACCCCTGACAGTCCCCCAGTGTGTGATGTTCCCCTCCCTGTGTCCATTTGTTTCCATTGTTCAACTCCCACTTATGAGTGCGAACATGTGGGGTTTGGCTTTCTGTTCCTGTGTTAGTTTGCTGAGAATGATGGTTTCCAGCTTCATCCATGTCCCTGCAAAGGACATGAACTCATCGTTTTTTATGGCTGCATAGGATTCCATGGTGTATACATGCCACATTTTCTTATCCAGTCTATCATTGATGAGCATTTGGGTTGCTACCAAGTCTTTGCTATTGTGAACAGTGCTGCAATAAACATACATGTGCATATGTCTTTATAGTAGAATGATTTATATAATCCTTTGGGTATGTACCCAGTAATGGGATTGCTGGGTCAAATGATATTTCCAGTTTTAGATCCTTGAGGAATCGCCACACTGTCTTCCACAATGGTTGAACTAATTTACACACCCTCCAACAGTGTAAAAGCGTTTCTATTTTCTCTACATCCTCTCCAGCATCTGTTGTTTCTTTACTTTTTAAAGATCGCCATCCTAAGTGGCATGAGATGGTCTCTCATTGTGGTTTTGATTTGCATTTCTCTAATAACCAGTGATGATGAGCCTTTCTTCATGTGTTTGTTGGCCTCATAAATGTCTTCTTTAGGAAGTGTCTGTTTGTATACTTTGCCCACTTTTCGATGGGGTTAATTGTTATATTCTTGTAAATTTAAGTTTTTTTGTATATTCTGAATATTAACCCTTTGTCAGATGAATAGATTGCAAAAATTTTCTCCCATTCTGTAGGTTGCCTGTTCACTCTCATGATAGTTTCTTTTGCTGTGCAGAAGATTTTTAGTTTAATTAGATCCCGTTTGTCTATTTTGGCTTTTGTTGTCATTACTTTTGGTGTTTTACTCATGAAGTCTTGCCCATGCCTATGTCCTGAATGGTATTGCCTAGGTTTTCTTCTAGGGATTTTATGATTTTAGGTCTTACATTTAAATCTTCAATCCATCTTGAGTTACTTTTTGTATAAGGTGTAAAAGAAGGTCCAGTTTCAGTTTTCTGCATTTCGCTAGCCAATTTTCCCAACACAATTTATTAAATAGGGAATCCTTTCCCCATTGCTTGTTTTTGTCAGGTTTGTCAAAGATCAGATAGAGGCAGATGTGTGGTGTTATTTCTGAGGTCTATGTTCTGTTCCATTGGTCTATATGTCTGTTTTGGAACCAGGACCATGCTGTACTGTAGCCTTGTAGAATAGTTTGAAGTCAGGTAGCGTAATGTGTCCAGGTTTGTTATTTTTGCTTAGGACTGTCTTGGTTACGTGGGCTCTTTTTGTTCCATATGACATTTAAAGTAGTTTTTTCTAATTCTGTGCAGAAAGTCAATGGTAGCTTGATGGGGATAGCATTGAATCTATAAATTACTTTGGGCAGTATACAGTTTCACGATACTGATTCTACCTATCCATGAGCATTAAATATTTTTCCATTTGTTTGTGTCCTCTCTTATTTCCTTGAGCAGTGGTTTGTAGTACACCTTGAAGAAGAAGTTCACATCCCTTGTAAGTTGTATTTCTTAGGTATTTTATTCTCTTGGTAGCAATTGCGAGTGGAAATTCACTCATGATTTGGCTCTCTGTTTGACTATTATCGGTGCATAGGAATGCTTGTAATTTTTGCACATTGATATTGTATCCTAATACTTTGATGAAGCTGCTTATCAGCTTAAGAGATTTGGGGCTGACACAATGGGGTGTTCTAAATATACAATCATGTCATTTGAAGCAGAGACAATTTGACTTCCTCTCTTCATATTTGAATACCCTTTGTTTCTTTCACTTGCTTGATTTCCCTGGCCAGAACTTCCAATACTTTAGGAGTTGGGTAGAGACGGTCTACGTTTTTCTTGTGCTGGTTTTAAAGGGAATGTCTCCAGCCTTTGCCCATTGTCTGTATGGTATTGGCTGTGGGTTTGTCATAAATAGCTCTTAGTATTTTGAGATATGTTCCATCAATTCCTAGTCTATTGTGAGTTTTTAACATGAAAGGGTGTTGAATTTTATAGAAGGCCTTTTCTGCATCTATTGAGATAATCATGTGGTTTTTGGCATTTGGTTCTGTCTATGTGATAGATTACTTTATTGATTTGTGTATGTTGAACAGGCCTTTGCATCCCAAAGATGAAGCTGACTTGATTATGGTGGATAAGCTTTTTGATGTGCTGCTGGATTCAGTTTCCCAGTATTTTATTAAGGATTTTTCATCAGTGTTTGTAGTCAGGGATATTGGCCTGAAATTTTCCTTTTTTTTGTGTCTCTGCCAGGTTTTGATATTCAGGATGATGCTGGCCTCGTGAGTTCAGGTTGGGAGGCTTTTTTTTTTCTATTGCTTGAAGTTTTAGGAAGTAGTGGTACCAGCTCCTCTTTGTACTTCTGGTAGAATTTGGCTGTTAATTTTTCTGGTGCTGGACTTTTCTTGGTTGGTAGGCTATTAATTACTACCTCAGTTTCAGAACTTGTTATTGGTTTATTCAGGGATTTGACTTTCTTTCTCGTTTGGACTTAGACTTGGGAGGATGTTGTGTGTCCAGGAATTTACCCACTTCTTCTAGATATTCTAGTTAATTTACTTAGGTTTTTATAGTATTCTCTGATGGTAGTTTGCATTTCTGTTGGAATCAGTGGTGATGTCCCCTTTATCATTTTCCATTGCATCTATTGTTCTTCTACTTTTCTTCTTTATTAGCCTGCCTGGTGATCTATCTTATTTATCCATCTTTTTAGGAAAGACCAGATCCTGGATTCATTGATTTTTATTGAAGGGTTTTTCATATTCTGTCTCCTTCAGTTCTACTCTGATCTTACTTATTTCTTGTCTTCTGCTAGCTTAGCTTTTTGTTGTTGTTGTCCTAGTTTAAGTTCTGGGTACATGTGCAGATCTTGCAGGATTGTTGTATAGGTACATACATGCCATGGTCGTTTTCTGTCTCCATCCCCTCATCACCTACATCAGGCATTTTCTCCCAGTGTTATCCCTCCCCAAACTCCCCACCCCCTGCTGTCCCTCTACCTAGCTCCCCC